>JBBPDC010000129.1:22472551-22505705 GCA_037974485.1 Hemigrammopetersius urotaenia
TATATGTTAGTGCTGGGCTTAGAATCTCGCGCGCGTTAACAAGATTACAAACGGCGTTAAAAAAATTAATCTATGCCCACCTCTAATACATATACAGTAACTGCTTTTATAGTGCCTATTTTCATACATGTATATATACATATGCATGTGTGTATATATTGCAGATGTATTCATTCTATAAATACCTTCTCAGAACTCAACAAATGCGCTTGTTAAAACAGCATCAGAATTCTACCTTCCCCAAAACCGCTCTGCAGAGAGGAGACATTGGCTCATTCTGTCTTTGGTCTGTTTAGATGTCTTTGATCCATATAGTGTGCTTCAAACGAGCCACACCAGAATTCGCTTGGAAGCAGAATGAGACGGAGCGTCTCTGCCCGCTTATTTTATGCACACCAGGGTTAGCGTGGCAACGTTTTCACTTTTCACTCGGGTGCGCTTTAATCGAACGTGGAGTGGGATGTCTCAGTGAGTAGGAGTGTAGAAATCACTGCACACAGCGCCAGTAGAAATCGACCGCACCATGTTTGTATCCCTTTGCACTTATTGGGCTGGAAAGCTGTCTGTGTTAGCACTGTCAGTTTTTACCACTTGCCAAGCTGTAATACCCCCCCTCCTCAGGTGTAAAGATTTTACTACTCACAGCTTTGCTTTAAATAAAAACACCATATTGCAAGCGAGTTCTAACACTGTGTGTGTGTGTGTGTGTGTGTGTCTGTGTGTCTGTGTGTGTGTGTGCGCAGTCCGCTCAGCTATCCTGTGGTGAACCGCTACTCTTCATCGTCGCTGTCCTCACAGGCCTCCAATGAAGTGAGCAACATTACAGGCCAATCAGAGAGCTCAGACGAAGTCTTCAACATGCAGGTGAGTGCTCTGGCCCAGCGCAGACGGCTCACACACACACACACACACACACACACACACACAGATTCACTCTGACTTAACAAAGCTTTCAGCCCTCAACCTCCATCTATACCACCTCTTACATTTCTTTTATTATCTCTTTCTCCTTACTCCCAATCAGTCTCTCTTTCATCTTTTCCCCCTAATCTCACTTTCTGCACTCCTGCACTGTTTCTTCTGCTCTTATCTCTACCCTAAATTGCCCTCACGCTGTTTTCATCTCCATCTCCCTTTGACTGTCTTTCACACACTCATTCTTAATCTCTCCGTCTTTTCCCACCTTTTTTCTCTCTATGTCAAGAAGGTTCTCAGGTATGATTCGGAAAAAAAAAAGCAGGATTGCACTGATAATGCCGTTCTCAAGCTTTTATCCAAGCCTCAGATCTCAGAGGACTATTTGTAATTTGCTTTCTCTTTTTATTTCTTTGTCTGCGTGGCCATCTTCAGCCCAGCCCATCTACCTCGAGCCTCAGCTCCAATCACTCAGCGTCTCCTAACGTCACCAGCTCAGCTCCGTCCAGTGCCAGAGGTGAGGACAGACACTCAGCTTTTCCTCCGATCCCACTGTGTATGCTCATGACGGTTATAGGCATGTAGAGGACTAATTAAGTTTTTATTTAGATTACATTACATTGTTTACATACAACACACACACACACACACACACTTTCACAAACATTGTATCTCTGAAATTCTAACTTGTGGTAATTGTGGACTATTTCTGTCGGTTCGTTTATTGTAAAAATGCAACACAATGTCAAGGACAGTGTTTATAAACTATATGAAAGTACATATTAAAATGTTTATAAACTATATGAAAGTACATATTAAAATGGAGATACATCGTTTTGTACCATCAGCTGGAATATACAATACCAGTCATAAAAAGGAGAAGGAAAGGAGTTAATATATGATCATGTGTGTGTTTATGTATTTCTATAATGTAAACTCACACACATATGTGTTCACTGAGCTCCTCATCGTTCTGCTCTCTGGTAAATGAGCAAAGTCAGAGTATACCGAGGCTTTTTTTGGAAGGCTGTAGTGTCCTCTTGGCAGCCTCACTCCTGCCTCTCCAGCTTCACTGGGGCCTCCATAAAGTGCAGGCAGGCTGTAATGTGTTGGGGAGAATTACAGGCAGTACTGCAGGAGCATTGCTCCTGATGGCTGTGGTGGTGAGGTGAAGTGGCAGGAGAGTGTTGCCTGCTCCCTGTTGATGGAGGAAACAGGCTGGGCTGCAGGCACGACTGAGCAGTTCCCCGTCTGCAAATATATCTCGCCACCAAATAGCGTCTGTCACTACCACAGCACAATTCTCACCCCGGCGGGGAGGTTACCTGTGGGAGGGGAATATTGCTCCTGCACTGACTGCTTAGCGAGTGTGTGTGTGTGGGGGTGTGTGTGTATGTGTGTGTGTGTGTTTGTGTGTGTTCTGTACATGCACATTATTGTATGTGGCTAGTCTAACACCTTCTCCTCAACCTTTCCTCAGGTTCACCGCAGCTGTCCGAGAAACACAAACACGCTCGAGAAAACTCCTGTCTCTCCCCTAGAGAGAGACCCTGCAGTGCTATATTTCCAAACCCGCTTGACCCCACACAGGTAAGTACACTATATACTCAACCTCTCTTGACCCCACACTGATAAACACACCTCACACAGTTACACACAGATAAATAGACTGTATACTACTCCAAACCCCACGACCCCGGTATAAAATAAAATATACTGTATATATTGCCAAGCTGCAATTTATTTATTCATTGCTTTACTTACTTACCTACTACTTAATTTTGTTTTTATCTTCCAAGTACATTCACATTAAAACTCAAACACCTACACTAGCATAATCTCACATATGTACAATCACAGGTTGTCGTGGTTGGAACAAGACCTCCAAACCTGTTTTTCCAAAATGATTATTTACAAGAGAAAGAAAAAAACAATCATAAGCTATAATGGTAGTCATTTTAAGAGTCATTGTGGACCATCTCCATCCATCATGACGTTTAAACGCGATGTAAAAGTTAGCTGGTGTTGAAGAGATTTGATTAGTGCCTCCATTTGTGTGTTCATTTGTTTCTCCTACAGAAGACGATGCCACATCCCGCAGGAGACGCCTCTCAGCCTCGCAGTGACCCAAACATTTCCAATCCAGATAAAGGTGAGATGCGTTTATCAGTTCACGGGTCACAGTGTTGTCGAAAGGTTTTTCGTGTGGTTGACATTTTGAGAGTAGGCTTGCTGAATTTGATGCGAGCTGACAGATGAGCTCTCTCCTCATCCCGTGGCAGCAGCTGTGCTTGTGCGGCCAACTCACACTCAGGTGCAGCAGTGGTGCTTCTCATCACTATTCAGAATGGGGGGAAATATTTCAGTCACCATCCAGTCCTCTATTTATCTATTCTCTCGTTGAAATCTGCATTTGATGCCTAGGAGGTACAAAGACGGGCTCCAATTCCCAAGGGCGATGGGTTTTCTCCAATGTTAAGTTTTATTGAAGGCAAGATTTAAGTCAAATATTTATTTATGATATTCATGCTGTACGCATCTGCAGTTTTGAAGGTACCGCCCAGAGTGCAGCTCCGTTTTTGCGTACTCCAAGGAGATCCTGCGAATGTAGTCGAGAAGCCCCCTTGTTTAATTAAAAAAAGACCCAGCGATTTGATTGCTTTCTTTGAACTGCCAGTGAAGGTTAGAGGATTTGAGGAAACTAAAGTAGAAAATGAATTAAAAATGAGGAGCCTTTATTAATGTGGCACCAGAGAGGGTTCCTGTGACAATTGCCTGTGCCATGAGCCAATGCAAATCCTCACATTTACTGCACATATGGTAGTCTGAGGGGGGCTCTTCAGTAAAGCATGCCAGTCAGTAAGACACTGTTGTAACCTGCCTGCAATGTCATGGTGCTGAACTGAGTGAACTGACCAAAGCTGCATCTTTTGTGTGTGAAAAGTGTTCAAGCCCGCCCCAAGCAGCTGGAGTCTTGACACACCGCTCTCTGACTCTGTCAGAAATCTGTGCCCCCCCGTCCCTCCTAGACCAGCTTACTCAGGTAAAAAGAATAAATCTACTCTGACCGATCCCGTCTACTGACACTACTATTTTTCGCCCCTTTTTAAATTTTGAACCCGTCTGCTCTCAGGCTTGGCTTCATCTTTGTTTCTCACTGTTCTTAAACTAATATTCCAGTTTAATGGTCCTAAACTCTGTTTGCTGCATCTGTATTATATCAATTTATCATTTAATTAATTTACAGAAGTGAGTGCTCAAGGTGCAGCATGGCCAGGACAATTAATTTACTTGTAGTCTGTTTTGTGGAGACCAGTGGTGTTACCCACTAGCTCAAATTTCATTTACAAGCAATGGGCAGCTGCTGAATCACTGTATGTTTTTTTTTTTTAATTCATGCAAAAACTACTACATGTTGGGATGAGACACCTGAGAGGAAAGGTCTGAAGTGACTGTCCGGGATAACTGATTGTACTCTACAGATGCAGCAGGGAAGGGATTAGAATGAAACTGGACTATTCCTTTAAACTGTCCTTTTCTAGCTGTACTTTTCTCTTAATGTTCAGACAAATCAAAATGTCGTTTTCAAGAATATCATGGTTCCTGATCTTTTAGGGGTGGAACAATGCATTGACAGGTGTTGTTTTGATGGAAAAACATGTCAGTGTGCCTCATAAAGATATGCCAATGCATTGAAACTCTATTTATTATAAAACCTGATCCAGCTACATTGTTTGAACACCACAGTTTGCAAACAATCCGCACCAATTAACAACCCAGTCCCGCCTGTTCATGTAACACATTTCCAGTTTCCAAAGTCCGTTTGTTGTTTGTGGATTATGCCGCAGACAGTCATGATTTTTAAATGGGTGAATCATTTGGAATCTTGAAGTATACTTGACTTGCATGTAGTGGAGGGAAATGTACATCCGCCTTAAGGGGATTCCACCTGCTCTCTCTCACGTTATAATCCTGGGTTTTGCTTGAAGAGATGAGCCTTCTCATAGCATTTCTCTCTCTAATCTCCATGACACCTCAGGGCGTCATTAAATCCTCAGATGGCAGACTAAAGCCAAACTCTCCTCTCCTTTCCTCCTGCTGCTTTCTGACCGGTGTCTCCTGCCTCTCCCTCTCCCTTTCCCTACTTCTCATCATTTTTTAACCAGTCCTGACAGAGTGGACATTTTTAGAGTCGATCTGTCCTCCTGTTCATTCTAGTTGACACTGGTGGACTCTAATGGAGCCCGTAGTCCTGAAAAAGAACAACTGACAGACGAGTAAGCCGCTTAGCTGGAGCCTCCAGCGTGTAGTAATATGTGACCATGCGGCCCTGTAGCTGGCGGCTAATTTTAGCTGTCTCAGATCCTTATGTCAAATAGTGAAGAACGTCCTGGACTCATTGACCATTATCTGTCTCTTTAACAGGCTCTCCTGCTAAGAACATAAGATCACAGTCACCAGTGCCAGCGTCACGCTCACCACAGAAGGTAGGAGCCCTCTCTCTCCACAGCTTGTGTAATTTTAGTGCTGGTGTTGAGCTGAGTAAAGTTGAACTACATTTATGAAATAAAAACCCCACCACCATCACTGCCAGGCTCCAGTGTGGTGAATAATGAACACAGTGTTCCTGTTACCCTCTGGTGTATTCGATCAGTCAAGACATGTTTGCTGTGTGAAATTTGCTTTATTGATTTTGCACTGGAACTACAAGGCTGATGTGTCTTACAATGCAGTTAATGCACAAGTTAGCATTTCAAAATTGCGTGTCTAATATCATTACACATAAATCACAGATCTTCAGTGCCCCTTTCTGTATACCCCACCCTCACCCTCACACTCAAGAGAAATTGGCTGACGTATTATCACAAACCACATGGTGGCACTCTTCCAATACTAAGGAAAAGAAAGTTATACACCTCTACAGTCCTATATCTTTAGAAATTTTGACTGTGACTTGGTTGTCTATTATCTCTATTATCAAGTGTTCTATATGCTTTGATTCAGAACAGTATTGCTGTCTTGCTGTACAGAGCCACATCCTACTCCAGACAAGTGTCTCTGGCCTCGTGATCACTCACCTCTAAGAGCATTTACAGCATTAGTTGACAAATCTTGAATAAAATCTTGTTTGCACCTGTGTAAAATCATTTTCATTGGTCAAAGACATGCTGGACTTAGAAAGTCATGGTTGAATCCGCTAAGTGACCTCTAAACTTTGATCTGCATATACTGCAATGTAGTAAAATGGCAATATAGATGGCGCTGCAAATCAGGGTTGGGATTTCAGAGAGGGTTGACCACCAACCATGCGAATTGTAGGTTGTCCTAAAGCCCAGTTCCTCTAGTTTGATGTAGATTTTGTTTGTTGATATTTATCCTGGCCTTAAAATGTTAAGCGATCTCATGTAGACTTGCTTATGGAGTTACTCTGATGCTCTATGACTTGCTCTGATGCTCCATGACAGGAGTGTTGAACTCCAGTCCTGGAGGACCATGGTCCAGCATGTTTTGGTGATTTCCCTTCTCAGAAACACCTGGTTCACCTCATCAGTCAATTGTCAGGTTTAGTGAATGAGGAGAACCATCAAACTGTGCTGGACCATGTCTCTCCAGTTTTACACCCCTGCTCTATGACATACAGTTATCTATTAAAATAGCCTGAAGCTAATGACTGTAGCAGCTGTCTTGGGGCTTGGAGTTTGTCCATTCTTCTGTCTATGATCATAACAGTATATGTAACTGTATAGTATAGAAACTATTTAACCAAGTACTGATGCAAGTATGTAGTTTTTACAATGGTAAAGGATGGTATACAGTGACCCCTCACTTATGTTCGGATCAGCAGTCGTGATATCAGTCTCACGTGGATTTTTTCTGAGAACCAAACTAATATTTTTTCAGGCATATTTAGGATTTACACTATGAAAACAGGCATTTTAGGCTTTTTTAAAAAATTTTTTACCACAACACAACAAAGCGTTTTTTCACTACATGGGTGCTCTTGGAACGTAACCCCCAGGAAAAGTGGAGGATTACTGTATATACGTTTCAAGTACGTTAGCTTCATTGTCAAAACAGTGTACACTCCAGATACGACGCATGCCTCATACTGATCGACTGCATTTGGGGTAAGGTGTGCGTTTTGTTCTGTAATATTTTCTGTCAGGTACGTTCTTGATTTGCTTGTGAAATGATTTGTTTGAAGGTGTTTTTACAGTCCTACTTGCTCAACCCTCTTTTCTAGTACTGTTTTAAATTGTCTGATCCAGGTCCCAGAACTGGGTCATGCCATACTCGAAAAGGCCTTGATGTGCTTGGTTTGCGTACGTGTTTGTGGCTGTATGAGTGTGTCTGTGTGCATGCTTGGCATGTGTATTTATGTGTGTGTTTATGTGGGTTTGTGTGTGCAAGAGCAGATGACACTGATCCCGCTGGCACTAAGCTTGTGCTCACCAGACCACCTCATCCTGTCGTGCATTACAAATTTATTTACCCTGAAAGGCAGCGTTCATACAAATAAACAAACCTGTTTTAGTAGTTTTGACATCTTAACTGACACCACCAAATCAGATTTAAATTATTCGTATAAAATGCATTACTCTGGCAGACATCCTGATTTGTTTAAAGCAGAGATTCCCTTTTCTTTTGTCTCTCAAATCCAGGTATACTAATTGTTTCGTTGTAGGTGAAGCTCTAAAAGGAGTTCCCTACTAAAGTAATTTTTTATTTCCCCTGTGCAAGCAGAGAGGTTGTTAGCACTGTGTTTAAAAGAGCATATTCACATTCAAAGGAGTACAGAGAACCTGCAAGCCATTAGAATCTGCTGCACTGACTAATCACAGTTTTGTGCTCCTCGTGTTATTACTCATCTGATACAGGGCCAGTAATTATGTCCCGTTCTGATTCCACATGTACTTATCTAGCAGTGCGTATCGATTTCGGACCAGGTTTTCTGCATGTCAGATATTTGCTAATTGCTCGTTTATTTTCTATTGCCTTCAAATAGAAAGTAGAAAAAAGAACCGGTGAAATAAAAGTACTTATTAGGTGAGGGAATCACTAGAGGCTCCACAGAACTAAATGATCAGGATACTTGAGCCAGATCTATTGCCATTTTTAAACAATACAAAGGTATTATGATATGAACTTGACATCTATTGAGATTTACTTAATTAGATACAAAGCAGTACTGACTTAATTCCCTCTTGGGCCAGCACCATTGTAATGATAACAATAGTAATAATAGTGGTCGGGATTATTGCCATGCATTTTTGTTGTTGCTGCTTGTTTTTTGTTTGAGGAGTTTATAGAATTACAGCCTTGTTTGAAGACAGCAAAAGCCTCGTCTGCTGTCAGAACTCACCTTAACAAATACACTTGAAATCCTGATTTTAGCTTGTAGTGGAAAAAACTTTAAAATGTGAGATTAAGATGTCAACGATTAAAATGAAGATCTGAAGCTGACTCCGACATCTATGTTCTTCATACTGGATGGACAGTAACTCCACGCATGAGTATAAACATGCCAAGACTTCTAACAAGGTTGAGAGCAGTAGTACTTTATATACGTCAGGCATTGTAGATGAAAACCTAATGTAAACATGACGCATACTGTGACAACATGAGTGAGCCATTTTTCAAAAAATGGTCGTTTTTTCAAAATCTTAGTTTTTCTTGTCCACACGGAAATGCAGAAGCAGAGTTTTACTGTGCCTTCATGACTACCTTTTTATTGTAAATGTATAATTTTAAGTTCTCCCATGTTTAATTTCCCCTGCATATCTACTATTTTAGCTGCAGTGTCTTCAATTTTAGGGAGAAATATGTTTTAGCATTTTACTTTATCGATTAGCATTTTACTGATTCATGTATGACCCTCTGCCAGAAGTATCACAGTAGTGCAGTGTGTAGATTGTTCTTCCTATGTGATGTATGCGTTGTACAAACAGTCTTACATTCCTCCTACACAATTTGTACTAAACAGTTATTAAACATGTATGAAACATACATCAAAGAGCTTAAACGAATGTGTGTTCCTGCAGTTTGAAAGTGTGTTTCTGATGTGTATGGTGGTGCGTGAGCTGAATTCCCTGATGTAAGAACTGTTCGGCCGGGCAAAGTGCAAGCTCACTGAGTTTGATGGGCAGCTATCTGCTTCGCTCCAGGCAGACCAGGAGCCTGCCATTCAAACACACACACACACATACACACACACATACACAAAAACACCAGCTACACTGTAATGTTGATTGGCAGGTCACGCAGAGCTGTCAGTTCATGGGTTGCGAGCTGTGAAAGGACAAAAGCTTTTAGTGTATTTGAGTGCAGTGAAAAGTCTCAGAGTAGCACTTAAGAAATGGGTTGGGCAATATTTCTTTTAAATCAGGCACTTCATAGAGTACGCAACAATTGTGAATACCCGCGTTACCACCTCCAAGAGTGGGAGGATGTGAAAAAAATCAATGTTTAAACTTTGTTTAATTAATTGTAAAGTCTTGCTCTGGCGTTCATCCAACTGTGCTAGTCATTGCTGACAAATTAACACCATTCATTTATTTGGCAAATCAGCCTAATTATCCTGAATGTTCTACATATCTCTGAATTGTGGAGGACAATACGCGAATTAAATAATGTTATATCAGTAACGCAACTGTGCAAAAAATATTTTAACAGAAAAACAATTCACTAGAACATCGTGTTTCATGTTCTAGTGACCATGGTCTTTTACATGAGTGCAACCTTGTGCCCTCCTGCAGAATTCATATGTAGTGCATTTCAATCCAGCGGAACCCATCTGACTCTAATATTAATGAAATCTATGAACAGTTATGATGTGTGAGATTGAAGTGGGAACTAAACTCTGTAGGAAGCTAAAGCTCCAGGTCCCAGCTGCCATTGCAGTGTATAATTATAGTAGAAATCATAAACTGTATTCATAAATATTGCTCTTAGAAATGTCCAACTCAAGTTACTTTTTGCCTCTGATCCTAGTCTGAGCTATTTAATTGTGTTATCAAGTTATTCAACCCAATGTGTGTTTTTGTAGATAATACAGCTATGGAGTGCATTAAAGTTCTTAAAACTTTTCCAAGGTGGATGATATGCCATTAGCTCAGCCTGGTTTACAATTTAGCTTGGAAAAAATTTAATCAACGTTAAAATTCACATTTATTTCATTAATCATATATTTAATGCAAGAAAAAAAGGAGTAGGAAATAAACAAAGACCGCTTTTACCAAATACTTGTCAAGGTGAAATGAATAAGCTCTGCATTCCCAGTGTTCTTCATTTGTGATAGAAATGGTGTAGGGTAGTGTAGTGCGCTAATCTCTCTGTTGCTCAAGAAATCCAGCTATCTGTCATAGTTACCATGACTTGTGCCTTATCTAGCTCTTCACCAAGTTTTGCATCGTTATCGTTTACACCACATGTACTGAAATGTGTTCTTGGAATTTCATACTTTGACTTGAGCGCATTTATTGGAGCCCTGTGGCGAAAACACATTTAACAAAGAACGGAATCACATGGCTTTAACAGCAGTTAAAATCCTGTGGCCTGGGCACAGGCACAAAGCTGTGTACCTCTGTGACATCTTAATCATATACCTGTGTGACCTGCATGCTCTGGCATTGCTCATGGGGTAGCTAACTCTCTCAGTGACACAAAAAAGTCAGTTAATATTACACTGTGAGACAAACCAGCTTTCAGGTTCAATTCTAAACCCTTCTATCACTAGTGTGAATTAAAATATTTCAGGGTTTCATGTTACTTTTTTGTGAAAAGTACTACTTTATAGCAGTAGTTTTTCAGGTTCCTGAGTAAAGTTTATTTATTTTATTTGTTTTTACAATATACTAAGCACTGCAGAACACAGCAATAGCAAGTATTAGAATTATATGGCTTCTTATTGTTCACTTTAAAATATTTGTCCACTTCTGTCCACTTTGTCCAGTTCTGATAAACGGCTTGTAGTTAATGTCTGTTTATGTCACCTGTAGGACATTGATGTAAATAGTCAGGTAGAATAGCCTTAACTTTCTGTCAGATTGAATTGGGATATCCCTGACTGCTCTGCCTGATTATCTGTATAATGTCATTTGTTAATATCTGTGTGTGTGTGTCTTTACAGACCTCTGCCCCTCCCTTCACCCCCTCGCCCACCGAGTGCCAGCCTGCGGGGCTCGTTGCTAACTCCCCTGTGCTGTCTGGCAGCTACAGCAGTGGTATCTCCTCCCTCAGCCGCTGCAGTGTCTCAGAGGCTTCGGGCACGGAGGCTCCACCCTCCGACCACACCCTCCCCACCTCCGCCTCCAGCGGATCGGACGAGCTCTTTCGACGAGAGAACAAAACCCCTCCCCCTTACAGCGTGTACGAGCGAAACAATCCTCGGCGGCCCGTGCCCCTCCCCCACAGCCTGTCCATCCCTCCCCCCAGCGCAGACGCCCCACCCATACCCCCCAAACCACACCAGCTCCGCACTGGCAAGTCGGATTTGGATCCTCGGCGGCTCGAGCAGCTGCCCAGACCAAGGCCACTGCCCAGGAAGGTCTCTCAGCTCTAGCGTTGCTGGGGTGCAAGCCACACCCCCAACACAACTTGCACTTTCACTCCCTCTCTCTCAACCCAAACGTCCAGTTTAGATGGCACACAGACTGTCGGGTGCGTTTTTAACAGAGGAGGGTTTTGCAGGGGCATGACTGCTATGTCCTGCACTTTTTAGATTTTAGGATGGAAGGTTCACATGTCAAAATAACCATAGGGGCATTGTCTTAGCATTTGGAATTCCATTAAGTGTAAATATTTTTATGAAAATGATGTTTTTTGCCTTAAGTATTGAAAACAGAGTCTTTAATTAATGGGCAATGCACGTTTTTGAGTATACTGTACTTTTGTAAAATGGCTTAAAGGTGCTAGCAGCCTCCATGTTTGTGTTCATGTAGGCACTGAATAACGACCACAGCTTTGACACGCAGCAAGCCATTCCACAGACACAGAATCATAAAAGATGCTGCTCATAGATGGCCAGTTTACCACACTCCTTTCACCTGACGCCAACTCATTGCGATACCAGGTGCCATCGTGACTTTATTAAGCACATTTGAAGTTACTGAAGAAACAGTAACTTCAAATCAGTTCTCTCACATGTATAATTCAGCTTCTGCTACAGTAGTCTCCCATCCAGCAGTGGGGATAGTTTGGCATCAGTAGCTTTTTCTATGTGGACGTCTCAGAGCTGTTCATAGTTTACATGCTTTTGGCACAAACTTGTGGAACTGGCCCAGGTGCGTGACACTTCAGCGACAACCCATTTTAGTGTTGAATTTATCTGTTCTAACCCAAACCAAGTACACTTGTGCCAAAGTAACAAGGAAGCTGTTGAGGACTAAACCTGGTGATACGGAGTTAGAATGACAGTCACACTAGGACTGAAGATGCACATTAAGTGTCTGTTGGCAGATTCTATACACTGTCCCTTTGGAGTTGTCTTTCTGAAAGTCAGTCAGATGAAGCACAAATGGGGTAGTGAGTAGCATAAATACCATGATCTAATAGGGAGTTGTCCAAGGAGAACATCTCTGCACATGAACATGGCATAAATCAGCCGGTGCAGAATAAGGTGCAGAATGGAGTGACTGTGAATTTATTTGACCCATTTCTGAAATTGCTGGAGCCATGCTTGAGCACAGACTGCCATTTCTATACAGGCCTCATCCGATTCTCACATTTGTCAGTAAGAAATGTAGGTAGTGGTTCATTTGAAGGGCTCTAAAACAGGATTCAGTGTTTCATTCAGGGTTGTGACAATATACCAGCGTAATCATATGGTGCAAGTTCTACCACACAAACACAATAAGTAATAATGTGTGGTAATTATTTACAATGTGATTAAATCATGCATTATTATATAGAAATATGCACTGTTTTGATGTATAACTTTTGTTGTTAGTTGCTGTGTAAACTGTGTAAAAGTTTTAAAATTCTGGTTATAACAATTCATATACTTTCAGTTGAAAATGAAATCATCGAAAATGATTTCATTGCACATGCAAAGAATGACATATTGTCACAGCCCTACTTCATAATATATTCATAAAGCATTTAATGCATTTGTTTGTGATACAGAAACTTGACTGTCTGCAGTGTATCACCCATATACTGATACACTGTCAATGGATGTTTGGATTATTTATGAAATGTGTTGTTAGAGCCCTATATTAACTTCTTCACATGACTGATTTGAATAGAATCGGAATAAGACAAGACCGAGCGCATTTTTAACTTTTAGTGGGAAACATTGATCACCTCACTCAGTACTATGTTCTTGTTTCTTTCTTCACTTTTGTAAGTCACATTTTTTCCCCCTGACTTGGCTTGGTTGTGAATTTCGGACGTATATATTCACAAGAATCAGTACTTGAGAAAAACTGTAAATGATATAATAAGGACATTGTTATAAGTATGCCAAATATGATACCTTGTCTATTGTACATACTGTGTTTTTAACAGAAAGTGTAGCTATAACAAATTCACAGCTTTGAATGTTGGAACAACAAATTATAATTATAAATGTTAAATATTTATGTTTTGGGGGAGATTTTAGAGAGGAAAATAAGGTGGAGCTGAAAAGCATCTAACACATTTACATTCTAATGATTTCCTGTGTAATAAAATGTTTTCAACAAGTATTCTGTGAGTGCACTCATTGATGTTGTGTGATTGTTGCTTATTCTTTTTCTATGTATCCATACCTTTTCCTTTGTACTGCTTATTCATTCATTGTTTCCTATTCCCTAAATGTATATATTTCCCCCTGATTGAACTCAGTTAAAATAGAAAAATGTGGAGAATTATGGACAATTATATAAAAATGTTGAAGGAACATTATGATACTGATTTTTATTGACCATAATTGCTCCAGTACAGTTTTATTGAGTAAAATTGCATGCTGATAGAGAGTCTCAGAACAGAGTGATCTGTAATTGGTTTAATAATTCATGTTTCTTTGTGTGGTGAGCTGGAATATTGTGCCTGACATGGTACTCATTTTCTTTGTATGTAATATATATATTACATTTAAAACCACCTTCCAACTACTGTGTAGGTAGGCTCTGTTCACTTCATGCTGTTCCTTTTAAGGCCTGTAAGTTGTCGGTTCTCCATAGATCAGACTGATTTGTAGAGCTCAGGTGCTGAATCAGTTTGAGATCTGGGATTTTGAGGCCAAATCAACTGCCATTAGGAAATACTTTTGCCATGAAAGGCTATATTTGGTCACTGCCTCACGGGCTTGGCTTTGTGCATAGTGCATCCGGGTGCTGTCTCTTCTGGACCTGCACCAGGCCGTTCACCTGATATTGAAATATAAAGCTAGGCCATCTTCTTCCCATGGTCCAGTTCTGATGCTCATGTGCCCATTGTACTCACTTTCTGTTTTGGACAGGGGTCAGTGTTGGTACAGTGACCGGTCAGTAGCCACCAAGGCTACCAGTGATGAAGTGTGTTCTGACATCTTTGTCATAACCAGATGGAATTTTTGTTCCTTCTCTCCCCACACGCATTAATGAGGCTTGGACGCCTAATACCCTAACGACAGGTCATGGGTTTTCCTTCTTTGGACCACGTTTGGTAACCACCACAAACCGGGAACACCCCCAAGACATGCAATACTCTGACCCAGTTGTCTTTGAAAAACTATCTTTAGGTTGTCAACACATCAACTTCATGAACTTACTGCTTACTTGTTGCCTAATATATCTCATTATATCCCTGTTACTATAATGAAATCATTAATATTATTCACATTTCTCAGTGGTTTGAATATTTTAATCCGGGTCTCGTTATGTATATATCTTTATCTGCCTGTCTGTCTGTCTGTTTGTGTGTGTGTGTGTAATCAGATCACTGCTAATTAACATTCCTCTTAGTGAGCAGAGAGCTTTTGCATTATTCATGCTGTTGTCGGCTGTTGACTAGGGCTTGTATTTGCGTGCGTTATGGCATCTTGCTGTGATGCGACTTTGCTGTGATGCGACTTTTTGAGGCCGGCTTGCTGTCATGCTGGGTTTGTTCCGGGCCTGAAGCAAAAGAGTGTGAAGCTTTTTTTGGGAACGTTCACACTCGGTTTTGAAAGATAAATGCATAATTTGACAGTGTTAATCGCACCAGAAAAGGCCAAGCTAAGGTTTCTTGCAAGGAAGGCTATTTTCTGGGTGTTCAAAAGCTATGTTTTCATGGAGCTTACAGGCAGAGTGGAGTTGTGAAGCTTGTCTTTACTGCTTCTTTTTTTTTTTACTGTCCCACTCTAGTGCTTAGTGGGTAGAAGTAAAAGTCTGCTTCATCACATGTTTTTACCAACTTTTACAGCTCTTTTTCTATGCAGCCCTGCACATTATTATTATTATTATTATTATTATTATTATTATTATCATTATTATCATTATTATCATTATTATTATTATTAGTAGTAGTAGTAGTAGCAGTAGTAGTGTTGTTTGTAGTAATAATAAAACTAATAAAACAATAACACACACAAAATACAATGTATTGTTATAATTGTTGTTTTCAAATGTAATCAATCTAGTTCTGCTAACAAAATATTTTAAACATTAACAACATTAACGCATTTTGATATTTCATATTTATAATCCTGTGCAAATATTTTACTATATATTTTGTGCCTTAACTTGCAGGGAACCTTTTTTTTCTTTCCTTCCAATATTTTTCCAATTAGCCATAAATACGCATTAAAGGACACTCACTTCAAAACATTTACATACAACAGACTCTACCTGCCATGATTCTTTCCGATATAGCTAGGTTTTTTAGTAGCTTCGTAAATGCTGGTCATTCTGCATGAGTGTTACATAACGTTATTGTGTAATGTTTGCTGGGGGTGAGGCTTCTAGATTCTGGTCATTTACTGGTTGTTAAACAGGGCTAACTCTGCTCCTCATAACTTTTTAACTTTGGACAGCACAGACTAAGCTGTGTGCCCTACCGCTCTTTCAGATGCTAAACACCTTGATGTAGTTGCAGATGCAGAACAGAGGGGAAGCGCAGGCCTTGCCCTGGGTGTATTCAGGATAACACACAGCCTGGGAGAAGCTCAAGGTGTTTTTCTGCTTGGGCAAATCTCCGAGGAAGAGTACGGGCTTCGGCAGCTCTACAGGGAGCCAGATTCATGGACAGAGAGGGAGATATCAAAGGGAGCCTTAGGATAATAGATCTGCCTTTTCATCATCCTTATTTCCTATATCAATGCTGTTGTGCTTCAGGCTTATTGGGATTTGCCTGTCAGCTTAAACCATACACGGTTTTTCATTCTTCCTGTCTTTCCTCGTCTTTTTTTTCTTTGCTAATGCATTATGACCTCGATGGAGGACTCCTGCTTGTTTCATATAGGGATTTTCTATTGAACATCAAACGCGAATGCTGAAGATGAGCCGAATTCCCTTACCTCTTCTGATATGTGAGTTTTAGATTCTGAACAGCGGAGCTGGCTTGAACTCGTCTTCTCACCTGACAGAACTCTTCTCTCATCGATGATGACAGGGCCTGAAGAAAAGGCATTTTGAACATTTCACCAGCCTTGAAAAACGAGCATTGCTTTGCAGCACAAGAGGAGTAACCTAAGATTCAGGTTCAAATAAATCCCAGCGAGCCTTGAGACGCTCAAAAGAAGGCAGTGATGCTCACATAAATAACTCACAAAAGAACTCCCTTTTTGTTTATGGTCAGCCATTGTTTCCTACAGGTGCTGTAGGTTCAGTCACTATCTGGTTTCGTTTGAGCAAGGGGTGTAACGATTTATCAGTAATTATGATAACTGTGATATTTAAAAATGTAATATCTGTATCATGTTAATACACATGCGATAATATAAATAATCCAGCGATAGTGACTGACTCACACTTCATACATGGTAGACAGCAGTATTGCTTCTTGATGCTGGTCAGGGTTATCCTGGGAGTTTGGGTGTTTTTGATCAACTGATCAACAGTAAGGTGGCAATTGCAGTATCCCACTTTCACCAACATGATACTGCAAATTCCAACATGGTAGAGGGAGTAAGTAGAGAAAATGATTACTTGGTTAGCCCTTTCCAAAAATGTTACACTGAGGTCTTAGTTGTGTAGCTATTAGGCAGTAGCTATCAAGCTTGTTATTATTTTTATTATTATTATTATTATTATTATTATTATTATTATTATTATTATTATTATTATTATTATTATTACGGTTATATCCCTAGAAATCTTTTGGCTTCAGTAATCATGTAGTGAAAATCTAGAAAAGCCCAGATAAAGGGCAAGAAGTCTTTGATATGCTTCAAACAAATGCAGAGTGAGTGGAAATGTGATGGTAATGCTGGCCCTCAAGGACTGAATTGACTGAGAAATGCCAAAGAAAGTGGGCTGAAATGTACTATTCCTCTTCCCTCTGATTTGACGTCTATGGAATTACTCCTCCAAGGGCACCTTCAGCAACACCCAAGATACTATGTCCACTAAGTTACCTCATATTAAATGATCTATTTGTCTATTTTGGTATTTGAGGTTTAGTTTCTTGAACTTTAGGCTTAAAATGTGCAGGAGTGGCCAGTGATATCACCCACCCATAACACAGACCACTGAAGTGGAAAAATGCAGCATGTCTTGGTATATTGAAGCATTAAGATTGTCCTTCACTGGAAGTAAGAGGCCAAGCGTAAACCCCGAAAAACAGGTGCGTCCCAACACTTTTGTCCATATAGGGTGTGTTGTAGAATAACATGTAAGATTACTAGTCTCTGATAAGTTCAGAGCCTCAAACCTGTTTATTCTGGCAGTGAATAAAAAAGCTAAACACTGCTGCCTTCACTAGTGAATTCCTGATGGTGATAAAAAAGTTTCTATGAAAGTCGAACAATAAAATAAATAGAAGCCTAACTTGCAAACGTTATACCCCAGAGTGGCTCACAGAATCTGCATTTGGATGAGAGCCCACAAGTGCAGTCTCTATTGTGTCACAGAGTGAGCAACTTTTGAATACATTGTTGCCCCCTACTAGAGTTAGAAAACACTCTAAAGTAGGTTAAGTTTAATTATATTTTTTTGAGAAATACCTCAAACTTGTTACTTGGGTCTGCCCTACAATTATTACAGTGGCAGAACAGAAATGTGTTGACCGATTGGGTTTATCCTCTATGCTACATGGCTGAATCGGTTGGTTTCTCCTTATTCTGTGACAGTTCTTGTATCTCCTGAGACCCCCTGCATTTTGCACTCTGACGTCTGCTGTCAATCTGACGTCTAACTGCTGTGCACTATTGTTCTAACAGAGTCAGTGGGAATGGTCAAACTATCAGGCTTGATTCACCTGAGTATTCACAGCAGTGAGCTTGCAACATGTGCAGTGTGAGGTTTGGGAGTTATGCTATTAGTGTGGACCATATAATACCGCAAAGTCCTGGGTACTTGCTATTGGATCAGTCTACTACAATAAAAAGTCTCTTTCTCCCACCTGCCCTTCTTTTTCCCATTCTTTCTCTGGCATATCACAGTCTACATGTTTTGTGTAGTTCGCATGCGCTGTGCTTGTGGACTGAAAGTGACTTCATGTCTCTGCAGGCGTTATGGAGACGCAGTGTGTGTGCTGTTCTGTTTATGTGAGCCTCGGGGAGCCACCTACAGCACTCGCATTGATTTTCCGTTCATGTTAGCCGCTCTTATGTGGTCAGAATCGTGATGCAGTCTCCAAGGCCGCCTCCCTTTCCTCCATCTATCTCGCTCTTATTAACAGGTATTCCTAGTGTCCTGCTCGGTAATGAGGAGCCTGTATGGCCTTTATTCAGTCAATTTAATCAATGCGTAAGTCTCGCGCTCACATGTGCTCCATTAGAGCAAGGGAAGTGTGGATGCATAGAGACGGAGTAGTTAATTACACAAACAGGCAGTGAGCAACCGCCAGCCCATCCAAGCAAAATTCCTTTCCTTAATTAAGCACTCATCAAGCTAAATCAATCCCCTTCACTCCCCTCTATACAACTCTCCTCACTCTACCCACGAGAGCAATACTGTATTCACCCAAGGCCACTTCCATCCCCCTTTTTTTTTAGCGCTTTTCTGATTGATTAGAACAATGCTAAGGTTTTGTTATAGTGAGAATCTGCGAAAAAGCAGAACAGCAGGGATTGGAACCTATACATAAAAATAACTTTCCTTAATGTAGTCACGTCAGCACGTTATTGAAAACAGCAAGTTGCTGAAATTGATCAAGGCAACGAGTTCGGCATCACTTCCACTTCTGTGATCAGTTTGAATTTTTCATAGCTTCATAACTTTTCATAAACTTTAGCTTTGAGGATTCAGAATAAATGTACTCTACATGCTGTGCATACAGTACCTTGATTAAGCCGTGAAGCCCCTCCGATTTGCTTATTGTTTTTGCTATATTTCAGGTGTTTTTCACTTTTCCCTGCAATCCCCCAGGGCTGCAACTCTGTAAAATCAGCAGCACTCAGTATTAACGGTTGCCAAAAAATAGAACTACTTCTGTTTCCTTAAAGAACCTTTCGACAAATGGTTCTTTAAAGAATGTTTTTAAACATCGTTAGATATTAGTAGCTCCATTTGCATCTAAAATGGAAACAGTTTTAACACTTTATAGTTTGTCATTGTAGGCTATGGAAACTAACATTGCAATTGGCATTGTCTTAATGTCAACAAAAGCTTTTTCTTTTCAACATGGGTAAATGAGTGGATATTCAAAATGGATAAATGATTGGTGCAGAAATCTACACTGGAAGCTATAGCTTTGCAATCCTGAATTACAGGTTTGATAAATAATAATAATAGTGTCACGGCTGAGGGCCATTAATGGCCACCGTGTTTTATTTGGACTTTGATTTTGCCTTGTTTGTTTTGTGTCACGTTTTCTAGGTTCCCCTGTGTCTGTGTTCTTGGTTCCACTTCGTGTCACGTGTTCCCAATGCCCCTCACCTGTTTCCTGTTTGCGTTCTGCCAGGTGTTCTGTGTTATCCCCGGTCCTGTCCCTGTATTTAAGGTCTGTGTGCGTGTGTACCCGCTGTCCGTCATTGTCCTCATTTCCTCGTTTGTCCCCCATGTCCTTTTGTCTAGTTTGGAACCCTGTAGTATTGTTTGTAACGGCCACCGTGCCAGGTTTGTTTTCTTTACACTGAATAAAGTACCCACAGAATGGATTCAAGTTCTCAAGCCTGTTTCCTCCCAAGAGGCAGTTCAGGGTCCTGGGGATTCCTCCCCCGGCATCCTGACAAATAGAGTAAAAAAAGAAACAAACATAATATCCTGATCAGTTATTTATAGAGATGTCAAGATAGACGAGGCTACACAAACAACATTGCATAATTAAAGATGGAAATATGTCAATCATCTTTTATTATGAGCGAACCAATTTTCAGGAAATTATTGTAATTACAGTAAACTAAAGGTTTATTGGAAACAAACAGATTGTTACGGTCTGGTCAGCGGCCGGTAGGGGTCGCTGCTTTTCTGTTTATGTTTCTTTTCGGTTCTCATTCTGTTGGGCTTTTATTTTGATAGTTTCCTTGTGGTTCTTGTTACGTGTGTTTGCCCTCACCTGTTTCCTGTTTGTGTTCCCCAGGTGCCTCGTGTTTTCCCCAGTCCTGTCTGTGTATTTAAGTTCTGCTTGTGTACCGTCATGTTGTCGGTCATTATCCTCATTTGTCCTCATTCTGTCCTAGTTCCCTGTTTGTAACCTCAGTTTGAGTTCTCGTTTTAGTAACGGCCACCGTGCCCTGTTTCTTTGTTTATTTGCTCTCGAATAAAACTACAAGAATGGATTCTTGTTCTCCTGGCTGGTCACTCCCAAGAGGCAGTTCATGGTCGTGGGGGTTTAGCCCCTCCGGCCGTGACACAGATGATGTTGATGGTTCCACAATTATGATGCCATTTAGCACCTGTAACTAAAAAAAACTCTAAAATGTATAATTATGTTAACGTAAAAGTACATTTACATCATCATAATTATTCAACACTGAGTCCAAGAAAACATGTTTAACCATTTAAATGGATATTTGGGTATTAACCCATCTCAAAAACATTTCTCATTTTGTGAGTAACTGAAAGTGAGTAACAGAGCTGAGTTGAGAATTAAAAACAAACAAAATGTAATTCAACAGCATCTATAGTAATGGCACAAAAAAATTCAATTTTGTGTTGTGATTTATTTTGTAAGTGGTAATGGTTGAATAAATGTACGTTTTATAACCTAAAATCGATGGCTTGTGACGTTTTGAGCCTGAGATGTATAATGAATTGACACATTGATGCAAAGCTTTATTTTTAATGATTGTTGTAATTACAGCTGTCAGCCATAACACTATAAGCACTGACAGGTGAAGTGAATAACACTGATCATCTCATTGCAGTTAGGTTGGATGTATTAGGCAGCAAATTAACAGTCTGTTCTTGAAATCATTGTGTTGGAAGTGGGAAAAAGGCAAGTGTATGAATTTGAACAACTCTGACAAGGCCCAGACTGATTTGGCTAGATGGCTCAGTTAAAGTGTCTCCAAAACAGCAAGTTTTGTTGGGTGTTCCTCTTATGCAGTGGCTAGTACCTACTAAAAGTAGTTCAAGAAAGGACAATCAGTGAACCGGTGACAGAGTAATGGGCGCCCAAGGCTCATTGCTGTGCATGGGGAGCAAAGACTAGGCTGTCTGGTTCAATATTACAGAAGAGCTCCTGTAGCACACGTTGCTAGTGTTGGCTATAAGAGAAAGGTGACACACAGTGCATATGACTGCATAGCTGCAAACCAGTCTGAGTGACAGCATTTGACAGGTACTTATATTCAAAGCAACTTTTGAATATCATAGGTGTAGGTAAATGTAGTGTTAGTAGTCTTGCCCAAGGATTCTAACTGGTGTAGCATGATGAGCAGCAGATTAGCAATCAAAGCTTCCTTGCCTTCTTGGAAGGCAGTTACCTGTTACACTACACCAGCCCATAGTGACTCGTGTCCAACACCAAAGGTGTGTCTACAATAACCACCTGAGAATTGGTCGATGGACAAACGGAATAAGGTGGCAAGGTTTAAATAATCATTTTTCATTTACAAGATGCATTATCAAGGGCTAGCTGCTGGAAGCAGTGTGATGGTCTACAGGGAATTTTTGGGTCCTGGCAATCATGAGGATGTCAATTTGAGACATAACACCGACATAAACAATGCTGTTCATCCCTTCATGGCAACAGTAGTCTCTATTGGATGTGGCATCTCTCTGCACAATAATTGTCTCTGCCATTCTGAAAACATTGCTTAGAAATTGTTTGAGGAACATGACAAAGAGTTCAAGCTACTGGCTCAGACTCCAAACTGTGGGAGGTGCTAAACAAAGTAGTCTGATCAATGGCAGCCCCACTTCACAACTTACAGGACTTATAGGATCTGCTAATAATGTGCTGAATAACACCTAAGGTTTTGTTGTGTCCAATGGGTCAAAGCTGCACAATACTAGCGAGGTGGCTGCTATGTTATTGTGTGATTATACTATACTATATATGTGAAATCTCTTTAAAGGGTGCATCAGTGTGCTCTTAGTACTGTGTTTTTGGGTTTGCTGAAATGTTTCCCTCCCGTAAAACTGTAGGAGTAGTCACAGTGCACACTGATGATCCCTCAGTGCTCAGCAGATCTAGGCACGGCTCCGCTGTTCTGCATGGCTACATGGATAAAGGCGCTGCTGTAATGGAGTGTCTTTCATAGGCCGGGTCACTGGCCCTCTCCATCTGTCTCTGGGTGCCACTGGAGGCTGCTGGGCTGCCGATACGGCTGCCTCTTGCCAGGCACCAGCTGCTGGCCTTCTTTCTCACTGATAGCCACCAACTGTGGGGCCTAAAATATTTACTGAAGGGCACAATGAAAAAAAGCCACTACATTTTTCTGTGTCATCTTCCAGCAGCTATTCACTTTCTTTACCATGTTTTTTGTGACAATCTTTTGCACAAAGATATATTTTTGTTCCAAATGGAAGGCTGATTTCTTATACGTTTCCTAAGTGAGTTGAGTGGGCATACTAAAAGCCCTAACAAAGGGCACAGTTAAGCAGAAAGCTTGCACCAGCCCTGTTCCCTCCCTGAAAGCCTCCTGCTGCATTATTACTGTCTATTGCTGCCAGAGGGGTTGCCATAGCTTCAGCCACACAGGACCATGCCATCCATCCTCATGCCTTTTATAAAACCCTAGGAAAGGTAGACGCCATCCTCTGAAATCCTGCCCTGAAGGGTCCTCCTTAAAAATTCACAATTTTTCACAACCCTCTTGAATACTGGAGTTTTGGTAAACAACATTACCATGCTTTAGCTGGAGAAAACATCCACTGCAAGCACACAGTGTATTCTCAGAAATACGCAGGAGCCAATTCATCTGAAAATGGGGAAAGAACGGCACCACATCGGAGATGGAAAGAAAAATGTAGGTAGGGAGGGCAAGAAATTGTGTGGAAAGTTACTCCTAGGCTGGTGTGTGTGAGTCTCTCCTTGACGACTGTGGATTGTTCTGTGCTATCCCAGCATGTGGAGCAACTGAGCTGATTAACTCCCCCCTTTGTAGAGCACCGTGCCCTTTCCTCCTTATCGGCTGTGGTCACGGGAAGTCCAACAATCCTGCAGGTCAGGATCCGGGGCAGAGGGGTTTCCATTAAAGTCAACTCTGACAAATGTTAATTAGACAAGCAAGTTCATTGATCGCTTACAGAGATCATCCTCAAACATCCATACTGTCTCTCAATACGGTAGACAAGGTGAGAGCACCACTCAAATTAGAACTCTGACAGCAAGCATTTCACCAAGGACAAGAAATCCCAGGCTTTCTTCTCCTGCTAATGTGCTTGCATTTCTCAGTCATCGCAGTTGTGACGTATCAAACTTGATGTTTAGTTGTGAAATATCTTTTTTTCTCCTGTCAGTATGATCTGTACCAATAATTCTCAAAACATCTCTTAGTATGATAGCTGAGTTAGGGGCCGTTCACATATCGCGCCTAAAACGTCACTTTATCCTTTCCAAAAGCGCTCGGGAGCTTGCGATCCGGAAGCGTCTGTCGTTGCTAAGCAACCATCAGCCGCGCTCTCCATTTCCACCAACGAAAAACCCTTGCGGTAACTCTGCTATACCATTTATTTACGAAGAAAAGAAATCTTGTCACATGACCCGCGGTGCGCTTGCAGCATTCTGAAAAGTTGAGATGTTTTCAACTTGACGCGGCGCGGTCGCAACCGCTTTCAAATGCGCGTCTACATTTGAAATATAGGCCCCTTAAAGCACAAATCAGACTAAACCCTGAAAACCCTGTTAACATGACTACAGCAGTCATGGAACTTTACAAAAATACAAAGATGAGAATACATTGTCTATTAATGTAGTAGCCAATGCAAGAGACCCACTTAATGTAGACTCTGCACTCTCAAATTACAGCAAGTGTTGCACCATGGATGAGCAATCTCAGTTTTTCTCTTTTTGCTAATGTGCATGAATTTCTCAGGTATGGAGCTCATGATGTATCAAACATAAATGGAATGATGTCATTATCTCGTTTGTGTGTGATTTGTTGCATTAATTTATATCCCACAGTGTTACACCTAATGGGCTCTAATGGAATGACCCTTTTGCTATCTGCTGGTGAATGCTGCTGAATGTTGGAGAGTAATGCAGATGTAGATTGGAGGTCTTGCATGATCGCTGGTGTGACGCCATGCAGGCAGACACTGTGGACGATAATGTATTCTGTCATATCTGGCCCCGTGGAAACCCACCTCTTGTGTGGAATGAAATGTAATGCACTTAAGTGGTGCTGTCACGCTGCAATAAACAATGTCATGCAAAAATGGCAAGTTCACAATTAATGCTGATGATATGGGAACGCTTCTTGGCAAGCCCATAAAAGAACATGTCTGAAGACTGGTGGAAGATTGCCTTGTGTTACCAGAATGGATAGGACCAGAGCATGGGGAAAGAGGGAGGCATGGGTAGAGATTTAGGGCTATTTTATATATACTGTGTGTGTATGTATATATATATATATATATATATATGTACAGTGGGTACGTAAAATATTCAGACCCCCTTTCATTTTTCACTCTTTGTTATATTGCAGCCATTTTTTTCCTTATTAATGTACACATTGCACCCCATATTGAAAGAAAAACACAGAATTGTTGACATTTGTGCAGATTCATTAAAGAAAAAAAACTGAAATATCACATGGTTCTAAATTACCAACCTTTCAGTCTTTCAACAGTATTCATTAATGGCAGCGGCCTCTTTAAACAGAAGAACAAGCCTTGCCACACTGGAAAAAAATGTTCAGGAATTGTTTGAGGAACCTGTCAAACAGATCAATGTGTTAATTTGGCAACCAGATTCCTCAGTCTCTATACTGGGCAAACCAGTCTGATTCATGGAGACCTCAGTGGACCAATTACTAGATAGCACAGCAAATAGGTTTTGTACAGTCCATCTCACATCAAGTCAGAGTTGTTTTAGTGACACAAGGGGGATGTGTGGTTCCTATGCAATATTAGGTGGTTTTAACCCTGTGGCTAATTAGGGATTAAGTACATGAAATTGAAGCTCAGATCTGACTCATGCCCATGACTTCCAGATCTGACCAAACCAGGACCTGGTAGAGCTAAATTTAAACCTGAATCTCATGCTGACCCATCTAACACACAGGCTTTCTTTCTTTTGTCCAAGGTGACCAGTTAGCGAGTGAATTAGCAGTATTTTTGTTGTATGCATCTCTACACAATACTTGAGAGAAAACAAACATATTTCCAAACTGAGTGTGATCTACATTAAAATTTATCCTGAACCTGGCCTAAAGCCCAATGGACTCGATTTGTATAGCAGACCTATGCTTTTCCACTGCATGGTACAGACTTTACTTGTTTGTATTATTTTCGTTTTTCCTTTTAGGCAAATACATTACCTTGTACCTTATGTCCTTATGCCATTGTGATTCTAAGTGAGCAAAGTAGGTACCAAAACATAACATGAAAAAACAACAGACTGCTGATAACGTCATGACAGTTTTTGCGGTGTTACCAACACTGTGGAAAATGAATGAGGAACCAGGTACCAAAAAACGAGCATTCAAGTACAATGCAGTTGAGCCAGTCCCATGCAATGAAAAAGCGACTATGGATTGTGAATTTTGGAAGTACACTAATCTCTATAGCCCCTACATTCCATGTTCATTTTGTGTAGCATTGGGATTAATGGTCAGGCTAAGCAACATTTGTCTCCAGGTGTCTTGGGAAATCTGTTAAGCTCACACATCTGAGCTTCTTTATTACCCTGCAGTATAAAGAGTATGTAAGCAAGGAGAGGCTTGTCTGCAGTCTCTGCTGCCACACACACTAGAGATGTAGGTAGAAGCTTGCGGTTCTCTTCCCCTAGTACCGCAGTCTGGAAGGCAATAAAAGCAGTTTACTCATCCACACTTCGAATAGAAGGGCCACATAAATCTCCCTGGCATGGCATGTGAGTGTGTATATACATTTGGTGTGTTGAGTTGTCCAAAGTGACAAAGGCTAATTTTGGGTTTGGGCAGTAGGCATGCGTCTTTGATGCCATCCTTGTCTTAATGTTCCGAACACTGATGTCTCAGGAGTCAGTCTGAATCCAAAAATGAAAGCCAATTTGCTCAAGGTCCGGCATATCAAAGCTTTCGGCAATAGCTCTGAAGAGTAAATGTGCTGTGCTTTTTCTCCCCCTTGAAATATGCATTTACAATTGGAAAGAAATTCCTGGAAATGTTGTTTTTCACTTACTTTCTCTCACACTCCTCCTCTGTATGTGTGTAGCTTCCCTGCTCCTTGAATACGTTCTTTATAATTAGATGAGGTGTGAGAAACACATATTTTTGTAGGTTTGGACTGAATATGTTAGTGTTCTAGGTGGTGTGGGGATAAAAATATGTCTTCCTGGAAATGTACTCAACAACGATCTTATAACATGGATGACCATTCAGTGGTCTTTTCAGCAATTTATAATAAAAAAAAAAGAAACTAATTAGTGAGTGCATGCAGGGAACAGGCATTTTTGTCTAAATGTATGTTATTTGAAAAATATTCAAATATTACAGCCCTCTTTTACACTGTACCCTTACACTGTAAGCCTGAAACAGCATTAAATAAAGTACCACTCAAAATCTAACTATTACTCCAACATATTAGAACCAAGTCTTTAGTAAATGTATCCATGTATCCAATAAATGGGCATCACAGAAAATGTACATATGGATGAAACTCGTGTTTCGTAATCCATTTTATTCACTTAGATGCGGATAGTTAGTACTTGTGCTTCATCACTTCTTTAAAGGAAAAAGTAACAAAATTAAAGACTAAAGATTATTTCAGTATGTTTCATTATACATTATCCCAAACACAGGGTCTCTGTTTGAAGCGGAGGATGAAGTGTTACCCAGCACCCTTCCTGAAACCCTGTATATCCAAACACAGCGTGTCAGATATGTTTGAGATGTGTTAGAAATAGCAGACACAAAACCACTGTGCAGCATCATTGTGTCATGGACCTTAGTGTATTTTTGGAGGAATCATATCCAACATTGCAAGAGAGTGACTCATAATATTATGTTAAACTTAATAGATGTCAGGTTGATACACACAGTACATTCCTATACTAAACCAAAAATCCATTATCTTACACATTCAGATGAGTCTGTGTTGCTTTTCAAATGAATTGGAGCTCAGGTAGCCTTTCCAATCTGCTAAATGCGTTTCTTTAACCCGTCACATAAATTTTAAAGGCACAATCAAGGATTTCAGAACAACAATGTGAGAACACCATGACACTCTAAAGCACTTGAAGCCAGCAGTGTTCATCGCCTGACATTAATACACATGGCTTTGAATACAAGAAGCAACACAGAGTGACATTAGAACTCATGGTTTGATGGTATTTCCCATAATTGACACCAATCCTGGCTGAATAGCAGTAAGGTCTTTTCTTTGAGAGTCACATAGAATATGTATTACACCAAAAAGGCTTCATGATTGTAGCTTGACGTCATGCAACCTCGCCTGCAGAATTTCTTCTCAATCTCAACAGACAGAGGAAGTGAATGCAGGGGTCAGGCAGACACTGATGTAATACCAATCACATTTGCCATGATTGTTATTATTTCTTGCTTAATAATGGAAGTGTCTTGAGGTTCCATATATGAACCTCAAGACATATATGGACAAAAGTATTGGGACACTAAATTATTGAATTCATGTGGCCCCTTACTTCCAGTGAATGGCAATTTTGGACAATTATATGCTTGCAACATTGTGGAAACCGTTTGGGAAACACCCTTTTCTATTCCAGCATGACTGTGTCTCAGTGCACAAAGCCAGGTCCATAAAGACATGGCTGGATGAGTTCAGTGTGGAAGAACTTGATAAACTAGAACAAAGATTGTGAGCCAGGCTTTCTCGTCCAACATCAGTGCCTGACATAATAAACGCTCTACAGAATGAATGGGCTCAAATTCCTCAAGAAACACTGCAAAATCTTGTGGAGAAAAGTGCAAGCTGTTATATCTGCAAAGATGGGACCAAGTCTATGTGTTTGAATGTCATTGAAGTCCATGTTGGTGCAATGGTCAGGGGTCCCAGTACTTTTGTCCATAAAGTGTTCCTGTCCCTTAACTTAACAAACAGTCCTACTTTTCCTTCTGCAGAACTCATTCCAAACGTGCAAATGACAGCAGTGCATATGATGCAGTCTTCAGGCATGTTTTATGTTTTAAAGGGAGGACATCCCAGTGAGTGGAAAAAGCTGCATTAGCCCCCATTGGCACCGCTTGTTGGAGTGGGGGCATGTGTTCTGCCAGCATGCATGTGAGTGCAAGCTGACGCTCCAACTCCTCACTCAAAGGCTTTGCAGTGAACAGAAAGCTACAGTAGACTTCATGCCACTGACACTGAGGGTAAAAATAAATAAATAAATAAATAAATATTTTACAAATGCCTTTCAAGAAATGAGAGAGAGTGAGTGAGAGAGATCAGTTGTCTGGCAAAATATGTGGCGAGCTCTCATCTTCTGCTTAGCTTCCCACTGTGTATTATCATGCGGCTCATCTGAATGGCAAGTTCGCTGAATGCATGTGCACATCTGAACTTCCTGAAAGTAAAAAAAGGGGAAAAAACAACTCAAAAAAGTCTTTGAGATGAATCCTCATGCTAATTTTGCAGCCACTTCTTCCCCAGCTGTGCTTACCGGCTTGCGCAAGCATCTGTACAGAAACAAAAGCGCTATTTAGCCACGTGCGCGTGGATCAGAAAGGCATGATTGCATTTGGTTTTAGTAGCCTTGATTGGCACTTGACATTTAGTACTAAATCTACATGTGTGTGAATGTAGAAAAAACGTTCTACAATAAAGCAGCTAGTAATTATTCCCATTGTGAGGAAATAGAACGGAAGCACATTTGCATTAAAACTTTGTATACTAAATAGTGATCTTAATGGTGTTCTTTGAGGCCTGAGACAAGACACCTCCCACACTTGACACCTCCACTCTATAAATGCTTTCCCTACTTATGCTGTCATCTGCTTTATCCAAGATGGGACAATTCAATTTGAAGTCATGTCAGTATCTATGTACACACACACATACACACACACACACACACACACACACACACACACACACCCTGAAGAACAAGCCTCAGAATAGAGCTTTGCTTTCATCCTCATCCATGCCCTTAAGATTCAACAGCACAGCTTTATCATTAGAACACAGCACCCTAAAGAGAACGCTCTCCTTCAGTTACTGGGTTCCGGAGGCTTGTGGAAGGAGGGCTTGTTTGCATGTTGCCCCCACATCATTAGAAGAAAACCGTGACCCTAATCTCAAAGACTTGATGAGTTGATTAATTGCTTTTGACAAGGAGAAAGAGATGCCCCAGATCCAAATGGAGGCTGACTATTACACCAGCACTCTGGCCTGACTTCGTCCTCTAATCATACAACCTTAAGGTGGAATTAATTCGACTAGAAGCAAGGTGTTTAAATTAGGAGCAGTTCGTGAGATTTTACTAATTGGTCTACTGGCGGTTGGTGTTCTTTGTGGAATGTGAACTCACTATGTGAGACATAGCTACAGGGATGAACGTTGCTGTACTTGGTATGTCTTCTTTGAAGCATTAAAATAAAACATGAATAAAGCATAGGTCAATCTTACAATTAGCATAAATGCACAAATTAAGAATAATGGCATTCACTATCTATGATATTACTACAGGGATGAATGCTGTTATACTTGATATGTCTTCTTTGAAGCTTTAAGTTAAAACATACATTGAGTGTATGTCAGTTCTCTAATTAACATTCATGGCATTTAGCAGACACTTTTATCCAAAACGACTTTCATTCCCTAACATCAGGGGACAGTCTCCCTGGAGAAACTTGGGGGCTAAGGGTCTGGCTCAGGAACCCAGTGGTGGTATGCTGAAGGTAGGATTCAAACCCTTGACCTCTTGGTCCAGACACAAATATCCTACCCACTAGGCCACCACCATTTCCGTACCACCCCACCATATAAGATTCAAGATTCTTTATTTGTCACATGCATAGTCATACAAGTACAACACACAGTGAAATGTATCCTGAACCGCTCCTTTCTGACTGCGAAAACATTAAAACAATAAGTACATTTTAAATTGAAGAAAAAAAAAATCTGGACATTTTCTGAAACCCAAATAAAATAAAGAAATAAGTACAAGTAGATATAAGTATAAGTGTAAGTAAAATCTTAATTTTTAAAAAAATATATACATTTGAAATTTATATATATTTTTAAAGTAACTTAGATCAGCACCACCATTATAAACACCATTATATGAACAACTTTACAAATGAGACCGATCTAGAGAAGTGGCCAGGTGATGGAGACTATCCCAGCACTCATAGGGTGAAAGGCAGAGAAACACCCTGGACAGGTTGCCAGTCCATCACAGGACAAACACATCCATACCTATAAAAAATTTAGCATCTCAATTTGCCTAACATGTCACCTGTCATGTCTTTGAACTGTGGAAGGAACACCGGACACACAGGAACATCTTGTCATGAGGCAAGAGCAAAACCCACCATGCCGCCCACATAAGAGGTCTTGATGGTAAACCTGGTGCCAAACCTGTTCTTTAGAGTGATGCCATTGAAGAACCTCTCCAAGAATTTAAATGGATGGTTCTCTAAAAGCACTCACGATTGTTCAACCTAATCTCTGTCTGCTGACCCTGTAGCGAATGACTGATTGCTGCAGGCAATAATTTACTCCAAAATTAAAAGAAAAACCAAAACACATGACCCAGTCACTTCTATTTTCATGTCTTTTGGGTCAATGATTTTTCCTTTTGTTTTCTAAGTTACTGTTTGTGGTAATTAGTTTGATACTACAAATGTAGCAGATAGAGAGACTGAAAAGCCTGGAGTACCTCTTCATCAACGACATCTTGGCCAGGGTGTTATTTCATTCCATATCGTTTTCAGCATTTCTGACAAATATCATTTCCATATTGCCTTGTGTTTCCTCATGGCCATGTTTTGACACTTTTTCCAAGGTTTTGTTTTCATAATATTGATGGCATTTGATGCTTTTAGGTTGCAATTCTTTTCTGACCTTGTGAAGCTCCTTTAGGCCTGCTTTTTCTGTCTCTTCCTGGACTGTGATGCTACAGGCTACAGCTCGTCTGCAGAAGTGCACCAGTTGGAGAGCTCAGACAGCAGTAGCCCAGAGGTTGTCAGAGGAGACGAGTCCAAAAATAGGCCAAAGCATGTGTCTGCCTGTCTGTGTGTAACTCACATCGATCTTTAAACCAAACTGCTTGGTCCTTCTGGGAGGAATTGGTTTCCTCTCTTTCTCTTGCTATCCCTCTCTCTATCTCTATCTCAGTTCCTTTAACCACAGGAGAAAACTGAAGCAAGAACAAGAGATAAAAAAGAAAGAAAGTCATCTAACACTTCTCTTTGTCAAGCTTTCTTTCCTCTCTTTATCTGAGAAGTGCAAGGGAATGGAAATGGCCACATGGTGGGAGAGACTGGTACAACATATGAGGGTCTGGGTTTGGTCGGAGCTTCTAAAGACACAGCGAGAGGTCAGTGCCTCTGCAAACGACTTCAATCGCGAAGACAAAAAAGGTCCTCTGGAATGATGCCATGGAGAAACCGTTTCCGAAAGCAATGCTCAATGGATGGTTCTTTAAAGCCCCAGGGAACCTAAATCTGTGCTTTCTTTCTTAGTAGGCTAGTCTTGTCAGTGTCCACTACACGACTGGTTTACTTTTCCCAAATTCTTTTTTGCCGAAAAGATATTTATCCGCATGCTCAAGTGTCATACATATCATGGAGAGTCTGTAAGATGCTCTTTGGTATCAAGGTTACTTTAAACCAAGGTATTTTAACAAACTTTAAATTTAAAAAAATAAAAAAATTAAGTTTCATTTAGTAATGTTTAAAAGGGCCTTGACTCCTCTCTCCTTCATCCTTCAGCCAATGGTCCAGAAATTGTGCCCTTCCATCTTTAAGGATGTATAATTTCTTTCATCATCAATCACGGATCATCAGTGGGTTCAGAGGAATTGAGGAGGGAGTAGAGAGGAGGCGTTCAGAGCACACATGCAACCTGTGAAGAGTTTTTGGTAAGACTTAATTTTGTTTCATAGTTAGTAGGTAACTATGCAGTTGCTTTTGTGTTTTTTTTGCGCTCTCTCTTGCAGTCTTGTCCTGCCCCCACTTGTGTAGTCTTATACTGTCTTGTGTTCTGTTTTTAGTCTTTGTGTTGCATCTGGGGATCTGGGGAAACAAAGATTAATTTCACTGAGTGATGTTTATATGGTTAAAATGACAATAAACACCGATTTTACGTGACTTAACCTGACCTGACTTGATCTTGCAAATATCCTACATAACTACTGTCTAACTATTGCTGCTTTCATTAGAACTACCGATTCATTACTGATCACAATAAGATTAACTACTATAACTGTGTCACGTGCGGGGCCGTAAGGCCCACACACGGGGCTGCCTTGAAACATGGAGCAGGCAGGAAACCAGGGATCCATTTGCAAACGTGACTTTATTGGAAAACTGAAAATAAACCGGCACGGTGGCCGTAGCACCAAAACATACAGGAGTCAGGACGGGACAGGGATAGGATAACCAAGGGGCTCTAAAGCGATGGAC
>JBBPDC010000129.1:22516455-22531419 GCA_037974485.1 Hemigrammopetersius urotaenia
CTAGGAATAACTAAACACAGACCATAACTAGAACTCAGGATACCTCAGCACATGCTGGAATCAGGGCAAACAGAAAAACAAGCAAAGAAAAACAGAAAAACAAGACATGGCACGGCTACACGAGTCCAAACGTGACAATGATTCATTGCACGCTGCTAATGCTAACCGATAATGTGAAATTTTTTAAGCAATAAAGTTTTTCGATTCTGCTCATTTATGTACTTTTAAATTTTCTTTAAGGGTAATACATTAAACTGAGTTTAAAATGAAATATTTGGGAGCATATTTGGCAAATAGGCATTTTTAGGAATTTTTTACCAACACCAACGCGGTCTTTCATGATACACTGGTGCTCTTGGAACATACATAAATGTATACAATAACATAATGTATACATTTGGAACAGCAGTTCTGAAAGCATAATATTAGCATAATAGTATAGTGACCAAAGACACATTTTGTTGACTAACTTTTATGCTGGGATTGTTGTCTGTCTGCTATAGCCTCCTGATGCGCTCCCCACACACTTGTGTGACCGGATATGCACCCATGGTGTAACAATTTTGATACAATCAGAAGCATATAACAAACTTACCACACTGACTTATAAAGGGCATAAGATAATGAAGCATCAAAAAAAGAATATAAAGTCAGTCGTTTCATACATGTTCCAACCCCAACAAAACGTTCCTAAATTGGTTGCAACTAATATTCCATTCGTTTTACAGAGGCTATACTATAAAGCAGTGAAACTATCACGCTTGCGTCGATGAGAACATGCACACACACAAATATGAGGCCATTTTTCATTGTACTTCACATATTTCGCTTTTAAATAATCCATAATAATTCATAAGAGGTTGCTCCTGGATTAAAATCTTACGGAACCTATAACCTAAAAAAACAAAGTAAAACAAAAAAAGAACCTTTACATGCCCTGCAAAATGATATACACTGAATGAAATTACAAATATTGATCCAAAAACCTTTTTGAGTTTGGAGGCAAGACATGAATAATTAATTAGAAAAATAATCTAAATACATTGATGAATAAATACATAAATTCTCCATAAAATGTAATTCTATTAGTTTCCATTTTGTTCCTTAAACCAGTTCATAGTCCTGAATATAGTTAAAGGCACCATTTCTTTCATGTGTAATATTATTGTGCACAGTTCTACAGCTTCTGATGATAGTTGTCTGGATTTGCGGTGGACATGGCATTATCCGTGCTCATAATGGAGATCCATGAGAGGTTCTAGTGGTATTCATTTATCACACAGATTTTGCTTCATAGCTCCATCATCTCTCACCCTTAAACACTTCACATTAGCAGCTTAACAGAGGTCATGACTTTTTAAAAGCCACCACACCACCACCAGTTCAGTAGCAGAGGACAGGAGAGTGGTCAGGATTCCATCTCTGGGCACCTGGAGAGTCTCATATCATTTTGTGCCATCATAAATATTGATTCAAGTGTGTTCCAGCCTGGTCTCTATTATAGGCAGCTCCAACCCAGAGTGGTCAGCGGTGGGTTGTGCCTACTTTTCTAAATAAGTCATTTGAGCTTTAATTGCTGGACTCGCACCATTGAGGGCAGAGTCACGGTGAAATGTAAATGCACTATTAATATGTTTGTCGGCATGCTTTATTACTCGCAGTGCTGGATGTTTTATTCATGAGTGACCCACCTTGTATGGAGAAAAATAAAGAACGAGAAAAGAACATTTCCTTGCTGAATGATTGCACAGCTTTAACACTTCCTTGGTATTGCCAGGAGATCACTAGATAATTCAAGAGATATTCCAAACAGTTGCAAGGGTGTTATTGTGCAACGTATATTCTTTTGCTCCAAATCAGCCTCCTATCTATGGCACAAATGATCCCTCATCGTCACCTTTCTCTGTCTCTTCACTGGCCAGGACACCATCCCTGGATGAACCTTTCACATGGAATTCCAGGTCATTTCTAGGTTGTTACATAGCAAGTTACTAATAATATAAATCTGATGGCTATGTAATGCATGGTCACAAATTAGTGACCATGCATTACATGGCTTATATCATGTTTATATCAGTTCCCATCATCACCAGACTAATAATATAGTTCTCTTCATTGTTTTTCATTTTCTTTTCTTTTGTCACATTAGGCCACAAAGTTATTCTCATTGGATATTTGCAACATACTTAGGGATAATTAGTGTTCATTACATAGTTTAAAGTGTTTTTCCTGCTTACATAGCAGTCTGTACTCCTATAAAGTAACTGTATAAGGGGACTGTAAAGAAAATCCAAGCAACACTCACTGGCTAAGCAGACAACAATTTGATTATTAATAATGCTGTTGAAATAATTGAACCACATTCTGACTAATGGCTTAGGCACACTCTAATAGAACTCAAGAACTCAAGGATTAATCTCAGTCTCATGTCTAGATAAAGAGCATTGCTAGAGGTTTGGCCTTCCTTGTTAATAATCCTGCTCCATTTTTTTCTGAGGGCCTATGAGTCAATGATCTAGGCCAGTGGTTCCCCAGACTGGTCCTGGTTTAGTGTTTTCCCAGCTCCCAACACATCTGGTCCAACTAATCAGTTAATTACTCAGCTGTTCTTGAGTTGACGTGGGTGTGTAAGCACTAAAGTGTGTAGGGCAGGGGGTACTCCAAAACTGGTTTGGGAACCACTGATCTGGGCATACACCAGCTGAGTTTAGTGTGTGGCACAAATGTGTGCCCTATTGGGTTCCACTTTTTTATACTTACTGCAGTTATCTGAATGACTTCTCAGCTGTTAAATTGGCAAACTGCTTGTAACAACCTCTAGCCAATCGTAACGCAGGAGCTGGTGAAAAAATATAAGGCTGTCAGGAGAAGAGGATTTTTCAGATCTTCAAAGCTGCGGGACTAACATGAGGAGATGGAGTGCTAAAACTCGACACTGCTGGATCTGTCTCACGTCTGTGCTAATTAAATTGCCTCGCTAGAGCTTTGGCCTCCTCGCTTGATAATCCAGCACCATTTTTAACAGAGGGTCTATGAGTCAATGATCTGGGCACACACCAGCTGGGTTTTAGTGTGTGGGACAGACGAACAGAAGAGAATGTTTCTAAGAATAAAAAAGACCTTATGAGCCTTCTGCAGGGTTGTACAAGGGATAAATGCCTGAGATTTAAACGACCAGTGACATTCTTTCTCGATTTGCTTCAGTTCGGTCATGTCTCCATATGTAGTTTTTGTCTATAGTTTAACGTGAGCTGGAATATGGGAGGACTGCCAAGGCTGAAACACCCTTCCCTGAAAAGCTCCCACATATCAGTATGTGAATGTGTACTGTGTATTGTGAAGTGACAGGCAAAGTCTTCTCAGTCTTCTCCAGCTACCTGCACTTTGCTTGTATCGACTCTTCTTCTCTGTCAACCTACAAATGAAATTTTGTATCCATGCCACTCTAGCAGCCTCCTATTCTGGGCCAACTTGTGTCTGTTCCTAGTCACTGCTGTGCTTCCCCGGTCCTGGGGCTCCTACTACAGTCTTCAGCTTGGAAACCCCCACAGCTCTGGCATCATAACACTTTCTGCAACTTGGACCAGACCAAGGCATAAACTCTGAGTTTTCTCTTCAACAGTCTCTGCTCCCAAAGTCCAAATTAATTACAGGCTACTCATCTATTCAACACAGATTTCTTTTATGTGTCATGCAAAAGAAGAAAACCAATTTATGTTCTGTTGTGAGCTTGATGTAAGAATATTATTCAGCTTATTTCTTGATGTGTTTTATTGTCTTATTCCTTTAGAAAATCCTTTAGTTTGTTTCAAAACATAGTGCCTAAAATAAGCAGAAGGACTGACCAGGGCAAGAACCTGAGTAAACTAGAAAGAGGTCAAATTTGACTTTTTCACAACATCAAAGTAAAAAATAATATCGACTGGACTGGACCCAGATATCATTTTTGCAGTTCATATCCCTTTGTCTCTCACCAATGCCCTTATCTGTCCTGATGCCTTCTTGCTTTCCTCCCTTTTCATCTCAACCTGATGAGCGGCTCTTTGTACTTGTTTCAAGTCATAAATGAGGTCAAATAAATAAGGTCAAATCTGCCTTATTAAGCTCATTGTTCTTAAAATAAACAAACTAATTGCTCCCAATGGATAAGTAATAGCGTAATAAAAAACAATAATAATGCTCTGCAATTTCGTGGGTCCAGTTCTCACCATCTCACCTTTTTTTTTTAGCGTTTTGTCTCTTTCTCTCCTATTTTATTCACTGTCCTGCCCCTTGAGTGGGACAGCTTCTTGACCATATGGCAGTTGTAACGTGTCGTTGCCATCATTCCCTCTGGGCATGAGTGGCTAGGCACTAATTTTTATCTGCTCTAATAACTTTTGACTGGTGCAGTTGCCTCTGCATTCTGTCTAAAACAAACCTGATTCTGTGTCACAGTAATATGCAGCTTCAATCTCAAGGTTGCGGAAAGCTCAGCGGCGGGTGCCAATAACACTTGAAGTTTCTGGGGGTCTTTCTGTGCATAGCAGAATCTGCCAAGGACTCCAGTTCCAGGTTTTTCTCCCCCTCTCTGCAGTCTTGCATTCGCCACACATGATCACATTGTTCAACTGCAAACAGATAGAACCGCGTGAATGTGTTTGCATAGATTTTCTTACCAAATAAATGTCATGTCATTAGTCAAGCAGAACCTCGACAGCAGTCTTCCTAATTCATATTGTGTAACTGTGGTGAAAATAAGTGAAGAGATCTAAAGCATCAAATGTCAAGATGGAGCGTGCCAGAACACAAGCACTGAGGATGGATTTATTTTGCCAAGAGATGTTCTCTCATTTAAGAGACATTGATTCCCATGCAGCTAGCAGCCAGGTTACTATCTTGACACATTGAGGACAGGATGAAAGCATGCACCTAGGCAACTAGGCAGCCCAAAAAATCCACATTTTTATGTACCACTCGCTTACATGCAACACAAGATCCTACGTTCTAAGACAGAGGGCTGGATGGTGTTTGCTAGATCGTACTGTATAATTCTAATAGGATTCTGAGACTCTAAGGCTCTGCCTTATTATTCTGTGCCTAGCTTCAGCGTACTCACCTACAAGCAGCACATTCTGAATGAGAAAGGCAGTTTGAAAGTTGCGGCTTCGGCTTGCCGTGCTGAATATCAGATTTGTGCCCAGCTCTGAAAGGCCAGCGCTCCAGCATGGTGACGCTCAGCTGAACGCGGGAGGCTGTTCCACTTCACCAGCAGACCTGCGCTTCAATAGAAGGGATGAGGGAAATTAAGATGCATGGTTTGACTGTCAACACCATAATCCTTTAATAAAGAGCAGGGCTTTGCCGGGATTAGTGAAGGCAGGAAGGAGAGGCTAATGGGACTGCCTTCTCAGACCCTCCCTGTGTCTCGGATGTGTACAGTATAGCATTCTCCTCAGCAGACTCATAAACAAAGAATTTGAATATAAACAATGTATAAATGTGAATACACTTACATTTTAAGACAGTGTGGTTGTGACAATGGCTATGTATTCTTGCGGGGCAGAAGGCACTGCAAATATTTCCAGAAAATATATTGTTGCTCTACAACGCAAATGAGAAGCAGCACTTTATGCATGCATGTGTGCATGCCAGTGCCTAAATTAGTCATCAGACACACTGTGCCATAGATCTGTCATGCTGAAAAGTGCCTGTCTGCAGGATGTAGGAAGAAAGAAGAGAGAAGACTTTCACACATCAAGGACGGATATGAAGATTGATCTGTCCATTTGGTGGAAGCTCATTCTGTTTCTCTCTTTTTATGTTCTCATTTTTTCCTCCTTTCGGCAGCGCTAGTCTTGTTAGCCTGGCAGTAGGAGGGTTATCTTGTATGCATGACAGGCTCATGGTGTATGTGTGTGACCTTTTGCACAAAAGGAAAAAATATGTATATGGTACTAAAAATATACATATGAAAGAGAGAGAAAGAGACAGAGACAGTGATCCATGTCATGCGATTAATTACTTTCTATTAATAGAAGTTAGGAAAGAAAACTTTCCTTGGAAAATAAAGAGATTTCCTTAACACAAAATCTCTCCATGTTCTTTTTGGGTGGTTGGGACATAGGAGATGTTAGGTCCAAAGACAAGAATGGTCTTGTCAAAAGATTGATTCTGTGATCATTCAGATGTATGTTCTGGACCATTATCCCACTGAACAATGCAACCATGACCCAGATTCAGCTTTATGGCAAAGCAGCCATATTTTCATTCCAAAATCTCCTGCCATTAATGATGCCATGTATCCTAACAAGGCCCCCGGGGCCTTGAGCGGATAAACAGCCCCAAAACATCACGAATTCTCCACCACACTTAACAGCAGGCATGAGGTTCTTTTCATTGTAATTATCCATCTTTTTATGCCAATGCCATGTTTAGTGTTTGTTGCCAAAACCTTGATTTTTTTGAGACAAAACATGTCATCATCTTTTTGTTCATAAAATAAATAAATGAATAATACAACATTTTTAAGGTGAGTGTGAATTCATGTATATCCTCTTGAAATTAATATCTTATATTAAACCATTTCATTATAATTTGTTAAAATGCAGGCTCTGGATTTGGAAAGCACATGTGAATTAACTTCACAATGACAAACTACAAAAATGTTTCAAGAAATGCAGCAATTGCATATATACAACTTTGGAAAAAAATAAGAGACCAGCGCAAAAATGTTGTTTCTCAGGTTTTACTGGTGCAAGTATTGAACTGAACAGCTTTGTTTTTAAGAACTGCTGACAATATCTCTCCTCATTTCCAAATAAAAATATTATTCTTTACAGCATAATTTTTAAAGGAAGAGACAAAACATCAAAATAAGATAAATTAGTGTTTACATAACTTGAATAATTCAAAGAAAAAAATCTCTAATTACTTTTGACCTACTTCTAGTGTTTTCCATCCAACTGGTCCCATTGTAAGAGGAGAGTGTTGATTACAGCAGTGTTTTTATACTTCTCCTCATTAAATAAGAGTTGATTCAGGTGATCACTAATCAGTACCTCATAAAGCAGAATGAGGTGCTTGTGTGGGAATTTAACAGACACTGGCATGGAATGGTTGTCATACCCAGAGAGATGCTGATTTAAAAATTGCAGGTCTCTTATTTTTTTCCAGAGCTGTATACATGTCAAATTAAATGAAATGTTAAATATCACATAATGCAGTGATTTAGCTGACATTTTCTTCTGAAATGACCTTTTATTCTGTCCTCACTTTCTGACAACTTGACTCCCTGGTTCTGGTGGATACAACAGCTGGAGCCGTGGTCCAGTAAGTTATCAGTTTCATGATTTTAAACAAACAATTTTGATATCACTGCAGTCACAGCTGTAACATCTCAACACCATTAAGGAGGAATCTAGCAACTATGGTTAAGATAGAATAAAGAAACACTTTTGTAAGCTCCTGCAGATTTCAACTCAAAAAGTTTTAGAGAAAGTACATTCCAGATTTTGGTAGCGAAGCACAAAAAAAAACATTTTAAGTGGAAGCTTTATTGGGAAATATTGAAATATTATGCGTCTCTGACAGAGGGAGGAAGGACAACCACCTGAAGAATTCTGGATTCTGCATATACTGATATATAGTAACAGTATAACCAGCTGTAGTATCCGACACCAAGATGTTTAGCAGCAGTCCTGTGAGTTGGGGTCTAGATATCAGTCTAGTTCAGGGGTGTCATATCTTATCCACCTTTCTGTCATAGCCAGCATAAACCCTCTCTGCAATTTGTGCAACAGTAGCTTGTCGGTAGGATTGGACTGGATAGACTTGTCTTCACTGTGGGGTTTAATTTCCACTAAGACGAAGACATAGACGTAGACACAGCACTGTTGTTTCAGCGCTAGGAGTTGGGGACACTAAAACTGTAAAAATGCTAAAATACTGCCAGTAAACAGTAAACACAGATGCATGTTTATTCTTTTGATTATTATTTCTAAACATACTTAAATGTTAAGAAAAATGTATTCTGACCTGACCAGGGTTTTCCCTGCCTTTCTGTTGTAGACTCCAGCAACCTTAGTTGAGATAAGCGGCTCGGATAATGAATGAAAAATAAAAATCATCATTCCAGCAATACCTTTCCAAGCACTATAGGTGTTCTTTAACAGAACTGTGGGGGAATTTCATCAAACTAATGATTCATAAAATCAAATTCATAACAGGCTTCATCGTATTTTACTTTTAAGCCAATTAATTCTCCCCACAAGTGGAGCTCTTCGAAATGTATTATTAAAGATGATGGACACAATTACAGGGCATACATATGGTGCACTATTAATAATCACTGGCTGTATTTTGTTCTGTGTATGTAAGAGGTAATTCCCCTCATGGACCGGCGCGGGTGAAAAATACTGCAGGTAGAATGAAGCTTAGCCAGCAATAACAAGTGACAGGTACAAACTTGTGTGTCAAAATGCATTTTAGGCTGTGACTGCGATAATTTGCTGGTGTGAACACATCAGGCTGGCAAATGAATGCTTAGTCATTCGCGGCCTTGCTGCCTGAGATAAGTGGGTCAGATCTTATTGTAGTGTCAGATGTATAGATCCAAGCTCAGCCCTGACTTTAACCGCATTCGCTTCATTTGAAATATTATCAGCTTGTTAGCTTGATTACTTCAGTTGGTTCGGTTTTGAAGGCTGATTGAGACCCCAGGCACAGATTGATTGGTCCGCTTGAAGAAAAAGATAGTCACCTCAATTAATTTATTCTCCAGAATCTGCTTCCTTCATACTGAACTCTCATTAATTGATATTATCCAATTATCAAGCTACTCTCACATTCAAGTCATTCTCAATTAGTGCTACATCTCCTTTTAAATTCGCCTACCACTAGACTGCTTGTTAAATTCAGTGCCTCTCTCTATCAGTTCTTTCCTTTGCCTTGACCATAAAAAGAGTGACTCAATCCTGTTGTTTTGACTGACCCTGAGGACAGAAATGACAAGGATTAATCTTACATTTTATGATGGAGTCCAGATACATTCGCACACCTCTCTATTAAAGCTATGAGGTTGAGCCTCATCGGATCTTTGCGCAGATATTGCCGCTGACCATCAGTGGGGTTTTGTGGCTTCATAAAGTATTTCCAGCCCTGCATGATGGATTGTTTTCCATATCCTCTGCTGCTTTAAGACCTTTATTCTGTGCCTGTTGGCCTAAAAGAAAAGCCCACCAGGGACAGGGTTGCCTCCTTACATTCTCCCAGCTCTAAATCTCCTCCCTGACTTAAGCTCCAAAGAACAAACCCACAGTGGGACACAGCAAAGAGCGGGAAAGAAATGAGAGGAGGATGAGAGACTACAGGAACAGAGAGAGAGAGAGAGAGAGAGAGATGGTTGAGTTTGTGTAAGAATGAAGCTGCTGAGCTTTGAATGTAAGGTAGGTCAAGGAAGTGCTTCAGGCTTTCTGTACGCATCATCATATCGCATATGTGGACCCTGAGGCTTCTGAGGTGTGTGTGTGTGTGTGTGTGTGTGTGTGTGTTTGTGAGAAAGAGAGAGCGAGAGCAAGAACATTGCAGTGCGCAAGTATGCGTGTGTGTTTGTGTGTAAGAAGGAGAGAGAAAATTAGGGATTTGCATGACTATTCATTTTTACTAGTTATTCAAAAACATTGTCTTAGCTGATCAGTGGAACAGAACTAAATTTGGAGAAAAAAAAAAAAATTCCCAGGAATGTCATAATAAACATTCTGTGATTGGTTATTTTGCATTTCAGTCAAAGATGTGAAAGATGACTGTTCTCAAAACTTACCCAATCTTGCTTATGAGTCTGTTTTTCAGCCCAATCATGCACAGCTTGGTTTCTTATGTAGTATACTGTATCCACACAAATACAATACTTTAGGCTCTGTGTTTGGCAGAAAAACTGATTTTCTTTCAGTTTTTCTCGATTGCTTCAACACATTTCCTGAAACTATGCCTCGTATTCTCAAAACACAATACACAATACACAATACACAAATCCATAACGTCTCACCCAATTTCCCAAACATCGTATTTTCAGGTCAAAATTAAGCTCTACACTCAAAACCATTCACTCGTGCTGAAAAACCAAACTTTGCGACAGACATCACACACAAGGCCTCAAAAACACACACACTACAACATAGTCTTACACACTGGTGCAATAAATTAAAAACAATATTTCCAGTTAAGTTATGTTGCTTGTGGTTCTTCCCCTCAAAAACCTTTTCACATGATGAACACAAAAGACGCAACCAATGTCTTTACAGTGGCACATTTTTATTCATGTACAATACAGTACAACACACACCAAAACCATTATTCCACCTCAGCATCCTGTCTTTGGTCTGGGTCAGGCCAGAGAATCTCATCCACATCACAGGCTATATTGGCCCTAGCCAGGCAGCCGGGGGGGTGTGTAAAATCCTCTTGCTTGCCTGATCCACCCCTGGCATGCATCTACTGATGGCAGTGAACACAGACATAAGGTACTACACTTTCCACCGCCATGCCAAAATAAACTCCTCTATCGGGTTTAGAAAGGGAAAGTATGCAGGCAGGAAGATGGTAGAAAGCCGTGGGATATTGGTAAACCAGTCATGAACCAGAGCAGCGCGATGGAAGCTGACGTCATCCCAAACTACAGCATAGACCATCAAGAAAAGCAAGGAGAAGCGTAGTGTTATAGAGTCCTAGAATGGCATGGAGGTGGAGTACCCCTTTTTGGCTGATGACTGCGCACATAGTGACATTCCCTCCACACTGACCAGGGACATTTACAGTACAATAGCCCAATGGCCAATAATGTTCCTCCCCCTTCTCCTCCTTTTGGTCAGGTTAAAACCTATCCACAAAGATAATTTCATGGGAAACAGGCCGTCCTTCAATCTCAAAGATTCTCTGCAAAACATATAACACAGTTGCCCAGCCTCCCTCATAGTCATACCATGGACAAGGACATGGTCGACTAGAGTGCTTTGAATTTCATCTGAGACCGCTTGTCTCCTTGCTCTTCCCCTTCCTTGCCGCCGTCATCCTCGACCTCCTCCTCCTCCTCCACCTCCTCCTCCCTGGTGTCCTAGACCTCCATCTCCTCCTCCTCCTCCCTCTCTTCCTTCACCACGTCCTTCACCTCCTCCTCCTCTCCCTCTTCCTCCTCCTCCTCCTCCTCCCCCTCTTCCTTCACCACATCCTCCACCTCCTCCTCCTCTCCCTCTTCCTCCTCCTCCTCCACCTCCTCCTCCCTGGTGTCCTAGACCTCCTCCTCCTCTCCCTCTTTCTTCACCACATCCTTCACCTCCTCCTCCTCCTCTCCCTCTTCCTCCTCCTCCCTGGTGTCCTAGACCTCCTCCTCTCCCTCTTTCTTCACCACGTCCTCCTCCTCGACCTCCTTCTCCTCCTCAACCTCTTCCTTTGCATCTCTTTGGATCCATTGTTTCAAACCTGAATGAGCTGACTTTGGCCCTTTTATCTATCCATCAAAGTTTCTGATTGAAGTGTGATAAATTTTGACTCCTAGTGTCTCCACTTGGTTTATTGTGTGCCAATTGAGCTCGATCTGTGCTGACTTAAGTTAACATTATTGAATGCTAGTATTTTCTAAATGACCACATGGTGTAAGCACTGAAAAATGTAGGGTTTTGTGTGTAGAATTTTGCAGTAACAGTTCACTAAATATGACTCATGTGTTAAAGCAGGGGAATAGTGTTTATAGTTCAGAGAAATGGGTGTGCTTTTTGAAAAATAGCATTATGGTTTTGAAATTTTAGTTCAAAAGATTGGTTATAGTGTTTTAGCAATAGAGAAAAACTGTATATTTCCTGCCTGTTAACCACTGTTTTCTCCTTCTACTGTACTGCGTATGTGTGTGTGAGTGTGTGTACCTGCAGGTTTTGGAAAATTATGGAATTCCACTTAAGCAGAGAACAGGAGACAAGCTGCAGGTCACAATGAGATGGGTATAAATAGACTTCCTTTTGCCTCTCGAGAAATACTTGTCTAGCAGCTGGTAATTATGGACTAAAAGGGGAAAAAAGTGGATGCTGAGGAGGCTATAGCGAGAAATACGGAGTGTGGAGTGGACTGCGGGCATCTCCAGAGAATAAAGAAGGGCAGATCTGCATAGTACTGTATATAAAATACGTGAGAGGCATTGCACTGTGCGTTCCTCGACATCCCCCTTTCATCGAGGTGTCTATTCTTTACCTTGAGAGGCTGCAGGTCAGGCTTAATGAGGGACAGGTAGTCAGTCAGTGGCTCAGAACCTGTCCTGCCCTCCTCCATTAATCTCTATGACAGAGCGAAAAGGGTTCGCACTCTGTGGAGTGTGTCCTGGAGTTGCGCGGATTTAATGAGGTCTTGTGACATTTGATAAATAATTCAGTGCCTATGCTCATTTTTTTTGTTTTTTTTTTTAAACCCTACTCTCATCCTGCTGTACTAATGAACAGGTGGAAATGTAAACGCTGCTATGCAATTAGTCTCAAGGGAATGCTTTTTAATGCCACAAAGCCATTAAATAATGGAATAAGTTATTTTCCTACATCAGCCATATCTCTCGGCGGCGGGCATTAAAGTTTCAAATGTTTTCTCTTCCCTGGAAAGTGGAGGCTCTTTGAGGCAACACCTGCGTTTCTATTTTGGGACCGAGCTTGGCCCACAGCACATTTGAAGCCAGAGAAGTGGGGGAGGTGCTAATAAATACAATGGCGCTCAGTACCAGGAGTGAAAAGTGGAGCTTCTTTACTTAAGCGTGGCCCTGTTTGGCCCCTAAAGCTGCGAGGCCTATTTTCTCATAATGGCTCAGTACCAGAGGGCCGTCCCTGGGGGCTGGTCATAACGCTTTGTGTCCTCGTGAGAAGCGACACAATGAGAGTGTGCTGAATGGAGATCCATTATGCAGAGTGCGTTATTTTTGCCTCACATAGAATATGAGACATCAGGAGACATCGATCAGCCAAGTCTTATTTAGTGTCTGAAGTTTTCTTCTTTAGTTTTGTTCTGGAACTACAAAGCTAACATAGCTAGCAAAGAATTAAAGCTTAATACCCATGACTTCCAGTGTACAAACTGCATGGCTAAATCATCACACACTCGCCTCACAAGTAAGACTCGTCTGTGTGGTTTGTAATACTTTGTATGTATATTCTGTTCTCTAAGGCAGTGGATTTCAGACGGTTAGTGGTGTGAATTGTGAAGCACCACAGCAAAACGCATTTTAGATCAGAGGCAGTAAGCGTGCTACTTCTGGCACTTGCATGGCCCCCTCCTCCCCCAGTTGCCAATGTGGGCTATATATACATGTCACATTGGTGACATGGGGACGATATATCTATATATATATACAGTAACCCCCTGCTTTTCAGGGGGGGTTTACGTTGCAAGAGCACCTGCATATAGTGAAAAAATGTGTTGTGTTTTGGTAAAACAAATGCCAAAAATGCCTATTTTTATATGCCTAACTCTAAAAATGCTCCCAAATATGCTCCCAGAACACTTTAATTTCATTTTAAACTCAGTTTAATGCATTATCCTTAAAGGAAATGTAAAGGTAAACCCGTATTCTCTTTTAATTTATAGTAATAAAAATACAGGGCTTTAAGAAGGACAAAACGAAAAACAAGATGAAACGAAATAACACTGAGACGATCCACAGGGGAGATTCTGCTGTGCAGCTGCCACTGATGATTCAAACAGCAGCAGCAAGGAGAAATAAATAATCAGAATCAGAAAACTTTATTGATCCTGGAGAAATTGCTAAAAAAAATGGGTCAAACTTTCTCTACCCACATGTTTAGACAGGGCACAGCTTACTAATACTAAATAAACTGAGATAACTGTTGGGAAAACTTGGGAAAATGTTTAAAACACTAAAATACGAAGGCAAGACACGGAGCAGTCATGCGGAGCAATCATGCTACAATGTGCTGCAGCAGGCTAGAGCCTCCACTCTACCTAATGTTTTCAGATTGGATACTTCTTAACCTCCCGTCTCTAAGTACAGTGAGTGTGAGATGCTTCCAATCAGCAGCAAGGAGAAATAAATAATATTCTAGGATTGGCTACTTTCAAACCTCTCGCCTCTAGGTTCACTTTCTATATTTATACAGTTATATTTTGTATGGAAATGAAACTGAATTGACTAAATTAAGTATAATTGCACTGTACTGTATATGTAATTGTTTTTTATCATACTGTCCAGAAAGACGGCCACCTTCGCTTCATAAACTGTGCTGTGTGCCCTAAAAAACTAATATACTCTTTCTCGTTCACTAAAAAGGTTATATATTTCCACTGGACACATATCATTATGATAGCATATTTAATTGCATTATTTAATCTCGCTCGTTATTACCTACTATTCTGCAACCTCTCCTTTTGTTTTCAGAGTGTGTAACTTCAGAGGTGTCCCCCTCCCTCTTATGTATTGCACTTTATTTGCTGTTGTGCAGCACTCGCAATAACTTTTTGTTATTACTGCATCAAATGAAACCCTGACTATAACCATAAAAAGTAATTGCAGATCACACGTGGCCAGAAAGTCACACAGAGAAACACACTGATGTGCACAAAAGAAATTCATTTCTTTTCAAACTGCACATTTCTCATGTCATGTGATCTTAATAAATAGCTGAAGCACTAAATAAACAACTTTTAAATATGCACTTTAAACAGCTGTTTATAGAGCCACAGCAGTTAGGCAAGTACTAGCTTAGTGTGCACCGCTGGTGGTGCATTCATACTGTGTACCACAATTTTCATGTTGAAAACTTCCAAGCCAAAAACTCTCACCATCAGGAGATGTTGGTCCAGAGCAGTTTGGACATTGGAGGACTTGTCCCACCCCAGTAACGGACTGTTTCAACTTCTGCAATCGGGCAGAAGGTTCCGCACTATCATGGCAAAAACAGAGAGACTCAAGAGGAGCTTCTATCCTCAGGCCATTCGAGTCCT
>JBBPDC010000129.1:22583148-22603274 GCA_037974485.1 Hemigrammopetersius urotaenia
TGTCAATAAAGTCAAAACTGAGTCGATATTTTGTTTCATGACGTCATAACACAGATGCAGAGGAGGAACACATGCGTCAAAAAATGAGCAAGGCTAATATCTTGAATTTTCTGGTCTATTTAAGTGTACAGGATAAGGTGGCAACGACTGTGATCTGCTGTTTTTCTTATCAGTCAGAGACTTTTCTGTAAAGCCTCTTTGCGTCCTCTGGACTGGACGATTCCACTCAGTGCTAGCATGACCCATGTTAGCTAGCGAATGCCATCTCAGGTGGTTTGATGGTTTGGTAACGTTTGTACTTTTATTGCACTTTAACACAGACTTGCAGGTTGTGCAGGTCACCGTGCTGTTTGTGTGGTCTAGAGTCAAGTATCTCCACACATGTGACTGCCTCTGCTGCCACGTCTCTCATCTTGTTATAGTCTTGTGTTTAGATTTCCCTCCACGCGCCAATGTTACCACCCTTTTTATGAAGTGACTATAATGATTGATTAAGTCTAGGAACGCATGTCAGCATAAGCCAACCAGAGGCAGAGACTGCATTGTGTACACAAGCAAGCGCACAGAGAATGTTGTGATGTGGAAAAAAATGCCTAAAATGCCTATTTCTACACTGCAAACCCTAAATACTTGAATTTCTTTTCAAACTCAGGTGAATACATTACCCTTGAAATGTACCCTTTACACTGAATTCCTGCAGTGCTAGAATGTAAAATACCAACGTTAGCCCTGTTTAGACTCTACTGTAATTCATGCACAAGTTGTGTGTTAGGGGTGGGGTTTATTCTCTGGTTACTTCTAGATTACTGGCTGAAATATCAGTACATCCCTATCCTGAAATAATTGTGTTGGTATCACAGTTTGGTAACATATTACTGCTAAACATATGATGACATAAACATATCACAGCAGATGTCATGCTATTATAAGCTGCCATTAGAAATTGTGCCTTTAAAATTACAGTGCTGTATTACTTTTACTGGTATTTCTTTAGATAATATTTAGATAGCAATGTGACAAAAACTGTCATGACATCAAACATATTTGTCATGACAATTGCATGATATGACACTGTAATATCAATCTGTTTTGACAATCTATTATATCGTCACTGACAGATACCCTTGTATTTTCTATAAAACACCATCTGACTTGTATATTGTGTGAAAATTTCATGATGAGTGGATTAAATCATTTTACATTAACTTCCATTATAACCTATGAACAGAGGTTGACATTTTTTTAGCTCTAGTACTGTAATGAGTGCCTGCATGAATTAACTGGCATGCAACAAAATGAAAGAGTTCTCGGGGGTGTGGGGGTGGGGTGTGTTCGTGCAGGTTAGGGGGTGTTCATGTCTCTGCGTGCTTCCGGCGTGGGGTGTGGGCTTATCCGTGCCAGGGTCTATGTCTCAGAATGGTTCGTCTATGTGGGCTTGTGTACGATTTATGCCAACCCCTGCCAATGAAGGTTTTTCCTTTTTCTATTGAGTTACCATTTTAAAGACAGCAACTGTATAACACTGTAACATTTATTTTATATATGTTTTAATATTTATATATTTTATTCATATGAGTTACAGAATATGCATTTATATTTCCCCTAGTGAGCATTGTCCAGGATGATAATAAATCACTTATTGTTGAAGATACAAAATCCAATTAAGCTAAAGAATCCAATTAATCAGTTAATCCAAGCCGCTGCTATTCACCTCTGATAGTAGCATTCCAAAAGAAAAAATAATGGATACTTAAATCTTAACGGATGACAGAATTAGACAGGAAACATGGAACTGGGGTTTAATGACAATAGATGACAACATTCATTACCACATTGCAACTATCCATTATAATCTTAAGCCTGATTGCCGATACTCCTTAGAAGCTTGCTCAATAAAGAGAATCAGGAACAAGTGTGGTTAATATCCAATCACGAATGCAATGATTTACTCTTGCGGCTGAAATTAGCAGGCTGTATGAATTCTCAGTAGTAATTATGAGGAGCGAATGTAAACAAGCATTTAATTGTTGTTTGTGTATCTGTTTGCTTCTATCCCCATAGCTTGTCTTGATGAATGCAGACTACTCAGATATTTACCAGGTTAAGTACAACTGAAGACAGTAAAAGGAAGGTGTATCATGGTATCATCAAGGTTTCTTTCATGTTCAAGTGATGGCGAAAGCACTGTAAGTAACTAGAGTGTCCCTTACTGACAGTGTGAACAATGTTAAATTCTTTCTCTGCATTTAACCCATTTACCAAGTGAAGCAGTGGACAACTAGCAATGCAGCGCCAGGGGTGCAGTCTGTGTGGAGACAGTACCTTGCTTTAGGGTGCCTCAGTGGTGCCACTGGCAATCCTGGGATTCAAACCCACAGCCTTTCCATCGCAGGGCAACTCCCGAACCACCATGCCACCAGCTGCAATCACAATATTGTTAAAGTGTGCTTTGAGAGAGGCTGGTTATTCCAGGCACGGTTTTCTACTCGGCCTGAATGCAGCCTGAAACTCTATATTTTGTTGGACCCCCTTCTCATTTTCGGGCTGCGTAGCAGATCTCAGTGCAGAAGCACTTTACACTGACATAGGAAGGCAGCGGAACTTAGCATGCACAAGAGCATGACAGTGGCGCATGACTCCTAAAGACAAAGCAGCTTAAAGAACAAATGGCATGGTTATCTGTTCCTTAGTCTCCTAAGCCGTGAGAACCTACAAGCAAGACCAACCACAGTAAACCTCAGGCTTTACAACTTTGCAGTGCTTAAAAAACAACTGGATTGGAAAAGTTTTACTGAGAGCCGAGGGTTTTGCCTTGGAAGCCTAAAGCACTTTTAGTGTGTGTGTGTGTGTGTGTGTCTATGAGTTTTCTCAGCTGTACTGATATAGACTTTCTTCTGCTACTGTTTAATCTGGAGAAATGTAAACATTCAGGTGTCACAATTCTAATACTCTAATAAACTGCCATATCAGTAATTACAGTTAACACATTAATTGATTGATTTGCAAGAACAAGCCTGAAATGGTCAAATTGGCTGTACTTGTCAGCTCACTTTACTTCTCAGCTGTCAGTACTCCCAAACAGTGCCAACTTGTGACATTTTGCTGCTCTGGATGAAAAAGAATTTTGATCCTCTCTGCTTCAGTCCAGTTATGATATTTAGTTAAGATATTCTTGATGGGCATTGCAAAACAAAGGTGATGACTAGCCTGCTGAAGTGGTCGAGTCGTGATTCACTGTACGAAAAATGTGGTAAGGGTGTTTTACTCCTCGCCGCTGGTGTTGCAACAGCTAAACAAGAAAAGCTACTGGCCAAAGAAGAATATCCCTCACACTGCTGGATGACTGAACAGAAAACACAGTGAATCAAGATAATGTGGAATATGCATTAGCATGCTTTCACATTTTTAAAAAATCCATCCAAATCCTCAAAAAGAGAATCAAATAATCCCTATTCGTTTCAGAAGCTTCTTGTCGGTGCTACATTCACCACTTCCACAGAGTGGTATCATGAGAAAGTTTTACCTTGAGAAATCTAAGCAATGTTTAATCTGTTGTTCTGCAGTTACATCTTAATGATGCATTATTATTGCATTTTAACAGAACTGAAATGAAGGACTTGAGAAGTGATGCGATGATAAATGGGAGCGTTTCCAGCTGTGCAAGTGTTCTGCAGGAGCCTGGCTTCTTCCCATGAAGCCGAGTTAATCCTGTTTAGGGAGTCACTACAGGAGGAAAGCCTCAGCGCTCTCCAAAAAACGCCTTCAACTGCAAAATGTGGTCCCACTCCACATTAAATATGAAATCAAGATGAATTATACAAAGCACCTGCTCATTTGACATGCCATTATAGGTAAAAGAGCCTCGGGGCACACCTGTTCCCAATCTAAAGAACCTGCAATGCCTCATTTAGGGTTGCATCTGGAACTCTCTGAAAGATCACGCGCACATGTATGAGTCTATTGATAAATTGAACATTTCATTTCACTAATTTCTTCCTCAGCTATTTCTCGCTTTGTGTTTGGGGTTTTTTTGTTTTAAACTAATTCATAATTTTGAAAATGCCTGCCGGAACTTTTTCATGCTTAACAGATGGACTCAGCAGGATCTAGATATATTCATCATAGGATCCGCTATAATCTGAATCGCAGTTTCTCACATGATATGTTTATCATGTTGTCGTATTTTGAGTGCAGCCTTGGTTTGCATGAATGGGGGTGTTTTAAAATGTCACCCGGAAATTAGGGCCTAGAATATTTTCCTCGAAATATTCAACAAGATATTTTTAATGCGCCCTATCAGACATCTCTGTGTGTCTTCTGCTGGTTGAAAAACAGCAGATATGGAGCAAGCGCATCTCAGTAGGACAGTGTTTTGATGTCTGCAGGCAGAGTGTTTTGATGTCTGCAGGCAGAGATGCTTGAAGGGACCTGCTGATCTGCAGAAAGACGCCATCTCACTCTGTTTGCTCTGCATGGAGACTCGGCTTGATGTGGGAGAGATAACTCCAGCTCCACCACAGGCCTCCACCACCTAAAAGAGCCACATGGCGAAAGAGGGATCCACTGCAAGAGAGGAATGACAGAAAATGACTCAGAAACAGCTTGTACATAGTTGCCAGAGGTAAACAGAGTGTCGGAGGTAAACAAGAGGTTTTGCTTCTTTCACCTGCGTGCTGAAAGCAGGTGATGATGATGGGAGTGAACGCGTTGAAAATACACAGATGGTGATTCTCCATTACCAATGAAAATGCACATAAATATGGCATTACATCCAGCATATAAACAAATTGCCCTTCAGTGAGCGTAGCGTTCTGACTTGTTTACGGCAAAGCTAGGCATGAGCTCAAAATAAGCTAGAATGCCCACTGAATAAACCATGAATAGAATTTAGGAGGCCGAACTGGACCTGATCAGCAGGTCCAAGATTTAATCTCTCCCCCCTGTAATGTGAAAATAACTTCTTACACAATCCTGATGTACTTAATTAGTCAGGACATGTCCCCTGAGCTGCAAGACTATCATTCCAAAGACCACCCAACATCTCCAGAACTTCTCTCATCCTGCTCCAACTACATCCAACACTTCATTAGGGTCCTACAGACTTGTGGATGAGGTTTAGTATACAGTATGACTGTAAAATGAGCAAAACTTCATGGCTTCACTGCTAAATGATCATTTCAGACAACCCCAAGACTGGTGTTCACAAAGCTGTTTTAAACAGGACTGATCTTTAATCAGATTCCTTTGTATATAAAGATCATCACAAAAGCCGCTTTTAGGGCAGCAGTCTTGGTTTGTTAAAACACATACTGTTTTGTAAAACATCTGCTCACAGAATACAGCTTTGTTTAGACTGTTTTTCTTACTGTGTTCTAAACCACACCAGCTGTAGAAACCAAATGAAGAATTAAATGCAGTTTAAGCGGTTGTGAGACATTTAGTAAATTACTTTCAAGAAACAATTTGCGTGACAATCTTGTCATAATATGGACACCAAACATGTGTTTTCTGATTGACTCATCTTCGTGTTTCTTTAGTATTTACTGTAATTCTATAGTTCAGTTGCTGTGTATTCAACTGAACTATAGAACTATACTATAGTTCAGTTGCTGTGTATTCTGTGACAAAATTTCAGTATGAACAGCTTAATAGAAATGCTCCAAAGTGAGTAAAAATCTTTTGTTACAGTAATTCACATTGAGGGTTAAGAATGTTTCTCATAATTCTGCTGTCAATTTCTTTCAAAAGTGAAGGTATGTAATAATTTGTAAATGTAAATTTCCCTTAGACTCTCATATATGAATGATTGCTGAACATGGCGGTTCACAGTGTGTGGTAAACAAAGCTGAATATAAGGTGTAAAAGTTATACAAATTAAGCCTTTATTTCTTAGTTGTAATTTGCCTCTAGCATTTTGTTTTTGTGAGTAATCCTTAAGTCAATTAACAGTGCACAGTTCTACTGAACGCTGGATTATTAAGCCTTACTCGATCTGCAAAACTCTACTTTCACTAGCTGAAGGGAACACCAGTAGTTTTCTTCCAGTACGGGGCTCAGGCATAATGCAATAAGTGGCAACATTCAGCTGTGCTTATGGAAAAGTATCCTTTAGGGTTTTCTTTCTCTATTATTTTCAGCCATATGCATTACATCAGCTTACAAGTAGCTTAAAGCCTCAAATCATCTCTTTAATTCCAAGGGATTAAGAAAGCCTGGAAAATAAAAGTGAATTATGACTGTTATTTGGGACAATAACAATAAAACACAGGGTACATGTGGGCTATGGGCCCTTTGTTCATCTATTTGTTTCAAAATATTGAATTAAGAATAAGTGGATTATGAATAAAATTCATGTGAGTATATGTATATGCACAGGTGTATTTTCATGTGTTTCCATGTCTTGTGGCCAGTGGCAGTGGACGTGTGTGTGTGTGTGTGTGTGTGTGTGTGTGTGTGTGTGTGTGTGAGTGCGTGTGCATATCTTGTGTCCAGTGGCAGCGTGTGTGTCGGGCTCTCAGGCAGCCCCACTGGGTGACCTTTAGCTGGTGCCGGCCTGCTGTCTTCCTCCTCCGGGTGACATGGCTCCTTGCACTGCTGATAATGACTATTATCAGGGCCAGAGAGAGAGAGAGAGAGACAGAGGGAGAGAGAGAGTTAGAGAGAGACAGAAACAGAGAAAGAGACAGAGGGAAAGAGAGAGAGAAACACAGAGAGACAGAGAGAGACAGAGAGAGAGAGAGAGACACACAGAGAGAGAGAGAAGGGTACAGAGCATGGCCTGCCAGCTTTCCGTTGCCGTGGCAGCACCACTCTGATCAAGCAAAGTGGTTTTCAGCAAAAACGGATATTTGGATCTTTACCATGAATATCCAGTCAAATAATGCAAATGAGTGCTTTGGTTTTTTTTTTGTTTTTTTTTGTTTCATTAGATTGATTTCTCTGATCAAATCCTCTGTTCAGTGTAACATACAGACAAAAACACACTACCAGGCAAAGGGTTTTATGTCTTATTGTCAGGGTCTGGTCAGTGGCCGGTTAGGGCCACTGCTTTTTTGTTAATGTTTCTGGTTTCTTCTGTTCATGTTTTGGGTGCTTTTATTTTGAAATCCTGTTCTGTTTAGTTTTGTGTCACATGTTCTTTAGTTCCCATCTGTTTGTGTTTAGCTTTAATGACTGACTGTATTTAAGTTCTGTTCTACGTTCGTTCAGTGTCAGTCCATCGCCCTTATCACCCGTATGCACCCTGTTTGGTTCCTGTTCATGCACAGTTTGAATAAAGAGAGCACAGCATGGATTCCTGCCTGTCTGGTCATCATTGGGAAACATCACGGCAGCGGGTTCACCCCCGCTCCCATGACACTTATCCATTTATTTCACAGAATCCAGATTTTTATTCCTGTTAAGCATCAGAAAGTAATAACTATTAATGAAATTTGTTAAACAATACAAGTTTCCTTTATAACATCTGTAACAGTGCATGCCTGACATCCTAATATTCTAGACTGTATTTAACTTTCAATGCACATAGCTTGTTAAATATCTGGCAGTTGGGTGGTGGTCCACAAATTATAATTACATTATCATAGTAAGGCTTCTTTAGTAGTGAGTAAAACATGATATGTTCTGCCTAAGAAATTTACTTAAATGGGGAACAAATGTGAATGTGAAATGTGAATTTTAGTGTGTGCACAAAAATATGAGCCTGGTAGTGTATAGAGGTGGTCCTCGAGTTACAACACAGATCCATTCCTTTGACAGGGATGTATCCCGAATTTTGGTGTAAGTCGAAACGCCCCTTAACCTAAGTCACTTGCATATTCTTCCACCATGCCCAACCAAACTAGTTAATCCATGTAATCCTAAAGGTGTGAGTCGAGTGGGAGTAGGAGTGAGTGTCTTATGTCGAGACTGTTGTAACTTGAGGACCCCCTGTATATGTCATTTATAAAAACAAATAGCTCTTATTGGGTCACTTTTGAATCTACAGTACTATAAAATTCCTGATATTGGAAGTCAGTGTCTAGACTCAAACCTGATGGGCCCGACAAAATGTTTTGGGGTTTTTAAAGGGTTTTTCACAGTTATCATCTGGCTTGGGGTTCTGTTTGTTTTTGGAAATTTTATGCAACAGATCTCCAGAGCTCCAGAGCTTAAAGAGTGTGTGTGTATGTGTCCCTGAATGAAAACAAGGATGATGAAAGGGGTGTGGAGGTTTGGTGGAAAGGTCACAGTGGATCTGTTACCCTGCTTCTTACATCGAGTCCAAGTGTGTTTCTGCAAGTAACAGCAGTAGAGAGAAGAACTTAAGCCCAAGGAGGCTACCAGCTGGCTAGAGAACGCTGCTCCAAAAAATATGCTATAATAATGACCATATTATTAAAGAGTTATGCATATGTAAAATACTAGTTCATCCAACTGGCCAGTTGGCACGTGGCTTGGGATCAGGACAGTACCAGTCAGATCGTAGTGAGTCAAATAAGATCTCAAAACAAGGTACGGCACATGTTCAGGCTTAAATTTCATACCTGTGCAGATCTTTGCTTGATATATGTGCAACTTATTACAAAGGTATTATTGTGTCTTTTATGGATCAGTCCTCAGCTATTAGTTTTTTTATGTTCTCATGTAATTATGTTGATTGGCAACACATTCTCATGCAAGCATCCCATAACATCCTCACACACAGTAGGATATAAGATTTTTCTGATTCTATTTATTTGCTTCAGCAACAGTTTGTGTTTTATGTTGTTCTCAATGAATATATGAATAGAGTAATCCCCTGCTTTTCGCGGGGGTTACGTTCTAAGCGCACACGCGTGAAAAACCGCGTTGTTGTGTTTTGGTAAAATAAAATTGATATTTTTCTAGTGTAAACCCTAAATATGCCCCCAAATATGCTCCCAGAACACTTTAATTTCATGTTAAATGCATTACCCTTAAAGAAAATGTAAAGGTAAAGATATAATCAGAAAACATTAAAAAAATAACTGAGAACAGTTCGGTTCTCAGAAAAAGCGAGTGCTGATCACCGTAATACTGAGGGTTTACTATATAGGCATACAGCCAAACTTCTACCATAACAGTAAATGTAGCTAGTCTCTCTAAATTTCCAGTTATTTCAAGGCAATTAATTGTTTTATAGTTTGGGTGTTTAGTCACAGCAGCTGTAGTTGCTGTCAAATTTACAGTTTATTTCTACATTACTCTTATTCGGAGGTGTGTCAGTGACAGTTGTGTTCCACTTCATGGACAATGTTCTTGCATTAGAGACAGGAAAAGTCTTAAAACTTCAAGGGTCTGGTATGTGGGCCTTTAAAATCAGCAACAACAATTGCATGATGCCATTTCATAGTAATTATTTGGTATGAAGTCTTATACTGTCACGTCGACCAGGGTTAGCCGGCTTTCGTGACTTGCCTCTGGGGACACAGGAACAATGCAGGCAGGCATCCATAGTAGTCAGGTTCTTTATTGACATGAAAAGTGGAACTAGAAACATGAAACTAGAAACAGGAACAAACCAAACCTGGCACTAGGGCCGCTACCGACATAACTCTAAACTAGAACAGTCCGAGGCAAAGGGATTACAAACAGAACTTAAATACACATTTTAATCACAGAACTAAACACAACACAGGTGGAAAGGCAAATCATTCAAGGCTGTCATAATAAAAGTCCCAAAAGTCAAACAAAACCAAAACCAAAAACAGTGACCTCTATCGGCCACTGGCTGTGACATCACACATACCAAATGATACATGAATGCTGAGATGTCTTACGCTATCTTCATTTCACTCACTGCGAATAAACTGTGCCTAAAACGCGTGTAAAAATAAATGTCCGCTGATGCATCACCTGAGAAGTTTCTCTCTGTGCATCATCAGCAGCTAAATTCTAATTAAACCTTGCTGTCTCCGTCTCCAGCTTGGGGGCCAAACCGTTGCAGTGGAACTTTTCCATTCAGTTTCCTGTGCCATTTTTCAGCTTTTTTCTCCTTGCTTGTCATTGGTGAGTGCACTCTTACTCACTTTACTACCCCACAAAGGTGAAACTCAATAAATGTCAGGCTCCCCACAGGGCTGTGTTTGTGGACCGATCACACATTTAGAGCTTGCAATTATGTCAAAGCACTAAAATTAATGAAATGCCAGTCCACATGGGCCCCGCCATAATTTACATAATATTCATTTCACTCAATGCATTTTTTTATATGGACAGATCCATATTGCTCCAGTCACATTTCATGGTGTATTACAGAATCTGAAATTCCAGTAAAAGTTCCAGCATGCAGGAAAGATGTTTATTCCCTGATGCCATATGCTCATTTTTCATGCTGGGCTTTTTATAACAGCATTACTCAAGCTATGCACTCTCCATGGCGCTTATTCGCTCAGCGTTTTAGGCCAATAATGGGCCTTCTTCTAATTCCCCAGTGGCCGCATGCTGTTGTTTCTTTACGCTTTCGACTGGCGGGTTCCCAGGGGACGTTTACAGGAGCATTAGTGGGTTAGGCCAGATGCAGCTCAAATCACTCAGTGTCCTGTCATTGGCAGGATGAAGAGAAGGGTAGTAGCTACCCTTCGAGTCTTGGCTCCAGTTTTCAAGACAACCAGTGACATCAACAGTTTACGACAGGGAGACAGTGGGCAAAATAAATGGTCAGTGGGGACAAAAGGAGTGGATAAACAACATCTTTTAACAACTTTTTTTCCAGAGACAGAGAAATTATACCGTTGAGGCTGCTGGGGTTCTCAGGTGTCAGTCTCCCAATATTTTGCATCCTGGTTGACTGGTGCAAAGTTATAAATCTAGTATCACATTTAAATTCTTTGCCATATAAATTAGTTTACTTAGTTTAAATAAGTTACTTCTAGTTACTTCTATAAGTTAGCTTATTATTCAGTAACTAAAGGCAAACTGACTCAGTAATTTCTAAGTAAAAAGTCAATCAGGTTTCACTTAGTTTATTCCTTTTTAGGGTTTTCTCCAATGTTCTCCCCAATTTTTTCATGCCTAGTTTCAACCAGTAGCTAGGACTCCCCCAATCTCACAGTATCACCAACACTGAGAGTATAGGCTAGCAAATGCCTGAAATCATCCCCACAACTGTTGATCACTAATAATGTGTATTTAATTTGGTGATTTTGACTTTTGAGTGGTACTGATTGAATAATGGCAGTTGTTGATTAAAGTAATGTTGTAATATTCTCAACATTCTTTTTCGCATCATAATATTCCTGTCATTTTTAATAGACTCAGTTGTATATCCACAAAGAGAAATACATTCTTTAATTTTACACAATCAGATTCCCTTCATTTAATTTTGCATTGAAAGCAGACTTTTCTTTGCAATTGCTGGCTTTTAGAGAGTATTTATGTACAAAATTAATGTGTCATTTTCCGTCATTGTTCTGAGTGCGTTCTTCTCGTCTCCACAGGTTGTTACCTCATAAAAAGGCACTTTGCTTCCCCTTGCTGACTGGCCTGAAAAGTGTTATCCGTAAAGAAAATTGTTGCTTGAGAGTAAAGTCCCTCTCATTCTTCCTGACAAGTTTTTGCTTCGAACTTGTGTGGCTGATGGAATTCTGTTCTGTTTGGATCCAGGTGAATTGCTGACATCCAATTCCCCAGCTTGAAGAATGTGCCATTACCTCTGAGGACCAGCACACTTTTTCCAGTGTACCACATGCCTTAACGTTCAAATTTTCTGTAACTATGAAGAAAAGGATCCACATAAATGCAGCTGGCAGCTCGCCTTTTTATTCTCCTTTTGTTGTGGGAAGAGTGCTAGTGGATGTGTCTGATATCACCCAGCTGTGGACTGTGCTTGTACTTTTGACCTGTAGTACTTTCAGCTGAGCTCAGTGGAAAGCTCTGGCTGGCTGAAAGTGCAGGGAAAAGATAAACTGGCTGGAACCCTGGAACCATTGTCTCATTAACAGAGCTTCTCACAGCCACGGATGTACAGAAGGAGTTCCACAAAAGAGAAGGAGAGGGAACAGGATTCAAGAGTAATTAGGCATGAGAGAGAGAGGGAGACGGTCACATCGGAAGCATGTCCAGCCTTCAAAGAGGCTGAATCCCTGTCTTTTATTTCAAAGCAAGAAATTGTGCTTTCATCACAAAGCAGCATCCAGCTGAGATACAAGCTGCTGTTAAATGTGCTGTAACCTCCTGTAAACAACAGAAAACCCATCCTCTCAAAGCACATTTCTAATGGAAGTTGGGAAGCCACTCAAGCAGTGTTAATTTGCACTTAAAAATTGTGTATTGAATGCTATTTGTTTCCATCTATATAGCTATCTATCTGTTTGTCTGTCTGTCTGTCTGTCTATCTATCTATCTGTGTGTATGATATACACAGGGCACAGGCTTAGGGAAATAGAAACATCTTCTTTTATTTCAGTAAAAGGAGGTAAGTGATCTTGGAAAAATGCAGGATAAAGAGCAGTAAGCTTGGGGTCTGGTGAGCGGTCAGGTGTGCAGTGGGTCTATGTGGGGGTCTCTTGGCTGTCTCAGGAGACTCAGACGAGGCCAGATCGGAGGCCAGAGTGTTGTCGAGCCAGCCGGGAAATCTAGGGTAAGGGTCTTGGGCAGTTTTCTTCCTCTTCGTAGTCTGCTGGCATACACAACAAGGTAGTGTGTCAGATGCATTCAGAGAGAAGCACGTATCTTCTTTGGATCCCTTTAATATAGTCCCAGCACCTCTTGGAGGGTGAGTGATTATTCCTCCCCAGTCCTGCTGCATCCGGCAGCCCCACCCCCAGGCTATGCACTCTCGGCTGGTCCATAACACTGGTGGTGCTGAAGCGCTGCTTTAGAGCGGCAGGGCAGGAGTGGAGCTGTCCCTTCAGCACCACCACCCCAGTCTGATGAGGAGTGCCTGCTGCGATTCAGGAGCATGCAGTCGGTACTGCATCACTGTATACATATTTACATGCATTTCACATATTACACACACACAAGTATTGAACTGGGCAGCTTTGCTAACAATATTTCTCCCAATTTCCACACAAAAATGAAACTAAATTGCAATATTTGCATTTACTTCTAGTTGTGTATTGCCATTCAGCTGGTCGCATTGTAAGAGGAGAGCGTTGATTACAGCAGTGTTTTTATACCTCATTAAATAAGATTTGATTTGGGTGATCACTAATCAGTACCTCATAAAGAATTTGCCAAATTAAATGGACTCATATGTTATAAATTCAGGCATCAGTTTCCTTTTTACTAAGATTCCTCCAGAGACATGTTACCCCAGGTGGGAGTTCCCATCAGGGTCCCTTTTCATTATTTGTTTGTTTGTTTGTTTGTTTGTTTTTGCTTTGTTTAAATTTACTGTTTACTGTGAACATTTCCCCATTTTCCCCTGAGATACTGTAAACTACACCATGTGTAACCCAGATTAATTAGATCCATTTATATATCCTCTAGTAATGATGTTGCAAAACAGTAATAATTGGTTCAAATGACAAGGTAAGACATACACAGAGCAGTAACAGAAACACATTTCACCTCATGGCTGTCATGGTCAGTATATGCACACAGAATGTGCAAAGTGGGCTTTCCTCAGTGCATGGATGGCTTCAGTGTGGACACTGAGAGTCCCCTTGCAACAAGACACTTCATTACTATCTATTTCCTTCGAGAACCTGCAGCATAATTAATGCTTACGTGATGAATTACACGCGCCACTTCCAAACACTGCTGATGCCTGCACTTTTTTGACAAAATAAATTAATTTACATCTTCGCTGTCCTCCTTCCCTTGCAAACGTGCGTCTGATTTCCGCTGACTCTCAATGATTAAAAGTCACAACATTTACGGCCATAATAGTTGGGGTCTGTATGAGCAAATTAGCTGCATGCTTGATACTCCTTAATGCTCCCTAAGCAATGCTGGGTGGGGTTGGCTGTGACAAATTATGGTCTTTGTATTACTCACAGGTGGTTTGTTCTGGCTTTTATTCATTAATCAACGCCACTATTAGCAATGCGCAGAGCCGCATCAGCAAAATTAAGCTTTTTCAACTCAAGCAGTGTCATGCTATTCTGCACTGCTGCCATTTATCCACACGCCTTATCCAACGCCTTAATTCAGAGTCATTAAACTTAAGTTTTTCAGCATATTTCATTTCTTGACATTCTAACAGTGCTATGCCTTTAAAAAAAATAAAAAAGTAGTGATGCTGTCTATAGCAGTGCACTGGGAAGAAAAACCTGGTAATGGTTTTAATGAGTAGCTGATGAAGCGTAAAAAACATGAATGGTAATTTCTAAAGTAGTTACAACATAGCTCAAAATTACCTTACATATTCCTCCCTCTCTATTTCTTTATTTAATGTTAGTACGCTTGCCCCCTTTCATTTTGACTATAAGCAGAAAAAAATCTGTATTCATGGTGGGTGGTAACCTATGGGACTGCAATTAATTTGCGTAAGGATATTGAATGTTTTATATTTAATAGTAGGAGGTGGGCGACATTATTAGCAAAACAATACTTCAAATACTTTTACCTCTGTGGTCAAAATACCTTGATGTTTTGGGTGTCCCTTGGTGACTCAGATCATTTGAATCATTTGTGCTCTGTGGAGATCAAATTTATTTACTGTTTACAGTGTTCTTGGTGTCAGATGTAGTTGATTTTAAAGATTCAGTAGAGGTTGAACCAAGGGCATGTGTTGTTCAATTATACATGAAGCAAAGCATGTCTCTATCTCAGCCTGTGCTGATATTCACACACATACACACACACACACACACACACACACACACACGCACACACAAGATGTGTAATTTGCTCAGTTTTCCCTAATATCAGTGTCTTTCATGTTGCTTATGTAGCTAACAAATACTAGTTTGAGCCTCAAATCAAGGCCAGTTTTTAAGTAGTCTCAGAGCAAATATGGAAAATCGAGTCTGCTGCCTCAGACTGAAGCCACATGTTGACTGAATGAAGACTCAATATGAACTTACCCGTAGATAACTCACAACTTGACTCGGACTCGAGACTAAAAATTTATACCCGAAAAAATCACAGAACTGACAAAATTGCGCCTGTCATCCTTGATTCTGTAAACCTTTCACTCTCAGCTTTACATGCCTCTGAGTGTTGCTGTGGTAATGTGAAGTCATTACTGCAAAGTTATTTTCCCACAGCTCTCAGCAGTGTCAGGTTAACAAGCCTTTCATTACAGAGAAACCCTCTGTATGATGGACAGAACTGAAATACAGAAACACAGTGAATAAACGAAAGAGGCAAAACAAAATCTTGGTTAGCATGCCTCTTGGTTAGGAAGTATGATAACTAGCACAATGGCTAATCTAGCTGAAGTTGTTAAATTTAGTAAGTAACAGTTGATATTCCCTTAAAACTCTCATATAATGACAGAGTGTGTATCACATTGTTATAAACATCAGCATCAAGTATTAAAAATCTAGAGCAGGATATAGTTGCTGCATTGAAATTCACAGCACAGTTAACTAGTAAATGAGATACCTGTCATGTTAACAGATAACATCTACCACTTTGTTTCCTGCAGGTCTGGTCATAATAATCACCTCATTGTTTGTGTCTGGTGATTTCCATGTCATTCCAATAGCCATTTCCTGTCAAAGTGGGTGGTTATTAGCCATGCTGGGTGATGAAACCCATCACAGTCTCTGAAGAGAGGCAGATGTCTGGCTACATTTGGGGTAAGTGCATAGATTTGGGTTTTGGCCAAAGCACTACTCCTACATATCTCTCAGATCATAGCAAATGTCAGAAACCCTCTCAGCATGGCCTCTTCGTCTCCCTTAGTTTTGCAAGCATGGCTTCACAGCTCTTGGAATCTAATCAAGCACTTTCATAATAACTGGGTCTTCTCTATAAGCCTTAGATTATACTTCCTTCTGTCATCATTACCTTGTAATAACACACACTTCTTTTTATGGTCCCTATCGTGATGCCGGATGGTCCCTATGGCAGGTGCCGGATTTGGCCAGCAGCTCTCATGGTCTTCCTTCCCCAGTTGCACACCTTTCACACCATGATAGACGGTAAATCGGTTGAGCCGAAGGTAAAAAGTGTGTTCTTCTTGGACGCATGTCTGCACAGGCAAGATAACAAAGGTCGGTATGAAGTGTGGTACAGTATCATCATACACCTCGCCCGGCTGCTTTGTTAAGATAAAGCATGTCAGCATGCTGCCTAGTCTCTCTAAAGTCTAAAAAGGCTCCTTACCGCCACAGTCAAATATCATCTAACAGCTCCTCCGCAGCAGATGTTGTGTGATATGCCTTGCAGGCAATGAGCGAACTGACCACACTGAATGTTAAATTTTTTTAATTTAGGCATCATTGATTTAAAGACGTAGGCCTGTTTAATAACACAACCCGCTGTTATTGACTCAGATGGTGCGTCTGTCTGAGACATAATCTGTTCTCTTCCCCTGCATATGAAAAATGATCGCACTTTGAGCAAAAGATGCTCAAAGATACCTCATTTTCAGCACAGGGCTAATATAAAGAGTGAGAAAAAAAAAACTTAGGAGAGCGAGCATGTTAACTGACAGATCATGAATAATGCTCAGCTGTCAGCTCTGGTAAATGTGTCAGGAAGTGCTCCATCCTGGAAGTTACATCGCGCTAATTGGACTAACATGCTGGTGAGGAAAGATTCCATTTAAAACAAATTAGCAGATGTGATGTTCCTTAAATTAACCTGCACTGTTTTCTCAGCAACTCATTTTTTCTTCCCTTGCCAGATCCTACCTGATAATTTAGCAACACCTTGAGCCTCATTCTCATTCAGCGCTGTTTGCTTTTTTTTTCTCCCCACACTTACATTTCCGCAAGCGCGCATTGTGCCGCTATAATCAACACATTTGTTCAGATATGTGTCAAGTCTGGGGAAGGAGCAAACAAGTATGCCTACAATGACTGCACGTACAGTAACTGTGCTTTGTGTGATGAAAAAGTTGCTCCGGCATGTTGATTTACTGCAGAACTCAAATGAATAACGCCATGCACAAAGGCCTCTGATTCAATATCGGGCTTTTAACACCACATTCCTGGCTTGTGCTGTTGCCATGGCAACCTCACAGTTCAAGGCTGGCCTCACTGCATATTGCCACACACCCATGTTCCTCAGTGTAGGTCAACAAGACTTGATCAAATACCTTCATGGAATTTCCTTATACTTGTCCTTTGCCTTAAAGCAGGCTATGCCTAAAATGTAGCAAACGAGCCTTTATAGATTTGCGCAGCAGCTGTGTGGCTAATGGAGCTAACAAGTAATGGCAGCTTAAACCTCCAAAATTAGCATTGTGCAAACAGCATAAAAATCATCCCAAATTTTACTCAAACTGCTTCATGTTAAGTCATCTCAAATAGGCTTGATTCAATGGTTTCAAGAGAATGCAATTCCACCAGTGTAAAAACCATCCTCCTTATAAAACGACTATCATAACCAGTGATAATCAACAAAAGATGCAAATATACTGAATATTTTAGCTCAGTCTGTAGAGTTCATCATAACATCGAATACATACATTTTAAAAATGTTATGTAAAAACACAAGCATCATTTCCAGATCCGATCCAGATTTATGCCTTCATCAGTGGCTCTGGTGCTATCTTGGTCAAAACTGGTGTCGAGAGTCAGAGTTGACTCTAGAAAACCCAGAGTCATGCATCAGTGCTGTGCCATCTGCCAGAAGCTACAGAATGGCTCAGAGCCAGAAAAGGGATGCAACTGACCCTGACCCTAACAGTGGAGCTAATTATACTACCCTGAGTCAAAATCTCAGACTGAAATATTTTTCATGCGTCTTAGACATAATAAAATGCTGGTTTTTGTTTTTTATTTTAAATAAAAGTGAAAAGTCAATGACCTGGTTCAAATTACAAAACAGACAGACAAAGCTCATTTCTGCTTGTGATTCTCATAGTATTATAATGACATATTGATTACACAAAGAAATGTTAAAGAAATATTCTAAAAACTTTAACATATTGATTATTTTGCTACAATGCTTCCTTCAGTAAAGAGTGCTGGCATGGAGCTTCCGGGTTCCATCTGACAGAAACCACTTACGGCTTACTGCTTGTTTTTAGTCAGTGACATATCTAGAACTTCCAGAAGGCCTAGAGTGATGTTTACCCTCACAGATTTGGTCCCACTCGTAACATGATAAGTCTTCTGTCACTTCCTAATATGTTAGTGGTTCATCTGACTAGGTAGGCCTTCAGTAAAGTCTGTGATGTCCAAACTAATGGGTGAGCTCACTTAACTAGATCTATGTAGATCATATGGGAACAAAAATTTGATTGCATAATTTAATTGATTGCACCCCATTTAAGCCTATTTTATCAGTATAATTCTATTTTATTAAAGTTAAAAATTAAATGTCACATTACTGACAATATAGGCTACATATAGTGTCCAGAAATCAGTAGACCTTCTCTGAAGGACAAGAAGGTCCTGAGGATTCCTCTCTAATACAATAGGTGTGGGCAAAGTTCAAGTTTCAAGGTGATTTTAAAGGCCAGGTCTCATGCACCTTCACCTGCTCGGGTTAAAAGGTGACACTCAGCTCTGTTTAGGAGGAGCTCCCTTTTTTGCAGTGTGTTCGTTCGGGAGGTGTCGTGAGTGTAAATAATGCATCTTTCCAGACGTCAGAGGAGCGAGAGTACACTCTGACTGTCAGCTACAGACAGGGACATCGCTTACTCTAAGCCTGATCAAATGCTCTTCCTTCCCTCCTGCATGGAATCAAAGACTCTGTGAAGTTCCATCAGCTCAAGCTCCTGCCATCTGCTCCCACGTTACACCCAAAAACACACACACACGTACCCAAGATACAGCTGTCTTTGTCCTGCCGTCAGTTGTTTACGTGTCGGCTGTCTGATGATTAGCAATCAGTCTTGTCACAATCTCTTCATATATGGGCATGAGCCTTTCCTTTTCTTCTGTGTCTGACATCTGAAGTTTGATGCTTTCTGAAGCTTCCATCTCAGAGTCGACAGTACATAAAAAAAAAAAAATCAAGTCAGGTGCGCAAAAAGCCAAATTCCTTTAATAAATTCCAGACTCTGACACCATCACTGTGATAGTAGTGAGGGCACCAAAGAATTCATCTGAATTACTCACATGCACATCATTACCTGGCATTTGGGAGGCATCTTCCAGCTGATCCAGTTGATTTAAGGTAGGGGAGCAGGATTTAGTGTAGAATTCATTTTTTAACTGGGATTGACACAAGCAGTGCGCATGCAAGATTTGGCGTATGTGGTACGACAAATGCGTACCAGTTTTCAGTCTTCACTGTGCAAATGTGTACCTAATTTAAGTAACTTCACACTTGATCTCTAAGTAATACCACGCAGGAAAGGAAAAAATAATAAAGACGTTTAAAAATATGGTTTCTGCCGGTCTGCGAAGCCTTGCTTCTGCACCAATCAAAATTCAGTCAAAGCATGTCAGCACTTCTGTAACCGCATGCCTCACCTCGCCCCCTCAACTTCACGGCCCGCCCCCTCAACTTCACGCCCCGCCCTATACGAGACCCATTCTCCAGTCCAGAGATGAGTGACGTTCCACAGATCTGAGCGAGGCGCTTTTTCTCACTCGACTGAACTCAGGAACTCACCCCGAGAGGTTCTGCCAGCGTGTCTTCCTCATTTCAACCAGTTAGTGGCGAGAAAGCATAATCCCGTGTGTGACCAGACCTGTAATTTAATTTAGGTTAAAAGTCAGTTTGCACGTTCAGCACCATTTGGCACTGTTCAAAAGTGAAGTTAAAAGAAAATCTATCAATTAGTGCCTGTGTGAAGGATGCAATTAATGCATCACCCATGGTAAGGTAGCAGTTTTTTCATTTGGGTGCGTACCAATTCATTAATGTAGGTACTCATTAGATTACTACAGCAAAAAAAAATGTCAACCCCTGTTTATTAACACAAAACCAAGAGGCATTATCAAATCCCAGAGGGTTAAGAACTAGTTGAATTACAGCTGAATTAGTGAGTGCATCAGTTGCTTTAAGGTCACATGAGAAGCACAGTTTCTTCATAACATGATACCGAACGGCCAACAGTGTATTTGCTTTGAAAGCTAAACTTGAATTCAGATATTTCAAAGCTT
>JBBPDC010000129.1:22633493-22649424 GCA_037974485.1 Hemigrammopetersius urotaenia
ATCTCTCTGCTCTCACAGCACCTACCTCACTAAATATTTCAATGCTGTTATGCTGTCATCATATTTATACAGCACATATAACACTAATCATCATTCAGGCGGAGCCTCCAAACACTTCATAGCTTAAGGCTACAAAATGGCTTGATTAAACCCTGTGAATTTTTTTCCTGTTAGTAACTTCACCGTCAGTATCTGTTCTGTCAGTATGTTTTCTATTGCAATATTTTGAGCCCGGATAAAGGATACTGCTTAGTTTATCTTTCCTGATAAAAAAGTGTTTTTAACATGAAACTTTCCTGTGTGGCCACGCCTCACACCACTCTCCTCACCCGCTGAAGGTCTTGCTCAGTGACGCGCAAGGTGAGAAGATGGATGGTGGGTTGAGTATGACATGACGGCCTGCACACAGGGAAGAAAGAACCAGCGTGAGACGCAGGAGGAAAGACACGAGGGACGCGGCAGCACGCAGGCGCAGTGCCATTCATTAGAGCTCTTCTGAAGGCTGGGAAGAGCAAGGCAAGGCAGCAAGATCAATACAGTCCACGCTGCGTAGGGGGCTGCTAGTTTGTAGAGCAGCTGAGAAGATTATGTAGAAACATGATGAGAATGCAGGCCTTCCCCAGCGGCCTTGCCAGGGAAAAAAAATCGCACACACATACACGCTGAAGAAAAATCAAAATGGGTTGCCACTAAATGTGACCACACACGGTAAACACACAAAGAATCTCATATGGTTGGCCCAGTCAGTGTTAAACTGTTGCCAGGGAGCACTGCCAGTAGCCTTGTGAAGAGTTCCACATTTGTATTTTGACACAAATGCCTTTCGCAGTGCTTGTCCCAGCTGCATCACAACTTGTTTACACTCAGCAGCGTTTCGGCATTCACAGAGTCTTGCTCTCTTCATTGATTATGATTCTGGGTCTCGGCTTCAAGTCAGACTGACAAAGACAAAGACACAAATCTTTAATTTATGGATTGCATATAATTAATGCATACAAGCTGTTCTATGGTGACTGCACTGAACTGTCGACGTTAAATAATTCTGTTTTGTGTCAGGATTTTCCAGGCCTGTTTAATTAAATGCTTGCCCACAGGACTGCCATGTCTCCTATTTATCTCCACAACTCACTCCAACAAACAGCATGCTTGTATGTTTACTGTTGTATGCATGCATATAGTTTATTCCCCCGCCCACCCTGTAGATCCAAATAAACACTGGTGTTCTGCTACACAGCAGCCCAGCTCTGGATTATAAAAATGACCCAATTTGGCTGTATTTTAAAGGCAAATTTTTTGAGTGCTGTGGAGACCCAGATCCAGGGTTGAGAACCTATACCATATAACATTCTTCCCAACTCTGGTCCCGGAGGCCCCCTAGTGCACATTTGTAGTGTTCTCCCTTCTCCAGACTCACCTAATTCAAGTAATCAGCTAATTAACATGACATTCTTAGTCAGAGTGGGTGTGGGCAGCACTACATGTGCACTGGTGTATCCAGGCCTGGTATTGATATGCAAGAAAGTCTCTAAAGGACATCTGAATGGATAATTCTTCAATAAAACTAGTTTTCTAAATGTCTAAGTGTGATGTGTGAGTCTGAAGAACCTTTTTAAAGGTTAATGAACCTCCACATAATGTGAATGGCCTATACTAATTATATTCATTTCCTAAATCAAAACATCCGAGCAAAGACGCTTTGTTTTTTAGAGTATGTAGTTGTTAGTATAGGGCAATAAAACATTAATGTTATTGCATGTGGAAAACAGTGCTGAGGTCTAGCCCCTGAACTCAAAAGTCATTCTGGATGCCTTCCAGAGCAGTTATTGGACTATTGATCCCGCAAGTGTTTAACCAGCACCAGGATATGCCGTATCCCAAGTCCAATTGATTTTTTTTTTTACGTTGAACATATATAAAGGCGATGAAACTTATCGAATGTGCAGGTGGCAGAATCACAGGCTTTGAAACTGTTAATTGAAGAAATGTCTTAAAGTTCAAGCTTGCGTTTTACCTATCAGTGAATCGATATGATATTCCCCGAGAAAGACAACCTAGTTAAGACGGTGCATAGTTTCGGAGGTGCCGCACTAACATCCAGCACTAAAAAGGAAGCGCAAGAACTTTTTAACCAAAGCTGTGTTTTATTGAGTAAAGTCAGGTAAACAATACAGACAATTAACCACTTTTTCCCATTGCTGCTTTATGGTGAAGGCATGTTTTTCAAGTCATTCCGATGTGGCCAATGATCCTTGAGGGTGCTTAGTGAAGAGAGGACGCTCGCTAAAAACAAGGCAACTCCTCCAAGCGTCACCCCAAAATCAGGAGGGTTTTAATTAGGTGCTCTGCTGCTGTGATTTTGTGTTGGAAATTAGGGAAGGCCTCAGGGTTGGGCTGCGTGTGTTTGGAAGAGAAGGTCAACCATGCACTGCAAAAGTTCTCATTAGCCTGGAGTTTCACAGCCTCTCATGGGACCATTACGGGATTTGTTCGTAGACTTTGAAAGTGGTGTAAGGTACAAGCCATGCCGTGCCAGTGGCTGTGAATACATTACTTGTCAGCAGAGACTGAAAATACTTAGTACTTAATTGTTCTTGGTTTTAGAAGGTTTGTATTTTATTAGACTGTTACTGAAACTCAGTAACTAATTATATTTCCAAAAGAACAAGCTTATTTTCTTACTTGTTACCTTTTTCATTTATAGCCTCAAAGGACTCACCATTCTCAAAGGCCAGATCTTATTCTTTATCTCTCTTCAGTCAATTCTCTGTTCTTGCAAAATCCAACCCAGTTCACATTCTTTAAAAACATGACGGCTCACAGCTGTGATAATTGGTCTGTGTGTGAAAACTAGTACCATACTCCACACATTACATCAAAAATGACTGTAACTCGCCTTTTATTGGAGATTGGATAGATTGGAGTCTGGCTTTTACCAAAATATATTTCTTATTTACCCTTTTTTAATTTATTTGAATATTCACACTTACAATTAAGCATATTTTCTCAGCCCATTTACCACCCCAAGCAGAATGTTTAAAATAATAAAATGTGTATTGACACGTATCATTTCTGTTTTTGTTTAGTTTTTTGTGTTTATTTGGTTTCTTTTTGTATTGTTTTTACATTATTTATAAAAATATTTAATGTTCTGAATAGCCTGCTTATTCGGTGAGAGTTCTTGAATTATTTTATAGCTGCTTCTGCTATGGTCTTTACATCCCACTTGAATAATCTGTTGAGTATGTGTGTGCATCAAAATGAGTTGTAATGCCAATCACGTTTGACCAGATTAAATAAAACTGATTAAAAAAAAAAAACAAGTTAATGCAACTGAATACATTAAATTATGAAGGATTAATAAATTCAGTTTAATGGAGAATATTCTTACCCATCGGGTAAGTGCATAAAAAGAGAGAACAAAGAAAATGTTAACATTTTATTGGTTCTGCACAGTGCTGTACTTATAATGATCTGGTACCACCTTACAGTGATATGTCTATCTTAACGAGTGGAGCATTGGGCATAAGAGTGTTAGGAATTGGGTTTCTTCCACACAAAGCCTGTGAATATACTGGATCATGTGTGCATTTCAGTGCAATTCACAATAATCACAGTATTAATAGAGAATCGCCATAATACTACAATAGTATTAAACACAGTGATACCAAATACAATAATAGTAAATACCTCAGGGCCTAAAAAAATCCCCTCCACAGTTCATAGGCCATTTTCAGTTGCTCTGACTTGACTGGACATAATTATTAGTCACAGGATGAAATGCCTCAGATCACATCAGAGAATCTGCAACACACTGCTGGGAATATTCAGTGTGAAGAAGTTTGATTATCACAGACTTTGCAGTTATGATCTATTTTTTAAAAACGGGATAAATAATGGTCATCTTAAATGACTTCTCACAAAAAAGACAAAAGATGAATGTCTATTTGTACTGTTTAATGTTTGAATACTAACCCTGTCACATGTTTGTGCTATCTACCACCCTTTTGCTTCTTGCTCCATGTCTGATGTAACAGATTTGTACACAAATCTGCATATGTGTGTGACTATAAAGCAGCATTTGACTTTGGTCTGTGGAAGGAACATTCAAAGCATGTACAAAGTTCATAATTTGCTTTGTTATAAAGGCAGTAACCACTAAATCGTTATTCAAAAGCGCTGGGCAGACATTATGCATGTTGCCGTTTCAGTGTTTTCCCGCCATGACCAATCAGATTGCTCGGCCCATGTTCCAGCTGACCTCTCTAACCCTGAAAATGTTTGAGACAGATTAAAATGTTTGCTGACCAGTCAATATCAGTGACCTTTTAGTGTTTAGTTTATGGCACATGGCTTCATATGCTGCCTTAGCATTGTCTCTGCATCTCCCTGATAGAGCCATGCGGCCCATGCCAATATAACAAAGGTCATTGCTATTCCAATCATAAATGGCTCCATTCTCTCTGAACTGTATCTGATGCATACCAAAGATCCATCAAATGGCTGCTGCTCTACATCATTATCTGAGCAAAGCTGGAGCTGCTTTTCAGCAGAAGCTAATGTCATTTAGTCATCTGCTCCACAGGCGTGGATTTGTGGAATAAGGAGGCTGTTCGAGGGTGCATGAGGGCTTCCTGCTTTCGCTGCCCAGCTTTTACGCTGTTAATACTGCAAGGTTCAGGGGTTTGTACAGTTCTGCTTCACCCCTACAAACTAAAGGATGCAATTGGTATTTGTTTGGAGAAACCTCTTTTGTTACCTAAAGTTAATGAGTAGTACTTCTAATAATGTAAAGGTACTCCAACAATTATATTTGAAAGGGAGTCACATTTGGCTAATTTTTGTTTTGAAAGTGCTGTATATCAAAGTTTTGGGGAAAAGGAGTGTGGAAAAAAGGAAAAACACTGCAATGCACGTGTGTCTGTTGGTTAACTACACCCTAAAGCTTTGAAAAAGGTGAAAAAGAATCAAAGTTGTGTCAATTTGGCAACCCAGTGCTGCATCTAATACAGACAAACTCACACGGGTTAACTACAATGCCACCCATGCACAGCTGGCTAAAATGAAGTACTCTGTCAAATCATTTAATCATCTGAGTATGTTGCATGTGCACACACACACACACACAACATTAACGGTGTGTGTTTTTGATGCTAAACCATATAGTCTATGTGTAAAACTCACTGAAGATTAAGAGTGTGACCATACCTGACACTACTTGTATAACCACACCCTCACTAAACTGAACTCCTGGAGATGTAGGAAAGAAGTTTTAGAGGTTCTGGATTACATTGTTCAATATCTCTTGATCTACTTGGCAAAATGTAGTGTGCTAAATGTTTAGTTAGAGAGCTAGAATGTGGATCAGGAGTATTTGTCATTGTGACTGGCCCTTTTAAGTGAAGAACCACTGAAGAACCTTTATCTCTGAGAGTGCAACAAAATTTACAGCCTATTACCTGATGGATGGACTTGTGTCATGGACCGTACAATGTATTTCATTTTGTGATTGTATTATCTTTTATAGCATTTTTTTTAAGTGAGGTACAATAAGAAAAGGCAAGTGCTCACCACCATTGCTTACCTAATCTTCACTGACGACTTCTTCTGCTCGAGCTAGCAATTTGCGAAGACATGATGCTGATGTCAGGCGTCGAATGAAATAACACCGCCGACTGGGAAAGCTGTGGGATTGCGCGGCACTCACCATCTGCGCGAGTGACCTGCCAAACATGGAGTCATCATCATCAGTCAGACAGCCTGCAGAAGACACCTGACCATTCATCTGCCCATCTGGCAGCTCAGGCTCCGTCCTGGCATTGTCCGATTGGCCTGCTGAGACGCCCATCATGGCGTTCTAAGGGCTGTGGCACAGGATGGTGGCACAATAAAAGCTATCGTGTTTCAAAGTAGGCATTCTTTTGGACTATGATTGCAAGTTAATATATATTTTTTTAAAAGGGTTTTGTTGTTTTTTTATTTATTTATTTATTTTTAATTTTTTGGGCAAGAGATTTCAGGAAACACCATTTCAAGAGACCACCCTCGCTCACTGGGTTTTTTGAAACACTTGCCATTTTATAAATAGTAACTACTTGTGCCGTTAGTCAGAGTTATGAATATGTCCTAGAGAAACATAGAGAAACACACTTTTATTTCCAATGTATTGTACTTTGTGCTGAAGAATATAAAAATGCATACTATTTATTCTAAACTAAAACAGGTTCCAACACAATTGATTAGAGGATAAAAGTGTTCAGACGCCTCAAATGAGTAAGATTAGTATTTTGTTGCACAGGCATTGTTGGCAATAACAGCTTTGAGATGTCTTCAGTGAGAAGCAATTAGCGTTTTGCAGCATTCTGGTTCAGCTTTGGCCCATTCCTCTTGGCAAACTGTCTTCAATTCATCAAGGTTTTGAGGGTCCCTCTGTTAGACTCACAATTTCTAAATCCCCCATATTATATTCAGGAAGGATTTAAGGAGGATTCATTCAGGGTAGGTTATGCAAGTACCCTCACTTTTTAGAAATTGGCTCTGTTATTTTGGCTGTATTTGGGGTCACTGTCTTGTTAAAATATCAATCTGCTATCCTCTAGTGTCTCCAGGTGCAGAACTCCTCAGTTCTGTTTGTAGAGAAGCAGCCTTTCATCATGATACTTCACTGTGGGCATGGTGTTCTTGGGGTCAGGTGTATGACCTTGCTTTCCTCAGACATGCCAAGCTGAATTATTGCCAAAGAGTTTGAAGAGGTCATTGTTTACTATTTTCTGTGTAATTGTTTCTCCTGTTTCTTTCAGGTTATACACGATGCACCTGTCCAGGGACCATTAATTTGCTTTCACATGACTAGCTCTGGGGCGTCAATACAAAACGCAACATAGGCATGATGTGCCACTCAGTCCTCAGTGTTTTAGATATGTAACCACAGATTGTTCTGCAATGAATAACAAAATACTAAAATATACATCCACTAACTAATATTAAGTCTTTGAGTACACTGGGCATGTAGTTAGTCATATATTTTAGCTGATTCTATAACCCTGGTAGCCCCATTTCGATGATAAGTTTTAGGAAGGTCATGGTGCCACATAGCTCTGAAAAGGCTGATGCACACAGTATACACTTCTCCAGTTTGACACTCTCTTAAAAAAAACTAATGCAAAGGGAGCATTGGGAGGAACTAGCCATATATAAGCACCTTTAGATGCAGTTCTGTGAACTGTGAACTTGCATGTTATCTACCTAGTTGTACAGACACTTTCACTATGATCACAACTTGTTGTGTGAAACCTTCTCAACTGAGAGCATCGTCTTTCATAATGACAATGATGCAATTTGCACCAAAAAAAAGTTTTTGCTTTTTGCAGCATTAATATGTTGAACTTGTTTCACTTTAATTTTAACATGTACATACATGTATATTTTAATATGGTGTCTAAATACCTTTCCCCAATCGATTCATTTTTTTACTTATTTCATATTTATAATTAGAATGCTGAGATGTGTGTAGATTTGAAGTAGATTTGTGCACTAGAAGATAACAACTGCTATCAGACTCCTCCGCCTGCCACACACTCACACAAGGGGCAGCTGGTAGGCTAGTGGTTAGGGCATTCACCCTGTGATCAGAAAGTCTGGGTTCGATTCCCAAAACCGCTAGGCACCACTGAGGTACCCGGCGCAAGGTACCGTCCCCACACACTGCTCCCTGGGTGCCGTGTTCCTGGCTGCCCACTGCTTCACTTGGTGAATGGATTAAATACAGATATTGAATTGTGTGCTGTGGTGTGTTTGCCTATGACAGAATGGTCACTTTCACTTCAATAATATGTGCAATAATCTGCTGCTACTTAGATGTGCAATTTCTCATTGAGTGCTAAAACATTAGCAAGACACACAATACCTTCATTAGCATATGCAATAGTTTTATCATGTGCAGTGTCAATATTTGTTGCTATTATGTGCAATAACAGACTTGGTCTAGATAACAACTCCAAACCACTCTTGGTATTAACTAGTAAACTGCTTCAGCAGTAATTTTATTTATTTATCTACAGCATTTGTATCCATTTCTCTTACTCATCACGGTATGTTGTGTAAATAGCGCAGTGACCACAACATTGTGTTCACAGCATTTTGTATATAATAGAGTATTTTCTCCTAAAGCCTATATCTCATTCATGTTCTGATTACATGACTTCAATTAATGGACATAAATATCTAAGACTTTCGCTTTCATACACCTGTCTACCGAGTGTTTGTTGTATCATGTCTCTTTTTGTCTTAATTTTGATTTCTGTCTCACCCCTTTGTTCTGTTCGCTGATTCGGTTTGCCATTCTGGACTGCTACTATTTGAAATCTACTCTTGGACTCAGCTCTCTGGTATAACGATGCAGAATTGTTTGCTTATCGGACTGCCCTTTGGTTGTGGAACTTTGGTTGTGTGCCAGCACCTGTTTTTGTATTCTGCTGATTTATGGAATAAATATTGCAGCCTGCTTTAGTCCACGCTCTTGAACCTGACACTATCAATCTTGGCCTGTACATACAATATGGTTCTAAAAACTACAAATGTTTATTTCCCCTCCCTGTCTCATATTCACATGTATGTAATTCATTTTTCCTCAAATATACATAGATATGTCACCACTATAATAGTTCATCTGTTTTTTTAATGAATTTTAAACCCAGTGTTTAACTGATATACAGCATTAACATTTAGTGGAGGTGAACAAAAGAACCATAAACTGAACAACGTTTAGGGTTTAAAATGGTTCTTTGCCACTTGTATGGCCTCAGGACACCTCGTTTAGCCCTTGATATGAGAGTACAATGTAGTCAAAACGCAAAAGCAGCGACATTTCATTTGTATTTAATTACATTTGCTTTAGATTTAATGTTAGATTGGTTATCATGTGAATCATGCATGTTACAATTATCATTTGTAACTATTGATTAGAGGCTTAATTAAGCATGACTTTCACTGAGAATATGTCTGTATTTTATTTTCAGCTGTGCTACCTCATGTCTGTAATGTGCACTGTTTGCTAAAATGTAACCTAATCCCTTTAGGGGGGGCAAAAACACTTCCTTGCTGCTGGTGCAAAATATGATTTCAATTGATTAAATGTCATTGCAGCAAGAGAGAGTTGATATTGTTAAAAACCAGTGTGATCTGTGCACGGAGGAGCCTTGAATGTGTGTGATGGAGGAGTAGAGTCTGGTTCAGTAATAGCTTTATGCTTGGCTCCGTGTGGCTCATGGGAGACATCATTAAGTAAGCAAGGTCACCAGGGTGTGGAGCAGTGCGCCTTGCTGCCGTTTCCATCATCTACTGCCCCTGCTCAATTTGTATAATTTATCCTCATCTAGAAACTCTCGCAAAGAGCTTATTTGACCTCTCAAATGCTAAAAGTCATGAGCTGCCTTCAAATTAAATGGCTGACACCAAATGAGAAAGGTATGGGGGTGGTCAGTAGCTCAGCTCTGGAGTGGTCCGGTGATACCACTGAGTCATGCAGCCACACTCCAAGCCAGGAAGAAGCAGACAGAGTGGAGAAAACGCAGTAGGTCAGCCTTCTAGAGGCCATTTAACAGATTGACCCCTGAAGGAAATGGCAGTAGAGCAGTGTTTGTGTGGGAGAGTGTTAGAGGTGTGCGGTTGCTTTGTGCAGTAATGTGGCAAAGTGGCAGACACCCCCACCCCCCAACCCCCCACCCATACTTGTGTTTCTCAGTCAATCATGGCTCTCTCCCTAGGCTGTGAGAAGGCAGTGGTGGGTGCAACCGAGAAGTGATTACGTGGCGGTGGGAAGAAAAAGAGCAAGGCTGCTTTATTTTGTCAACTGAAGTGCACAAATGGAAATGTCAACCCTGGCTGAGAATTAATGAATCTGATAGGGAGCCCAAATGCCTTTTGCACACAGCCTGATGCCACTGTTGACTGTTTTATTTTTCCTCATTTTCATTTTTTTCTTTGGATGCTCACAGACTTTTAATTCCAACTGCTTAAAAATGTCTCACTGGTCCATCTTTCACCTGGGTAATATTAGTTTAATTGTTTTTGTCCTATCAGGGTTGACAAGCAGATTGCTAAAGGTCCTGAAATTGTTCTTGACATTTTAACAAAAACAAGCACCTATATATATACATTATGTTGAGATCCTTTATGTTTTAAAATGGTTCTTCACATATTTCAGTCACTAAACACTGGGATGTGACACTGCATTAAGGAGAAAAGGTATCTGATGCAACACTGTATGCACTTGTATAGTAAACAAAGTAGTACAAAAAAATGAATACAGTTATCATTTTTCTTATCAAATCGTGACGCCAGTATCTTGTACTGAATCAAAGTGTGGGCTATGTCTTTATGAATCATCCCCTAAAAGGATCCGTAAAGATCCACAGGACATTTTTCTAAGGCTCCAAAAAACTGTTTTGGCACCTTTTTGAAGAATATCCTGGGAAGAATTGGGGTGGGTACCATTTCTAAAGCCATTTTGAGTCTTTCCAAATTTTTGGATGAAACTAAACATGAATAGCAAAAGCGTATATTTCACGGAAATCTGTGCTGCTTGCATGCACATTTAGAGTCTACGCACAATTCAATCATCAGCCGCCAAGGCACAAGACAAATGCACTTTCCTTTAAACTTGACTCAGAACAATTTGTCTAGCTTTTCTGCTTGTGCACTCACATTTCTGTGACTTGATGTGCTTCTGCCAGCATTGCAGGCTTGTGGTTGGAGATACTTGCGTTGGCAGTATTCAGTTTTGACAGACGGGCTCATTTCTGCTCGGGGTCATCAATATTTCTGATGCTGCAATGATTGCACAGGTCATGTAAATATACTTGCCTTGTTCTGCTGAGGGAGCGGTGTGTCAGGTGACATTGCCCTGATTGTTTTGTAAAGTACCTCGGAGCTCTATGCTTCCACATTCATCTGAGTGCATGCATTTAACTGTTTTAACCATTGTACTGAGGTAGAGGTACTGTTTTTTTTAAAATAATGCACGAATGTTTTAGTTATAAAGGGGTCAAAAGAGAATGGATACATGCAGGCTGGTATTTCAATGACATTTACATTTGAGTTGTGTGTCATAATGATTGTTTGATGCTTGACCTCACACATGTAATGCATAAAAAATAATAAAGCCCTATGAATTTATAAGAGTGGATTGTTGTATAATGTCACGTGATCCATATGTTTTTCATAGGAAGTTGTTCTATATTTAATTGCATGTGCTTTCTTTAGCTTAGCTTCAGTTTTAGCTACAGTATCCCAGAAGAGCTCCTATGGGCAATACAGTCAATGTCTTTGGCTGGAGAGGCAAACCTGTTCCGGATTGATTCTCCTCATGATCAGCACAACCCACCACGTCATGCTGTCATCCTGTTAACCCATGCTGAAAGTTCTGTGCAGACAAATCTCACATTTTCGGCAGCTAGCTGTGAGATGGCATACATTACTACACCCACTCAAAGGCTTAAAGACTCTAAAGTTGTCAGCTGTGGTTTTGTTTTAATGATGGCGCTAGATGGAGTGTGGGGATCCATGCCCATTCAGCTGAGGCTGTTCGGCTTCTTGCTAATGGCCCAAGAGAGAAAGAGAGAGAGAGAGAGAGAGAGAGGGAGAGAGAGAGACAGACTGAGAGAGAGACAGAGAGAAGGAGAGACAGTTCTCATTATCACCAATGTTCTTCCAGTAGCAAAGCAGCCAGCACACAATAGTGGTCTCCTCTTTCATCAGCTTTGCTACCTTTGTTTCAAATGCATGGGAGTATAGCAGTGTTCGCTAAGATGCAGTATAACTTCTTATGGGGGTTGATTACTACTAAGTATTCATGTCAACTGACCTATTCATCTCCTATCTACAGTTGCATTGTTTCTGTGCAATTCTGGACAAGCTTTGCATGCTGACAAAATCTGAGCCTATCGTGCCATTTTTAAAAAAGTGGTAGTGTCTCAAAGGTCTGCTGTGTGCCTTTTTACAAAAAGCAGCAGTCAAAGTAGCTTGACCAGGGGCAAACAACTCTGATCTCGGAGGGCTGGTGTCAGCACTGTTTGGAGATTTTTTTGCCCAGACCTGTTTCAACTTATCTGTTAATTGCGCGATGTGTGTGTTTGACTAAGGGAAAAATTTACCAAATGAATAACACTAATGTAACTCTCAAGACCTGATGGAAGTATGCAGGAAGCCCTTGATGTGCTCAAAAATGTACTCACGGTTGGTTCCCACACTCTTCCCCTCGCAAGCACCCAGAATTATTTGGCAGGTTCATACTGGGTTTGCAGGATTAGCTGCAGTTTTAGTTATTCAAACTTCTCGTTCTGGTGCATTCTGTGTTGCACCTGTTAACATACATATGTCTCATCTGACCCTCAGTTTTTGTTGAAATATCAGTTTTTCCTGTGTTTACCTTGTTTCCTCATTCTGTGCTGATGCCTATTTTGTGTGCATCCTGCATGTGAGGGAAACTCTGCTCAGAGTCAACCCACGGAAAGCTGCAGGACCTGACAACATTCCTGGTTGCGTGCTCAAAGGATGTGCAGAACTGCTGGCAGGTGTTCTCACAAACACCTTCAGCATCTCTCTGAGCACCGCTGTCATCCCAACATGCTTCAAAACCGCCACCATCATCCCAGTACCTAAGAAATCATCAGTGTCCTCAATGACTATCGTCCCGTCGCACTCACACCCATCATCATGTAGTGCTTCGAGAGGCTCGTCATCAGGCACATCAAGACACAACTGCCTCCCTCACTGGACCCCATGCAGTTCACATACCATCCCAACCGCTATACAAGATGATGCCATCAACACCACCCTTCACCTGGCCCTCACTCACGTGGACAAAAAGGACACTTATGTTAGAATGCTGTTCATAGACTTCAGTTCAGCATTCAACACCAACATAATTCCTCAGCATATGATTGGGTAGCTGAGACTGCTGGGCCTAAACACATCCCTCTGCAACTGGGTCCTGGACTTCCTGACTGGGAGACCTCAGTCAGTCAGGATTAGGAGCAACATCTCCAGCACCACCATGCTGAACACAGGGTCCCCCAGGGCTGTGTGCTCAACCCTCTACTGTTCATGCTGCTGACCCATGACTGTGCAGCAATGGACTCAAACCACATCATCAAGTTCGCTGATGACACAACTGTGGTAGATTTGATCAGCGGGAACGATAAGGTGGCGTACAGAGATGGTGTGCAACCGATAATGGACTGGTGCAGAGCCCACAACCTGTCCCTGAACATGGAGAAAACTAAGGAGAGGTTGTTGACTTCAGAAGGGAACAACATGATCACTCTCCACTGAGCACTGATGGCTCCTCAGTGGAGATCGTCCAGAGCACCAAGTTCCTTGATGTTCAAATCACGAAGAACCTCACGTGGACCCTCAACACCAGCTCCATCACCAAGAAGGCCCAGCAGCATCTCTACTTCCTGCGGAGACTAAGGAGAGCGCACCTCCCATCCCCAGTCCTCACTATATTCTACAGAGGGACCATAGAGAGTATTCTCAGTAGCTGCATCACAGCCTGGTACGGAAACTGTAATGCTTCGGACCACAAGACCCTACAGAGGGTTGTGAGAACAGCTGAGAAGATCATTGGAGTCTCTCTTCACTCTGTCACTGACATTTACATCACACTGCATTCGCAAAGCCTAGCATTGTGGACTCACCCCTCACACACACTCTTCTCCTTCCTCCCAGCTGGTAAAAGATACTGTAGCATACGGGCCTCCACTACTGGGGAGGCCCGTATGCTACATGGGGAATTGGGAACATTCTTCCCTCAGGCCATCAGGCTCCTTAACCAGAACTGAAAGCATAAAACCACATATATACACACACACACCACCACCAATCACCCCCCACCTCTCCCTACTCCCTTAGACAACTCAGACTTTAATAAACAGTTAAAATACTCTTTTTATATCACACATTCTGTAAAACACACGACACTCATGGTTTTTATGCTGCTACAAACTGCACAGTCATATTTATTGCCATTTTAAATTGCACATATTTATTTATTGATGTCCTGCATTCTCTTGCACATTTGCATTCTTGCACATCTCTACTGCTAAACTACAGTACTGATCAAATACTGTACTTATCCTAAATGTAGCCAATGTCTATACATTGTCTTGTCCTGTTTCATTTAGGGGTATTGTTGCTCTTGTTCTGTCCTGTTCTGCTCTTCCATGGTCCTGGAGGAGTGTTGTTTCATTTTTACTATGTACTGTGTATATGGTAGAATAAAATCTACTTGACTTGACTTGACTTGACTCTCCTGTCCCAGCATTACAGCATTGTTAAAATGCAATAAGATTCATGCAAGGAGGTGCCTTGACAATCTGGCAAATATCAATGAGCCTCACTTTACTGCACTGCAGAAGTTCATCCCTCCATAGCTAAACTAGTTTGTAAGTGGATATCACCATTAGCAGCCTATTTGGAGGAAAATCGTTTCACGGCAAATAGTTCTCTTTGCCAACTGATTGTTCCCTCAGCATTCGCATGATTGAATGGTGAAATTGGTCACACATCATTTTCACCTCGTCTTAGATTAACTACCAAGGGCTGGCTGAAAGTAGCGAAGAAACACGCCCTCTCCCGCTCTCTCCAACTGAACTGAAAGTAATCTAAATAGATAATTAATGTTAAAAGCAATTATCATCAATATGAAACTGCAACTCATTTTTGGTGTTATCTGGTCTAATTTGGGGGATCTGTCTTATCCGGGATGAGAGGAAGCAGCTGGAAAGGGAGAGTCAAAGAGATGGTGGGGAGAGAAATCAAATGAAAGGATAATGAACATCAAACACTTTTCTCAGGCAATATTGTTATTGTAGTTTGCAGGGAAGCGTGTAATGAAGTGAAGGAATATGGCATATCCAATCTCTCTGTGTGCCACATGCAGTGGAACAGGACATCTGTACAGTCTGAGGGGGAAGGCTGTACTTAGGATAGCACGGCCATTTGTTTTAATGGGGGATATATTTTGGGACATGTTATCAAAAGCAAGGCATTGTGACAAAAATTATTGAACCACAGGGCTGGGAAATGCCTCATTTATTATGCCATCCCCCTTTATCTAATTAGCAAAAGCAGCAGATAAAAAGACCACAGCCACTTTAGAGCATCCTAATCTTGTTCATGCTTTGATGGAATATCTCTTGTGACTCTAATATCTACCCTTAGAGCAATGAATGTGTCATGAAACAGTCATTATGATGGCGCTGGGTTATGTGGACCTCATCCTATCATACAGTAATGGGTGTCTTCATGGATCACAAACATGTAATTTGACCCGTCATGGCGTCAGTCACCACAGGGTTTTCTGCAGTTTATTGAGAGAATGTCTGTCAAACAGGGTTTAGTCTGATATAAATTCTTGTCAGAGCCCAGCTTTGCTGCTCTTGTTCTTCATGATTGAACATTTCAATAGATAAATTAAACAGATAATGAATTCTGCAGGGCAATGTTGACAAATAAAAATAACGGGAAAACAATGTATATAGCATTATCCTAATGTAAACTAAAGCAATTAAAACTGTCAGCACAAGCATCTTCAGAAGGTCAAAAGTTAATATTTCTTCTTAATGTAAACTACTGTAAAGTCATCAGTTTTGAATTTACGAAGTCACTCAATTATTTATTTATTCATTCATTCATTTTCTGTAACTGTTTAATCCTTACTAGGGTCTCAGGTACTCGGAGCTGTCAGAGTGCGGGCCGCGAAGCCCACACTCTGATTTACCTCCGAGTGGACAGAGACGGGACAGGCAGGCTGGCATGCTGGTGCTCAAGTTTTATTAACAGAAAGGAAAACTAAACAGGAACTCAAACCGGCACGCGGGCCTTCAGAAAACAGGAACAGGAAACGGGGACTAGATACACTCAGGAATGA
>JBBPDC010000129.1:22651869-22663625 GCA_037974485.1 Hemigrammopetersius urotaenia
AAAGTCCACAGAAAGCATAAAACAGACCAGGGGAAAAAACAGAAAACACCGGCCTCTAACGGCCGTCAGCCGTTACAGGAGCCTATCCCAGAGTCTATGCGCGCAAGGCAGGAATTCACCCAGGGCGGAGCTCAAGCCCACCACTGTATTTATTTCTTTAATTATAAATAAAGCCCCCTGAATAGTTTGGATGGAAGAGTCTCTAACAAAGGTCTTCATTCTAGGAAGAGTGGTTCTCCAATGGCAACTCTTTCATGTATGGCATGTGTCATGTATCTTCAAATCTTTGTATGTAGTGTTAGGCTACCTACTTCAATATAAAATCGTTACAGGCTCAACTAGACTTTCTGAGGAGGAATTCGTATTACAATTTTCACTGTTAACTGATGCTATTTCTTGCTTTGGAGGCCATCCCAGGAGGAACTGCTGTGTTTGAATGTATAAAATCAGTTGGAATCTCTGTATGAGAATCTCTTTAATACCTTAAAACAATTAAAATGTCACTTTTAGAACAACAGCTTTTGTTGTTCGTAAAGCAATTTTAAAAGCTCCAAAAAGCAAGTTAATTTAAAATAAACACCCATACAGTGACTCCAATACGTGCATTTAACATCAATAAGCTTTTCTATCACACACACACACACACACAGAAGATAAGCCTGACGTCTGGATTCAGAATAAGGCATACCCTTAAGGACTCTTTTCTGATGTAAGCAGGTTAACCAGACATGATGAGAATCTTTTCCCTCTCTCCTTCCTCCACCTTTCCTCTCTTTCTTTTTTTCTCTGAGTGCATGCACATGTGTGGATACCTCATTAGCCCCTGCATTGATTAGGCTCCTCAGCTGCCTTGATGGAGCACAGCTCGCAAAGGCCTAGGCTCAAATACAAAGAATCCAGCAATCAATCAATGATCAGGAAAGCAATGATCCATTAAGGAATCCATGTGCCAATTAGCCAAAAAGCTCCCAGAGGATTCACACAAGGCCCTCATTTACACTTTGGGTTAGAGAATTTAATGAGATTTATAAGAAAGCCAACATTGCTGCTTTATAGATGATGTTTGGGCTATTTGGTGGTTGAATAATTTTGTACATTAATCCCCAAAATATGAATATATGGTCGCATGCAAATGTTGCGCACCTCTGGTAAAGGACATAGTTGTTGGTTTTATAAGACAAAATCCTCTGCAGGGAATGCAGATTTTAATGGATATTTTATAGTTTATTGTAATTTATATTCTATTTTATATTCATGTTTTTATTATAGAATTTACTGTTTACCATGTGACTGTATCACTGAAAGCTATACAGAATTTTGCACAATACAGTGGCAGTTGGTATTTGATGACTGACTTATTTCCCAATACATGTATGAATACATGAAAGCTACACTACATGTCCAATGGTCTGCAGATTCCTACTGATCCAGTGTTTCTTCTGAAATCAAGAGTAAAGCTTCTATTGTTCTGGGATAGATATTAAAACACTGCTATGAAGATTTGATTGCTGCCATTAGGGCATTAGTGATGTCAGGTAGGCTGATGTTGGAAAAACTCCACTTGAACTCATCCCAAAGGTACTGGATGGAACTCTGTCACTTCCACTGTTCGCTAGCTGACGCTTGGGCATGGTGAACTTAGGCTCCTGTGGAGCTGCTCCAGAAAAACCTGTTCCATTAGCAATGCTATTCTGTTCAGATTAGACAAGCTGTGCAATACAATATTTCAGCAAAAGGAGGCTGAATGCACTAATTAAAAGGGAGAGTCAGGACCTACCAGTCCTCGCTCTTATAACTTTGGCTTCCAAGTCGTTACTGTGCTATAACTATACCGGAGGACTGGAATGAAATACCTAGGAAAGTAAAAGGGTTGCCTTCGTCTTTTGCAGGGCTTCCCTTGTTAAAGGCAGACTGTTCAGAGAGGTCAGAAAAATCAATTGGATTCACCGAAGAAAAAAATGAACAGTCTTTAATACAGACGCCCCTGTTTATGAAGCTTGCCTGTTCATTTGCTGTCCTTTAGACTGTAATTTACTGGCATTTGTGCTTGTGCAAAACTCTCTCTTTATCTCCCCTCCCCCCTCTCTCTCTTTATACCCCCCCTTTCTCTCTCTCTCTCTCTCTCTCTCTCTCTCTCCCTCTGATTCTCTCTCTCTCTTTCTCTCTCTCTCTCTGGAGCAGAAGAGGAGAGGTTGATGGTTATAGAGATGGATATAGTGGATATAGTGATGGGGAAAAGGCAGACAAAAGTGAGGAATATGGGCAAATGCTTTTGTGTCTCTCCTCTTGCTGACGGGCACAGGCATATTTGCCTTGACGTGTTGTCTCTTCTTTTCAGGAGGCACACAGGATATGGTCACCAGTTAGACATGGATATAGCCTAGACTAATGCATGAGTTATGGGGGGGTTGCAGAGCTCTATATATATATCATGCATATAAGGACTGACATGTCTTGAAGAGAATCAAAAAGTATGTTAATAATGGATCGTTTTTAAAATACCATGAAAAAAGAAACCTTACAAGTCACCAAGTGAAACATTTCTGCAGGCTGCCGCGGCCATGCATGTTTCTCCTGTAATTGATTTCTCTAATAGGATGTGCGAGCTGCTTTTTGTTGATTAAAGGTGCTAATTTGTGTTTCTTCTTTCAGTAATGCAGTATTTTTGTAATGACTGGGCGAATGTAGTTCGATCTATAGCATGAAGTCAATGGGCAGATGCTCTAAGAGGAATATTTTCAGACAACAACAGCAAAGCTACATTGTTGTCCAGCTGATATGAGCATAGACTTGTGTGTTATAAATGCCATAATTACACTAAACCCCAGGGTGCTGGTGGAGGAATTATAAATGATTGTTGTCATTTTGCTTTTTATCAGAATGGTGGCCTGTAGCAGAAAAGGCCCAAGTACGACTCTGGATCTTTTAATAGGGTAATAACTCATACTACAGTAGGGCACAGTTCATAAACAACAGGGGGACATAGTTTCTTATTTGCTCCCCACGTTCGATTGGGGTGAACCGGCTGTTACTGTGCTATTAATGATGTTTCCCGGATATTTTGCTTGTTTACTTTATGAGAAGTCATTGCTTTCTCATTTACTTAACCCATTCATGCCTGACGACAAGTTTATTGTAAGTAAAAGACTGTTCTGATTGGTACATTTTCATAAAACAATTTTTATAAAATCTCAGGTGAGCTCAGAGGACATACAGACCAAAGAAACGTTAGATTTTCTGAAATGTGCATTGAGTTGAAATGTAATATTTAATTACGTTTGGTTTTATACATCTATGTAATGCACTATATGGTGCATTTAAGACATTAAATGCTACAACATGTATCTGATGAGTGACACTTTAATAAACATTTGCATTTGCACAATATTTGTATATAATACTCTTTGCTGAAGCTATTCTATGTATTGGTGAACACCCTTTTGTACTTTAACTGGACTTGTTTCTCTAGAGGTCGCCTCAAATTCAATTTTTTGAGCTCTGCGTAATGGTTTAAGATATATTTGAACATTCATCACAGAGCCCTTCATTTCATTTTCTCCTCTTCCATGGATTAAATCGTGACATTGCACCGGCTCTTGTTATTTCACTTTAATCCAGAAGGCTCTCAAGTGGGTGAATCTGAACAGAGAAGCAAAAGGAGAGCCCTATAATCTGACTTCCAATCTACACACAGCCGTGCACACGAGACACAGAGAGAGAGAGAGGAAAGCAGGAAACTAATGAAAAAAAAGGGATGAGAGAAGCAGGAAAAGATACTCAACAGCAAAAAGCAATTGCAAAGGGCAAGAAAATCAATTTAGATTCAAAAAGTAGGTTCTGATATTGGGAAGTATTTTTAAATTAACTGAAAAATCTTCCGGATTATCCTGGCCTGTAAATAAGGGAGAGCAGGACACAGCACAGTTTGGGTTTTTGCAAAATCATTTCAGGGGGATTTAAGTAAGATTTGTTTTTTTCAAACACAAAAACCTCCACTTGATCATACAATGAGAACAGACTTTATTTTCAGCACATCCAGACTGAGGGACTAGTTTACACATGTGGTAAACTGATGCCAATTCTAAGAAATACGGTGCATTATTGAGTTGTTTTAATTCATTGCTGTGTTGTTTTTTTAATAATGTACATATTTAATTAACATTATACATAGCATCATTAATTAAAAGAGGCTGTGTCAACTGCTGCAATTTTTATTTTGTAGAATAGCAAATCTATTCATGTTTTTTTTTTCATGTCATCATACAGCTATTAATATCACAGTTTTAATTCATTTTAAATGCCTCAGAGAAGTTCTCGGACTACAGTCGCGGTTTGTGGCTACCTTTTAAGCCAAGCAGAGTTAAATCAATGACTGGAGATGGAATGTTTACTTCACAAAGTGCTCCGAAAAGCATGGCGCTGCTATTCCTGATGGTCTCCAAAACAATGGTTTTACCAATAAACGTTGTCATAATTCAGTACGAGTGAACTGATTTTCATCTGATTGCATTAATTGTCAATTCTGTCAGACAACTTTCTACTAAACCCACCAAAAATTTAAACATGCTGTAATTTAGTCTCTTTTACACATGTGGATTAGATATTTGAATATATTACATAAAACATCAAAACAAATATTGAGGTTAGCTCAGTCCTAGATATAGGCGTGTGATGTTAGCCACTTTTTTTAAATCATCCTGGTGGAAGAATCATCCTAATGAAATAATGTGAAAATGTAATATCATCTTATTTGAAATTATAATTTTTGCATGTTCCCACCTTTTTGTTGCTGGTCAGTGTACAATTTAGGACAACTGGGACGCATTTGAAAAAACGCACTGCCGCTTCTGTTTGCTTTCCGTGAAAGGTACCATACAAAACATCATGGGTCGTTTGTTTTTTGATGAATCTATTTTAAAAAATCCAAGTAAATGTTTTGCATGTATATAGTGATGCTTCATTGTTTACCTAAGCTTAGGTGTTGCATTCCAGCTAGCTGTGCGTGTGGAGGCTGTACATTAGGTCCTTGAGAAATATCCCATCGCTGTCAAAAATCTGCAAATGATGCTGCCGTGGGAATATGAGATTTCCAAAAGCACATTCTACTGTACGACAACACATTAAACATTAGACAGTGCATTTGCCATGGTAGTCATACCATGAAGCTACTGAGTACTCAAAAAACATCTGGTCAGAATAAAACGGAATGTCTTCTGGCTCCTGACCACTTCTGTTGTCATGTGATTGTATTTACAGGTGTATTCAGAACTAGACTATGGAGCACAAGCTCTAAGGACACCTCCATATTGTGAATGTCAAGAAGGCAGTGGAGAGGGGAGAGCTGGTACCTACCTGGACATTAGCTGGGGACATATTTTAGCTTGCCTTCTTCTTGACAGATAGCTAGTCTCTAAAAGCCTTGTCTGCAGTGCTGAAAGCATCAGTGATGTACGAGCACAGCTGTCTGATAAATCCTTTGTGTCAGTCCCTCTCTGACAACCATTCATCATGTTTGTGATGTTTGCGTTAGGAATGGGCTTTTGGATCCTTAATAAAAACAAGCGGAATGGATTCTTGAAGCAGCTTCTTCAACAGCTACAGCCCGCTGTTGTGATTTTACGATGGTGGTAGCTTCAAACAACAAACATCAATATATCAGCTACACCCATAGAACCTCTGTGGTGGAATCGCTTCCCTTGCTTGAGGGACAGAGGTCAATTTGATTTTGAGGGGTGTGTGGACACATGGTGGGCTGTGCTGGCTTTTTAACCTGTAACCTTGACAATTAATGGAGTTCCTAGTTCCTAATGTTAAACTTTAAAGTTAAGTCAATTTAATTACCCAGACTCAATACTGATGGTTGCTTAGAAATGTATTAGAACAGCTCTCTTCACTTTATTGTAACTCGATTAGATTAGATTAGATCAGGGGTCCTCAACTTGTTCTGTGTCCAGCATTAGTTCTGCTCCTCCAACTCACTCACAAAACTAACAGATGATTTGAACCAGATGTGTTTGAGCAGAGAATAGCCTTCTGCTTCTTTTTTTGAATACTGTTGCTGCTACTGATGCTAATTTTGCAGAATTGTTTTTCTACCTCAATCTTTGTATTTTTTTACACTTTACACTCTGCTGCTAGAGTATTATAATTCCATATTTACTCACTCTAGTACTGTAACTGCTCCTTTTGGCTGAATTGTATGTTGTTTGTCCTGTAAATGGTTGTAATGTTGCTCTTTGCGTTTCACCATGGTCCTTGGTTCACTTCACTGAATACCAAACATCTACTTGACTCGACTTACTTGAAATCCCAACATATGCTGAACCCTGGACCCGCAGGACTAAAGTTTGGGACCTCTGACTCACACAGATCGCTAAAACCACTTGCTATAGGAGCTTATTTGAGAGGCAGACTATCTGGTCTGTTGCAAAAAGATTAAGCAGGAGCCATTTCAACCACAATATTCATTACTCATGATCTTGAGTCATCTGGGTACGCAAACCTGACATCTGCTGTGACATCCGTGTGACACCCATATGCAAATGCACCAAGGATGTACTTGGTTATCAACATTACTTTTTACATGCAAACATTCTCTAAAAATATGGAAAGATTATTGCCCTTCACCCATAAAAAAATCAAAGTAGGAAACATCCTGATTGCAAAAAGACGTTAACATTTATTTAGTATTCTCTTCTTTGCACAGAGTCTCATAGACTAATGTGCTTGGATATCACAGACAGCACAGTCAATATAAAAATGGCTTTTAACTGTAACACCCAAAGCAAGAACGCGATGCTTCTGAACCATGTGAATGCTAAAAGTACTGAGATAGTATTTCCAATGAAAGGTTGAGATTGGCTTGCGAGGCTGCAGTCATTACTTCTACTCTCCAGTGATCTGACAAAAAAACGATTCGGAGTAATATTCTGGCATTTTCCTAGTTTACATATCTCGGAGTAGGCACTTACCCTGGCTTAAACAAACTTTTACAGAGTTTTCTGGGAGATGCTCTCAGACATTGTTCTGCTGGCACTGGGGTCTAAACTTGTGGACACCCCATCCTGATAAGACTGTATACCTCTTCGCGTATCTTGAATCTTGAACCTATCGATCTTTACGATTTACAGCGTTTTATTCAGCAAATGTGTGATGTCATTATGCAGGTTGCTTGCTCCATACTGTAATTAATTCACACTGTTTTAATGCCTGGCTACTGCACAGAACATCTCTGTTACATTTGGGATAGAATATATAACAATTGTAGCCATGAAAAGTCAAAACCCTCTATTAAATAGAAAAAAGATATATTTCATCAAAAATTTACACCATAGTCACTATAATTTTCTATTCTACTAGATGTTCCCCTTTACAAATAATTGGCCTCTCTAACGCGTCTATGGATGTGGTACAGCACAGACGGTATTGCTTGGGACCACAAGGACTGTTTTACTACTGTTTACATGATTAACAGTCATATATAAGAAACAACACCATCCTTTCATTTGTTTACCATCTGTACCCAGTGAATGACCCAGAATCATCGCAATTCATATTTTATCAAAGAGTCTCGACTTCCCTCCTCCTAGAGGCCTCAATTCCATCTCCTTTGCCTTCTCAAACGGGTCATAATCGGGGATATAGCGCTGGTTAAATGTGAAGACACCTCTTCCATTTCAGTAGTTTGTTGCACGTCAAGGCAAAAGGACACATATTTGAAATGGTATGTTCTCCTTTCATGCCTTGTCAACTTGTTAAGGTTTTTGCACTTGACTGAGTGGGTTGCTTAGAAAGCATTGTCCAACACATTTATGACTGTAGCTTTCACCTCCACGGCAGCTGGCATCCCTTTCCCAGAAACCCAGAGCCTTGAAAAAGGAGACTGTACACCAGCCTCAGGTGTCAGTGCTACTTTTGATGGGCTTCTCCTTAACTCCCCGTAAAGGTGGTGGTTCCTTAGAGACATGCAAATGAGCAAGCAAGCCATTGAAATGATGGTGAGAAGCACGCCAAAGACAGCAATCACGACCGTATCCCACTTCTCAGCGTCTTCAACAATGTGTTCTAATCCCTTAGTTGTGACAGTGACACACTTGGTACTGTGTTTATGGTGGACGCTCCTGATGTCCACACACACTTTATATTGTGTGGCAGGGCTGAGATGTGTGAGATTATACATCCTCATATCAGATGGGACCCTTGCTGTGAAGGCCACAGTAGGATGGTCAGCACTGGGCATTGTGTACCACTTAATGTTTGGTGCCAGGCTGCCATGAGAGGCTTTCCAAGACACCAGAACAGAGCTGGCCTGCACAGACAGGATGGTGACATCTAGAGAGCCATTGGCAGGTTCAGGGAAGTATCCATTTACTTCCACAGAGACAGACCTTAAGTCTGCGCCAACAAGATTGTGCGCTACACAAGTGTACAGTCCAGCTTCTGTTTCTGTGATGTCATAAATGTCAAGCGTGCCTTCGGCATGCATGTAAAACTTATCTGCCACAGCATTGGGGAGGATCCGGTTCCCAGAAGGAGTGACCCAGTAGATGTCAGGCTCTGGTTCGGCAAAGGCCCGGCAGTGCAGGGACAACGAGCTGCCATTGTCCACAGCAACCTGAGTGGGCAGACTATCTGGAGAGATGAGAGGCAGGCAGATCTCCATCATCTCTCTGAAGTGAACCTGCCGCACATGTTGACCTTCATACTCCGGGGGTTCCACACAGTACAGGGAGTCGGGCTCCATGAAGCGGATGTTGGTTTTATTCATATTCATCCAGCGTACTACGCAGTCACAGCGGATGGGGTTGGAATGCATGCTGACTTCCCGCAGATTAGGAAGAGACTCGACAGTGATTCTGTGTAGGGCACTGAGAGCATTACCGTTCAGCATAAGAGTTTCCAGCCTTGGCAGCTTGTAGAAGGCATTGGGATGAATATAGGATAGTTTCGGATTGTTGGTAGCCTCGATCTTTGTCAGTTCTGGAAGATTGTTGAGGGCAAAGCTGTCGATGGACACCAACTCCGGCATATTGTTGACACCCAGCTCTTTAAGATGGAGCATGTCAGCAAAGTCGCCCCTCTGTATTCGCCCAATGGGGTTTTTATTAAGGTCCAAAAACTTCAGGTTCTTGAGATATCTAAGGGCACCATGAGGAACCTCCAGAAAAGTGTTGTCATAAAATGAGATGCTTTCCAGATTGTCCAGGCCTACCAGTGAATCATCTGGAATCTGTGACAAGTTCATCCGGGTTAGGACAAGACTGCGCAAGTTCCTTAAGGGCTTAAAGTTCATGTCCTGTATGGAGATGACAGGGTTTTCTCCAATCATTAGAATCTCTAGATTAGGTAGGGACTCAAACCACTTACTGCTTATACTCTGCAGCCTATTTGAGTTGAGATGCAGCCTAAGCAAGTTGCGAAGGCCATGGAAAGCCTCAGGCGAGATGAGCGAGATTAGGTTATGGTTTAGGTAAAGTTCCTGAAGATTGAGGAGCTGGGAAAGAGCATTATCCGGTAGAGAGCATATCCAGTTTTCTTCCATATGGAGCGACATGAGCTGAGAGAGGTGGCCCAGAGTGATGTCTTTAATAGAGGAAATGTTGTTTTGTGAAAGGTCAATCTCAGTGATATTAGGCAAGTAATCCAAAGGCTTCTCAATTCTGGCAATGTTGTTGGTCTGTAGTAAAATAACTTGTGTGTCTGCTGGTAATGACAAAGGAAGGTTAAAAAGTCCCAGATCATTACAGTCAACAGTAGGGGCCTCCATATAAACTGAGTTGGGAGAAAACCACGGTCTAATCTCACACTCGCAAAGCTTAGGACAGCTGCCTCTCTCCTCCACAGCAAGAACAAACGTAGCCATTGCAAACCCCAGTAGCAAATAATCCACAAATGATATGTCTTTCATTTTGGCCCAGTTCCCTCCAGTAAATAATTGGTCCTTGTAAATTAAGTGGATAGAGCTCTTCAAAAATGAAAAACCATTGGTTTTTGGGGTGATAGAGATCTAATCCTACAGTGTATCGCTCAGGCTTTAAGTGGGAGATGTACTTTCCGCAGATGCAGAGGCACCACACACTAAGTCTTCTTGTCTTGGTGTTATAGGAAAGGGCACACAGGCCAGACAAATAAAGGTAAAAGGACTAGCATATGCCTCAGGGAGTTGTGTTTCAGCTAAGCAGAAGTGAGGCTGTTAATTTTCTGTAATACTTTGGTGGTAGAACAGTCTCTCTGGTGATTATGAGCTGCCATCATTGCTTCAGTCCAATTTCACCTAAAGAAAAGAGAGAGAAAGAGAGAGGGAGAGGGTGAGAGACAAACAGAAAAAGAGAGAGATTAATACAGCAAAAAACTGCAAGGCATCACTATAGTATAGTATAGTAATACCATAGTAGCATTGTATAGTAATAGTTAAGACATAGTAACATTTACAAAAATGACTTTAAAGCATGATGATGTGGGCTCATTCATAATGTATAGTGTTGAGCTTGTTCCATGATCATCAAGACATATGGCATACCGCTGATATCATGAAAGTATATGTTGATGTATATGTACATGTGCTGTTTCACTCGAAACTGTGACTCCAACATAAAAAAAGAACACGGTGCTGCAATATTTTTCCCCAGAGTCCAAACAATTTAAATGTGCTAAAAATACACAATACATATGTAAATAAACACAAACAGGCAATGTCATCTCCTTTTTACTGTGTGACTTTCCACTGTTTGTGTTCACCCCCCCACTGTTAGAAAGCAATTCTCTTTGTCACAGAAAAAAAAAAAACACTTCCTGAGAATGGATCTGTAGATACGGCCCTTCATCAACAGGGTTACTAGAGGGAGGACAGTCCCAGGGAGCATTCCTTTGCTCCATCATCCTCTTTCCACTCTGGTGCCCAGAGATGGAGATGAAAAAGTTTTGCCTGCTGCAAAAGGACTGCAGTGGTCTCCTGCCTCAAGCCCCTATTAGGAAGGGGGGTGGCAGAAAACATTTTTTAGGGTATTTTGGCACTTTAATAAACCCAGTATGGATAAAGCTTTTCTCTTTCTCAGCAAATTTAGTCTTTAAGAGTCAGAGCCCTCTGTATGTTGCTTCACCCAAAGCAATCGTTTGAGCTCAGTTGTAGCACACTCTCTGTTTTTGTTTATCCTACCTGGTAATCACAATTAGCGGAACTTTAAAGCGTTTGGGTGTCCTGTATTTTCTTCGCAGTTCCTCTTTATCAAGGAAGTGTGCTGCTGCTGTCCTAAGGGGCTGCTGCATCTCAACTTACACTCCCTATCTCACATCCTAATTGTTGTAATAAGCTCATTTTGTAAACAAGGTGTGTGTGTGTGTGTGTTTAGTGCCCTCGAGTAACATGGGTCTTCTCATAAGTGGTAGAATGGTTCAGTAATACAGTTCCTGTGTCAGCTATAATAGAAGTAGAAAGAAAAAGACAATGCACTTCAAGAGCAACAAGAATGGACCATATTCCGTTCTAGGTCAAATGGAGTGTTGCTGTTTCAGTAAAACTCTGGATCGGGTCAAAGGAGTGGTGTGTGAGTGTGCTCAGGACTGTTGTCAGCAAGGTGCTAATTCACAAATGAAAATAAAGATTGAATTTCAGCAAATGAATAAAACAGGTACTTCAGAGTTGAAGTACTATTTCAAATCATTCGGTCTACCACGCGTCAGTAAATTTACATTTACGGCATTTATCAGACGCTTTTATCCAAAGCGACTTCCAATTCCTAATTACAGGGGACAATCTC
>JBBPDC010000129.1:22663725-22680092 GCA_037974485.1 Hemigrammopetersius urotaenia
TAAAAACAGTATATTTAGTACAGACTTAAAGGTGCGATTAATCGCGAGTTAACTATGGCAAACATGAGATTAATCGCATTTAAATATTTTAATCTACTGACAGCCCTAATTTTAACCCTAAATATCAGCCTGATTGATGAATATTAGCCTGATTTTTATTGTTGCTTTTCATTTCTGTTTCAAGAATGTGATTTAACAGCTTAGATTTTTATTTGATCTTTTCTAAACTACATTTGTGAACAAACAAATGCATGAATAGGAATAAACTGTAAGCCACATGCCAGCTGTTTTTTGCTGCTGCTCTGATTATACAGAACTACAAGGGGCAGTTAATGCTCTGAACTGAATGAGCTTGAAAGCTCATGTGAAAAAAGGCGACGGTAAAGGCAGACTCTCGCCTTCTGTGTGTTGATAGAAACGTGGAAGTGCACAGGAAGCTGCGATTCTACATGATGAACAGATGCACGTGTGTAACCCCTCTGGTGGCAGATATAAACAAGTTTAAGGTGGCGCGAGTCTGGCATTCTCCGAAAAATATTCCCACCGGAATGTGCGTAAGAGTACTTTTTCACTTAGCGACAAGCCTTTAAAACGTTATAAATAAAATACGATGGCTGTTGAAGTTAACATATTAAAAACCCATAAATTGATCAATTATTAACACCATTTTTGCAACACCATTAATGCATTTTCATAGTTTGACCCTTTGTAATGGTGTAGGTCGAAGCCCAGCTGCTCTGGTGCTGTATGTTGCCTTGATTGCAGATTAAATACAGATTTTAAACCATAAGTACCTTCAGCCTTCTTTGACAAGCCAAGATGTTTTATATCCGGCAAAAGACAATTTATCTTGTTTTAGTAAAAAAAAACATTTATCTTTTAAATAAAAAAAAAATGCTTAATTTGGGGGGAAATTAACTTTATTGCAATACAAACCAAAGCATCTTTAATAAAAATTCCAGTTATGAGCAAGAAAAAAATCTAAAAAAGTTTCCTGAACTAGTATTGAGACAAGCTTATCTTCCAAAAGCTCCTATATGATGTCTTATTTTAAGAAATCTTAACAAGTTAATTTTCACTAGTTCCATTGGCAGAATTACAAGCAAATAAGCCTTGAATTGATCAATTGGTTCTTATTTTTGAAGGCCAATTTTTTGCAGTGCAACTGTAAAGACGTTGGAGTGATAAATATTTGTATAAATATATTTTAATATATTTTAAACTGGTTGGAATTGATGAGAGAGTTTCTCTCATCGGACATCAGCTCTCGCTCACAAACTTGGGAAATTAGGGTGAACTGTGTACATTGTGATCATTGTTCCCTTGTGATTTTCATGTTCAGGTTACCGGAACCATGCTTTTACATGATGAAAATCAAGTAATACATTTATTGCGATTCTAAAGGTTACTTCACTTATCTTTAGATGCAATGATTTTTAAAAGGAAAAAAGGAAGCTTTTAGGGTCAGCAAACAAGACAAAGACAGGTTTGCTGAAAAAGACAAAGACAACTGCCAATACAATTACCAATACAAAAGTATGTGATTAAACCTTTGGCTGAACAAAATAATACATTTTTATACTGAAATATTTTCAGTCTTGTGCATGTGAAGTAGGCAGCATCGAGTTAAAGCCCCAGTATGAAGACACACAAGCACAAGCCTCTTTATTGTGGTTTCAAACACATCTTTTTGCAATTTAAAGCCAGCAGGAGTGAAAAAAGGCAATAGTGCAATGAGAGACGAATGAGGCAAATCAGCCTTAACCTGGTTAGGTTCAGGTGAGAACATACAGACTAAAGGCCTTGGAACAACACTGTTGCTTGTAGGATTTAAGTGGCAATAACTTGCATAGCAGCTCACGGTTTCACAGACAGAGAGGAATTCGGTTAATACCAGAGCAAATGGAATTTCAAGATGGATGCCTCTAATCGCACCCCTGATGCAGTGCAGCATCGGTCTATGAAACCAGGGGCTCGAGGAGCTAAAGAATAAGACTCTGCTGTTATTGTGTCTGTGCTGATAATGAGGCGCTTGCACTGTCTTGATTAGGTCTGTACGATATCAGGCCTTGTTTGAATAAGAGAGCTGAGTGGGCAGCAGCCCCAATAACCCTGCTGGAGTAATTCAGGCTGAGCTGTGGCAGGCGTGCTCCCATGTTTGCTTTGGGTTGGCCAATTCTAGGCTGTAAATCCTGGACTGGGGACTGGCTGGGGATAATCGCTACGATGGAGGGCCACTCTGAGCCCCGGCAGGTCCTCTAGGGGTGCTCATAGAGGCTTGTTTATTCACCTCTAAATCCTAAATCCTACTGCTTTGAGCCTAGGTGGGAGATTGATGTGATATGAAAAAAAAACTAACAAACATCCGATCGTCAAAGACTGGAGACTCCATGGCAATCCATATTCAGTCTTAAGTGAACCAGGGCTGATCTGTTTAAAAAGCCCACAGCGCTGTCCGGCTGGGTGTGATACAGAAGCAGTGTGATATTGGCTTGGTAACAGGAGGATACGGTGCATCCTCAGGGGGAGACATTACACCTTCTCTGCTCAGATCTGTTCTACAGACATAAAGGTCACATGTAACTAGAAAGTAGGGCAGCAGCAGAATTGCCTCCTGCTTCACAGGAAATGGCTTGTGTAGAACAAAGGAAATTTTGTATCAAGTGGTTATTAACTTTCTCTCTGGCTCCATCCCCACGTATGTGGATATATTTCGAAGGACCACTCAGAAGAGTTGCTGTCTGTTCCGAGTCACAAACAGACTGATTGATGCACTGATAAACTACTGAAACACCTATACAGGCATCGTCTGGGAAAAAAAAACAGCAGGTGGTGCTCCACACCTGGACAAGGTCCTATTGCTAAATTGGTATTGGAGTGGTTCTAGAATATATAAAGGAAAATGTTCAGAAAATGCATTTATCAAAACACATCATGGGTCTTAGAAAAACAACAAAATAGTTTATGGAAAAAATTGACCTAACTATGTATCTAGATTATTCTTCTCCATCATATTATCAGCAGTAGTAGCAATAATAATAATGAAAGTATATATAATAATTTGTATCATCATTTTGTTGCTGTTGTTAGTAGTAGTATTGAACATTTGTATATGTATTAACACGAAATGGTTGATAAAATGTCTGAGAGGGCCACCCTGCCCCCTGCACACAATGCAAGAGTATATTTCATCTCAAAAATGGCATGCAGCTGATAGTGGCCCAGAAAAAAGGGGGCTTGGCTGGTCTTTTCTGGGTTTTTGCTCACACAAAAATGTCTTGTTGGGTCACTAAATACTTAGCTTTTGGTAACATTCTTCTGAAAGGAAAATTTTAAAGGGCTGCATGAAGGGCCTCATATTTTTCTCACACACGCAGAGCTCTAGAGTGACATGATCACAAGAAGATTGTCTTAGAAGCCTGATATGTGACAGTAATCTTTTGCTATTCTCACAACAAACCTGAATCACCATAAGGAGCTTTTTGTGAAATTAAATTAAATTAAATTTTTCCCAATTTATATAAAAATCTGGTCAGGGAATGCTTCTCTGTTTCTCTTACAGGGCAGCTGACTTGTAAGCAGACTTTGACATTTCATCATTTTTACTGTAGAAGATGTAATTTAGGATCTTAGGTTTTTGTTTCAATCCTATTTCATGAAAATACTAATTAGATTTTTATTACACAGGAAAAAAAGAACATGTGTCGCTTCTCATTTTATTATCCATATTATTAACAATTTGCTTGAACACCACATTTTGTGGACATATTGTCCATCTTGAGAGTGTATAGGTAAGACATATCTTTTTTTGCACATGATCGCGGCTGATCTGCTTGTGTTAAGGATGCCTAGAACCTCATGACTGGGTTACCTCATGAATGTGGCCTTCTTCCAACCCTAATCAAATTAAGCTTGAAACAATATTTAAAGTCTGAAAGTAAGTCATTTTCCAAAATTTTGTGTAAGTTCATGTGGGCAGAGTTGTCCAATTGAGACCCTATTACATACAGGCATATATGTTACTATGAAGCATGCCGGGTTTGAACCACATGTGCTAAAACATTGCAAGTTTGTTTACATTAAAAAAAAAGACTATACAGGGAAAATTATACACAGTATACTCACAACATAAAAATCAAATACAAGGACAAACAAAACTGAGCACATTCTGTTCTAACTCAAATGATGATGATCTTGAGTCTTTTACATGTTTTTTGTGCTTCTCCTGGGAGCTCTCTTGGATCAGGTTCTGTAACACTGTCATGAAATTATGGCTGATCACATTTTTTTCAGGTATTTGACAGTGGCAGAACTGGCCTATCACCAATCTACAAAAATGGACTTTCTATTAAGTTTCTTTAAGTCTGACAGGCCTTATCCAGTGGGCACATCTGCCTAAGTTCAAATTGGAAACGCTTTGACTGTTTTGGCACATCTGCATTACTGGGGGCACTAACTGCAATATCAGGGCTGTCTGCAAACCCGGCTTGGATCCTGCAGACTGCCGCTAGCAACTGTATATTTTTATTTATTTTTCATTTGTTTGATGGCACAATATAAACAAAGGAGAAAACAAAACCTGTGATTTCCCTCAAAATAAGTCATTTCACTCAAAAAAATGATAGTAAGCATAAACTAACCACAGTGTAAGATGTAAAGATGAGAAGTTTGAAGAGATCCAGATCAAAGTTCCTTAATGAGGGAAGGCAAATTGTTTAAATGAGGTCTTTAAAAAGGCTCTGAGGAAGTTATTAGAGTACTAATGAATCTCAAAATTATACCCAACAGTGTTTACAAAGCAGTCAGTTTGGAGATTGTGAGTAAAAAAAGAAACGGGTATATTTGGAAGTGGTTTATTTCATACACAGAGTATCGTAAGATTCTAAAACAGTGGAAGAACATTTTGTATGATAATTTGCTGAAATGACCGTTCAGCTTTCTCGCAAAGCTTCTCTGAAGTACATGTTAATTTTGAAAGTAAATTTGAAAGTAATGTTAATTTGACGTCCCCGATAATGTTACAGTGAGAGAGATATTGATAAATGAACGTGTAATGAAGGTCCATTAATATTAGTCTAAGCAGGAGGAATTTAATTCTTCTGATAAGGCCAATATTTTTTGCTAGTTTGTGTGAAATGAAGTTTATGTGCTTTTTTTTGACAGCTTGTTATTAATGAGTGCACCAAGACATTTAGTACAGTGAACCTAGATGAGGTTATTTCAGCGTGGCTGATGATATCACACTAATTGCACATTAACAGAGTTTAGCTTTACTGTTATCCTGTCAATCCACACATGAATCCTCTTAGTCTGATGAAGTTTTCTGTTGGGAATGTTCATGTTTTTTTCTCCACTATTTTTTTTTTCCAAAAATGTGGTGTGGATGGGGATTTTTTTGAAAACGCATGGAAAAAGTGCATCTTAAGAAATATCCTGAGGCCTTATTTTCTCTCTCTCTCTCTCACTCTTTCCCTCTATCTCTCTCTCTCTCTCTCCCCATGTGCTAGGCATTAGGAGTGCTTTTTGTGCTGGCTGGGCAGCTATGGGCCCAGTTCCCTGCCGGCCTCCTAGATAAGCCTCTCGGTGGGTGGTATACTCAGGCCGCTGGTCTTCCCTCTGCCCTTCACTTCATTGATTTACCATTACACTATTTCCAACGTAAGAGGAGAGTCCATTAAACAGGTCCCACTATGCAATGTGTGTGCATAATGAAGCTTCCTATGCAAGGCAAGAAGGGAAGAGCGCTTCCCTTTGCACCTGCTCCTGTGCGCTTGCAAATCAGCAGTGAGTCAACGGTTAATGTGGAATCGATGTTCCAAATTAACCGAAGGACCCCACGCTTTGCGGCTTCCACATCTGTTGTCCGGAGCTTTCACCCAACTGTCCGGAGCTTTCACCCATAGAAGGCATGCTAGAAAAAAACAATTCTGAAATCGACTGTACAGATATCCTAAGCCCTGGTTAAACAATTCCACATTTTTAAAAAAGCCCTGCTCGAACAGAACTAGACTTGAGTGCTGGGATAAACTGAATCACCAGGTGCAAATGTGCTATGGAGCTGTCTTTGAAACACATAGCAATCTAGACATGAATAATATATACCCTGGTCAACAGGTCATGGGCCAACAGGGAATATGCACGCTCAGTAGACAGAATCAATCTATATACATGCTGCCAAATTACTAACAGTTCTTTATTTTGATTTTATGAGTTGAATCATGCATTCTCTTCCATCTTTGATCAGTTTCCAGGGTGTGGTGCTTACAGTCTGACCTGCTACATTGCACTGATTGGAGAAAGAAATTCAAGGGCAAAGAACAGAACATTTACACACAGAATCCTGCACACAGAACAACCAGTTTAACCAAAACCGTGAGATATCCCTGTGGCACAGCTTAACGCGGTTCACAGCAAAGGAAAATGATCAGCTCAAGGCTTAGGTTCTTGTGGGAGTGACAATCAGAGTGTGTGGTAACCAACACATGGTTGACTTTGATTTAGGCGTCTCGGCTCAGTCTATTCTTAAGTAACGAGTTACTGGTTGAGCATTGTGCAGACAGCTCTGTATGTCTCCACCATAGGAACCAGCCTGATCCAGGAGCAGATGGAGCGCGCAGCGGTGGCTCTCTGATGTTTTTGCTCTATACACACTTCTCAGAGTACAAGCGGCATATGCTGCGCCTGAGCTCTTTTCTTATCCAAACCTATACTTTTGTTGTACTACATGGCGAGCCATTTGAAACAAAGACAGGCCACGCTCTTCTGCCTTTGTTTGGGCGTTTTTTTATTTACTTTCCGAGGCAATAAGCCGTTTAAAGATGAGTAGCTATCAAAGCGAGGCAGTTCACAGGATGTTAAAAACCCATTGAATGTGTTTGTCTACCAAGCCACGCGCGTTGTGGATGACTCCATTTTTTTCTTGTTATTCCTTTTTTTTTCTCCATGTTGGGCTGATTTAATGAAACTTAACAAGTGTCAAGGCTCTGTCTCTATGCATTTTTTCTTTTTCTTCACTATTGTGATAGCTCTCATAGTTTCTCCTCGCACTCACACTCAGGGACTCTATAAATCTGCTCTTAATACACACGCCCACACACTGCTTTTGTGGTGTGTGCTGTGTGGTAGGAGGCCATTGTGAGACGCAGAAGCTCTTCAGAAATCTCACCACACAACCAGAGATGAAAATCGATTAAAGGCTTCGGCGCGCTTCATGCTGGAGACGCATCATGTGCGTGACTTAATGTTTGTTAATTGCTTTAACAAGCAGATGGGCCTGGGAGCATCTGTATCCTAAAAGAAGCCCACACTGTCTTCCTGCAAGAACACAGCCAGACACAAAGTGTTTTAGTGGAACGAGATCTTCCATTAATGGAGAAGAAACATTTTATGGGTTTTCTTTGGCCTATTGTCATTCTGTACATGCCGGCAAGCTAATGATCTGGTGCGTGCCGTGCTCCTATGCTTACTTAATAACAGTACACAGCAGTTGCACCAAGCATATGGTGGTATTAAAGCTTAATGATGAATCCGAACAAGGCCTGCTATAGTATAGGTTGTCATGAGGAGGACAACAACGCACCGAAGTGACTTATCCACATCAGTTGATGTGTAATTACACATCTGTCACTACGTGAGGCGTGCAGTGCTCCAGAAGGCCTCCATCTCCTGTCTTGTGGAGGAGAGAAGTGAAGTCACACTGCAGCTGCGCTGCTCTTACCTAATCCAAAGCGGTGTAGGAGGACAGGCTGCTGTGTGTATCGCGCCTCCAGCAGACCGGGCGAAGTGACGAATGCATAAGAAGTGGCACTACTAATTATGCCAATGCAATGAATGCAGATCGCTTTTACAGAGCCCTGGGGCGAACGGATCAGAATCACAATGGCACAATGGTACTCTCTCCAATATTAATGGACAATACCCAGAGGAGGGGTGCGTGTGGGGGGCGGCTGTGTACGGATGCACAGGCTGCAACAGGGTGGTGTAGAGAGTGGAGAAACGGAGATATGCCCGGAGGCTGATTACCTTCAGGATGAGCCTGACTGCACCACCACCAACGGGACCGCTGTGGTCCATCACACGTTGCATTCTAACCGCCCCCCACCATTCCATCCACCCCACCCGAACACCACACAGTGCTGTGGAGGGGGCAGATTAAAGTTGCCCCTGCTTCTTTAGCTGAGGGGGTAATAAACACAAAGCCGTTTTTGATGCGTGGACTTATGATGCGTGGTGGCGCAGATGGCACGGACCCCACGACTGAGGAGCAGGAGATTAGATCCACGAATAGAGGAGGGGGGCCACACACACAGCCCCCCCCCCCCCCACCAAAACACACACACACACACACACACACACACACACACACACACAGACTAGATCCACACACGCAGCAGACAAGATCAACACACACAGGCAAAACACGAGCCTCGCTGCTGCAGAGCCCACCACTTTCAGCACTAATGATGCGTTGGAGAGACACGGCCGTTACATGTTTCATGGTTTTCTGTGAACTTCAGAAAGCGCTATGCAGTAATACGGGAAAAAAATAACGGTGCAGCGTGCTGTCACAAAACTGGCTTGGGTGGAGTGTTTTGTTTCTGTTGAACTTACTGGTAAGACGGAGAGAAAGGACGCGCTCTGATCCCCATCCAGCGCGGAGAGTCCCCGGAGCAGGAGCGCGCTGTGTCCTCCACGCAGAGACTTCACCGCGGGCTTCGGGTGAATAAACGCAGCAGAAAAGTCCTCACACGGCTCGGTTTTCCTCATTTAAAGGAGCAGCTCCCTCTCCATCTCTTTCCCACACTGACATGCTGCTGCGAGCCCAGCGTTCGTTAATATCGGAACAGCCTCGACTCTCCCGAGAGCAGCCAATCACGACGGAGCTCAGCACACACAGTGGCGTTGTTTGTTTTCCCACCCGTATTGCGTTAGGCTCCACCTCCTCTGTGCTCCGATTGGCTGGTAGTTAATACATACTGGTTGCTTGTTTCCCATTCTCTGTGCTCTTATTGGTTAATAGTGTGTATTCCAAATTGTCTCATGTGCCACGATTGGCTGTTTTCCCACAGTCCGTTCTCATAGGGGTGTAGTTTCTCATCTGCATTCTGACTGGTTAGTAGTTCACACTCCCGATTAAGAGTGGGAGGGGGGAAATTAATGAGCTCACCTGATTGGATAAACGACCCTGTCCATCATGCAGACATGTTAACGCAGTGTAATGAAGAGGGGCTAAAGGAGGGGAGGGGAGCAAGAAAATGGATATCTTGTTCCTATTAGTGACTGTCCACCTCTCAGTCCCTAGAGGATTTCAGAGAGATTGTTATACAAACTAATATCTTTTCAGGTCTTCGGGTTATTCTTGGTCTAGATTAAAGACATTTTTAGGCAGAGTGTTAGTCGACTGGTATTTTTGGCTGAATTAGTCTCCATGATTTATTAAAGGGCTCATCTCCTACCCTTTTCATTTTATATCATTCTGTGAGATTAACTCATGCTGCTTTTGTTGTTGTGCCTTTCAGACTGATATATACAAAATGGACAAAAGAACTAGGACATGCCTGTTTTCCAGGGTGTGGGTTGGACCCTTACTTCCAGTGAAGGACAATACCAAGACATTTTGGACAACGTCATGCTTCCAACAGTTTGGGGAAGTCCCTTTTCTATTCCTGCATGACTCTGCCCCAGGTCCATCAAGACATGGTTGGATGAGTTTGGTGTCCACACAGAGTCCTGACTTCAACCCCATCCAACACCTTTGGGATGATCTGGAACATAGATTGGAAAGCCTTCCAAAAGGAGTGGAAGCTGTAACTTAACATATTAAGTAGATATATTTGAATAAAATGTCATTAAAGTCCTTGTTGGTGCAATGGTCAGGCGTCCCAATGCTTTTGTCCATATAGTGTATGTAAAAGAGCAATGTTCTGATTGACTGCCCTGTATTGTACATCATTCAAAGGACAGTCCAGGCAGAAACACTCCTTTTAACTTCAGTGTGAATGGGAGTGGATAATCTGCTGTGGGCTGTATAAGCAGGTACAAGTGAAAGCACTGGTTTTCATGACATTACAAAATGTTTGCAAATTTAAAGTGGGCTGTTTTGACAGTTTAATATAAGGAGTGAATGATCTCTGGTTTGAAACACTGGTTTCATGTTCAGATTCACTGTTGAACTGATGAACAAGACTTTTTCCATGATAAGGGCCCTTTAACACTCTCCTAGAATGGTGTTGCCCCATATATAGATAATACCATCCATTCAGTAATAGCAGCCATTACATCTACAAGGCAGGACATAGTAAAGTCAACCAAATTGGTCAGATAAACCAATTAATTCTGATGTGTAGCACCATGACAGTTGAAAGAATTGGCTGTGTTGCATTTATTAAAGATGTACATTTATATAACAATGACACACAAGACATATTACTTCATATCTCTAATGAATAAAGAGACACAGTGTGATTCAAGAATGAGACAGCAAGATGTTAAAAAAATGTTAAATAATTTCCAATAACTGATTAGCTTGCTGCTACTAGAGGCTGATGGCCTTGTTTGTTGGCAGAAAGTTTGAGTTCAAGAGCAGTAAAATCCATTCTTCCAGCTTCATGTGGCTCAGCCTGGCATTTAGCAGCATGACTGAGGGAGCTGACCCTGTTTTAGCGATGAATAGGGTGTGTAGGTGCTGTACTAAAACAGACCTGCACTGCTTTGCTGCCCATGCCTTGAGACTCAGCCTCACACCCTGTGAAAAACGGAGATATAACTCATAATGACACTCCCAACTGGATCATACTACAGTCTTTTTTCTCCCACACTATGGCAGGATGCTGCCATGCTGTAAAAAATGTGTAAGGTGTAAATCTGTGGCCTGGAGAATGTCGGCATGTATTGTGTATAACAGACGAATTATTCTTCTGGTCAGCCCTTTTCTCCATTTATGAAAAATTTCAGAGAATGTTCCGGGGGCGTGAGGTGCTTTTTGGGGCGATGTTTTGGTCATCTGTTTTCTTCCAGAGAGAACCTCAGAGGGCAGTGCAATTTATTGACCGGAGTTGCACGGTTATAAACCCTTTCACCACACATATAAAGCCACTGCTCTTTTGGTGTGGGCCTGGTGTTCTTTCCTTAAATCTGAGGCATCTGTCAGAATGCTATTTCATGTCAACTTTAGAAACTCTGCCTCATGTGACATCTCAGTAGACTCCAATGTGGACCAGCGGTCAAAAAGTGGGCCTTATTCTTCAGAATATACTCCCCTTGCCTCTCCAAAATGACAGAAAATCTATGATGGTGGACTACGCTCCTAAAATCAGGAGCGCTGAATTAAAAGCTTTTCAGTGAAGTTCAGTTGCATCCAAATAAAAAGTTCATAAGAAGTGATTTGGCACTGGGGATTTTTCTTTAAATGATTTAGATCCCAGCTCAGAGCACACAGTGAGGCTTAATTGGTACACCTGCACATTTCTGTCCGGTGATAAGCCCGTATTGACGCGGCGCGTCAGTCACATCGCCTTGACACTGTAATCCGGTTCTGCAGGGAGAGGGAGCCCACAGTTCTGAGAAATACAGGCCTGATTCCTCATAACTGCCACATCTGTCAGTCACGCACAATCCCATGCTGCACCTCCCACTGCATCTGAATTGCTGTGAAATTGTAGATAAGCTGAATAAGGTGCCAGTGGAAGCACATGAGTGGACTTGCCCAACACTTCACCAACTTTGCTGCTCAGGCTGTCTGTCATTCTGGTGTGCAGAGAACAAGTTGCTGGATGTGGATTTGTTTAGTTAAGACTCTGTTGTGCCTGCCACCAGCAAGCCCCACCACACACACACACACACACACACACACACACACACACACACACACACACACTCTTGCAGAAACACACACCATTGTTAACTTTCCATACTTACCATCCAGCGCCAAACTAAAAAATAGTTTATTTTCATATCCCCTTATTACTAGTCAGCAGAAGCCAGTGAATGAGGAAGGTTTGTAATCTTCTAGGACTCTTGGCATTGGGTTGGTGACCTTTCACTGCATTTACATGGACTTGAGAGCATTCCTGCTGTATATGCTGTATATTGACTGTATATGGGCAATACAAGGGTGTTCCCCATAAATCCACATGAAATTAAGTCTTGCTAGGCCTATATTTAAGTAATTAATGCTTTTAACATTTAGAGCATTAATGGAGTTCTTGTCTGGCTGCTCAGGAACATCCCGATGTGCTGGCAATGCTTTTTTTAATCAACTAATTAGTAGCTGTCTTTAAACTATTGCACATAAAGTGAATCTTTGTGATGGTTACATCGACAACATTTTTATTTTGGACTATTTGTGTTTTGACCATTTCTGTCCATTTATCAGGGAATGCTTTGCAAATGGTTGAAAAAAATCGAAGCTTGGGAGGCTGTGATATGACATGATAATATGGATTAACTGGAATAGGATGTTTGCTTGTGTGCACACATGAAGCACGCATCTCTATTGAAACGGACAAAAGGGATGCGTCAGCAGGATACCTCTGTGACTCATAATTATACAGCAGGTGCCGCTGAGCAGCACGTTCAAACTCTATTTACTCTTTGTGTACAAAGCTGATTTATTATGTCATAAAGAAGATCAGGTTGAGATTTCATCTGAGATGGGCCCTAGCACCTTCAGCCTTATGAACAGGGACGGGTGAGCTGGACTGCTGGACAGGTAACATGCTTGACTCGTGGTGTGGGCAATAATACAGCTGCTGATAAGATGAATAAATACCTTTTTCTGTCTTTCTTTCTTTCTTTTGTTCCCAATAAAGCTCAATAATGTGGGCACTTGCGCAGCAAATTTATAGTGCTTATTAAAAGATGCACCGTTCGCTGGTGAAAAAGAAAGGGGGGGAATAGGGGAGATTTATAAGTTAGTGATTATAATGCAATAAAAGGAGACTGGAGCCAGGCAGAGCTTGTGTCAGCACCTTGGCTAGCCTCATAGCTCATCTAGCTCCAGTCAGAGAGCCGGCCCTTTAAACGCCCTCGTCAAACCTCGCAAAGCTCTTAAGAAACAACCTCATCCGGCGTAGTAAACATCCGCCAAATTTTCACAGCTTAAGGCGAATATCATTTGTATTCCTTGCAACAGCTAGCTTTTGGAGACTGGCAGGCGAACGCAGCCCAAGTTTGAGGAGATAAAAGAGCTAGGTTTCTTTCTTGCCGTACCCGAGAAGAAGCAAAGCTGAGGTATACAGCCACAGGATGTATGAAGAGCTCTCAGAGGAGCTCCTCTGTTTTTCCGTGCTCTCCCACGGCTGCTGTAATCGAGCTCCTACTAAAAGTTCAGGGGCTCTGGCTCCTCTCCTGACCCCCCATTGGCGAAGCCAGCATCCTGGAGAGGGAAGAGCAGGTGACAGGGCTGTACTGGAGCCGACTTAATGATGGGTAGCAGGTGACGGTTAAATAAGAGAAGGAGAAGGAAGATGGAAGGAAAAGCACTGTAAAAGAAGATGACAGGGCTCTCGGAGGAGCAGAAAGGGAAACAAGAGAAGAGCTAGCATTGCCTTTGTGGATGCTGGGGAGTTCAGAGCTTGATGTAGTACAGACATAGATCTCTCTTTCTCTCTCTCTCTCCATCTCTCATAGCAGAAACAAGCTCTCCAGCATGTAAGCAGCGACAGCATCATGGTTAGTTTAGCACGGCATGAGTTGGAATTGAACTCTGGTCAATCAATCAATGAGTATCAGTAATGAGACACAGGTGTGTTCCATCTCATGCTGAAAATGAAATCCAGGTACATATCAAAGAAAAGATTACATGCTTGTATGTCCTTAATGATTCATCAGTCCTAATTAGTCATTTGTAAATAAATATGAACATGAGCAAAAGCAAAAAGCATTTTCAAGAAAGGCAGATGTGTTGGACATCATTGAAAATTCTTGAATGTAGTACGAGAGAGGAACAGGGAAGAACGTGGCTCTCTTAACTTTGATATTTTCCCCCGGCTTACCTTTTAGCCGCTGCATGCTCAGTGTTTGAGATATCATGGTCAGTTTTTAGAGGCTTCAAAACGTGGAATGTATTGTGAATAAGTCAGAGTAGGAGAAGAAAGTCTGCTGATCAATAGCCTACCTTTGTCTTGCTTTTGATCCCAGAAAATGCTGCAGTAACCTCTGCGTGTGTGTCTATGTGTATGTGTGTGTGTGTGTGTGTGTGTGTGTGTGTGTGTGTGTGTGTGTGTGTTTGTGTATGTATGTGTGTGTGGGGTGTGTGTGTATTTGTGTTCACAAATCAAGCATTTCTTACGTTATAGGTCATTTAAAAAGCAAAACAGACCACCAACCTGATGTAGGGGAGAACAGGGCTGGATGTTGCATTACCAGTGCACTATAGGGAGCTGTGTAAATACTGATACTTTGAGTGGCCAGAGGCCAGAGGTCATCTATCTTATTAGCTTTACTCTGCCGGCGAAATGTAAGGTGAGTTTTCTCTGTTTTCCACACCATAAAGCCTTTTTCAGACAAGAAGAACACGAACACACCTTGAAATCGACTTAGTAAAAAAAACGTGTAGTATCATTATTTTGTTTGCGCCCTTTCTTCAAGTGTGGAGGTCATTAGCATGACATTTAGAGAAGCTGCACCTGTAGAGATGATTGAGTTGATTATCTCATGTATCTGGTAATGAGGCGCCAAGGTTAGAAACTGCTCTGTGTTGCAAATTGAAGCAATCTAATATTGTTTACTATACTAAAAACATTTTTATGCTTAACTGTACATTTCATGAGTTTGATATCCAGGTCTTTGTCAGATCGTTACAATTTTAATAACAAGTCTCTCATCTGACTGCTTTCCAACACCTAAAACATGGAAAACTAACTTGCACCATGGCTCCTAGCTAACCTGCTGACTTGCTTGGATTCCCCAGCTTGCTACACACTCACTCTGTCACTTTATTTTCAAATAAATGTGTAAGCAATTTTATTTCTGTGGTCACCAACCTGCTGCACTCCTACTTTCTGCCGGTGTAAAGTTCAGTTATAATAATTATATCTGCAGCCTTTTTTCTCATTATCAGAAGGTGATTATGCGTCAGTCCTGTTCTGATTGGTGCCTGAAAATCCTGTATGACTCCATGGAAACGGAGCCTGCACAAAGCAGTAGAATGAGGAGAACAGCTGCAGCAGTCTAGTCTTTCAAAGAGCAAATTAAAGAAATAATGGTAATAGAGTGTTGCTAAGATGTTTATTAAATGTTTAAACACTGGCTGCTTCAATACAAATAATATTAACATTTCCTAGAGACATATGGCACCTACTGAAGCTCTGCTGTGACCTCACATCGGGCTACTAAGTGCATCTAATTGGTCATTTATAACTTAATGCACTTGTGTATTTTTCCTTTACGTTTTCCTTGGGTTTTAAGTTGAGTGGGGGGAAAGCTTGTGATGTAGGGCATGCACATAGGCAAGAAAGAAGAAATGTAGTTTCATTGTGTTGGCATGTGAAATGTTCATTGTTTCTCTTTTGTCTCATTATATTCCTTTGTGCCTCCACTGTGAATGACTGGTGCTGATTATGCAAATGAGGCGGTGGAGAGCAGCATGGGTAATTATCACAGTAGAGGATGGGTTTTGGAAAAGCTCTCTCTCCTGCCGCCACAGAGATGCTAGAAGCTGAGCGCTGAGAATTGCCCCTAGCACTGCTCCACTATCACTGACGGCGCACCAGATGCACCAGGTCCGTCCAGTTTTCTGTCAAATTTGATCCTTGGTCCTTGCCAGTCAAAATGGCTTTTTTTTCATAATTCTGGCAATATATCAAGAGCAGTTTATGGCACTGTTCTCTTTTGTGTGGATCAGGGCTCTCACTATTCGTTCACGAAATGTACAGATGATTAAACAAGTATTAATTGAAAAATCAAGTAATTGAGTAATCATAATTTTTTTAAGGCCAACAAAAAATGGACAAACCAAGTATAGCCTTTCAAAGATTCCACAATATAAGATCGGAACAAATCAACTAGAACCCATTTAAAACAGAAAAAACCTTCATTTTTGATTTTTACTTAAAATGCTACAATTCATTGAAATAAGTTTAGTGTAGGAAAATAAAACCCTAATTATGTTTTAAAACAAAATTACACAATTATTGACACCTACAGATGTTTTTTTGAGCTACATGGTACTGAATCATGTCTCCGTTTACGTTTCACCTTTGATGTTTCATTCTCTTAGACAGTCATGCATGATTTCCTTTTTAGTCATTTAAAGTAGATTAGAGAATACACTAATGAAATGAGACATACTGTCACACGCATCCAATCACGTGGCGCCACGAGGTCTAGGAGATGACGTCACGGACAGGATATAAACAGGAAGTAGG
>JBBPDC010000129.1:22718770-22732567 GCA_037974485.1 Hemigrammopetersius urotaenia
CCTACTTCCTGTTTATATACTGTTCGTGACGTCAGCTCCGCGACCTCGTGACGTCACGTGACCTGGTGCGTGTGACATATGTATTTGTTGTAGCATCACTTAGACAAATACCAGCCCCTACGCTTCAAGAAAAAGCAACGATCCACGGTTGCTTGGTTTGGCTGAACTTCATATTGTATTTGTAGTTTTTTCCCAAGATTAAGACATATATCATTTCTTTCAGCAAGATCATCTCTGTAGCTTGTTTTGCGTATACAGGCAGTTGATGTCGCCTTTTTAGAGATTATGAAACTTTGACAATGTTCTGCTTTATCTGTCTTTGTCATGCATGGTAAAACTTTTAGTCTCTTTTTCATGACAATGACAAATTACTGATCTTTGAAAATACAATTATCCTTCAGTCTATCATTCATTTTTCCATCCTCTACAGCATTCTCATCTTTAATATCCATAAGCCATAGTGAAGTGTGCGTCAGCATGAGTCCAGTTCCTAAAAAAAAACATTTTAAAAAAGCATCTGACATCATGTATTACCTACATTTCCATACCGTTATCACTGCATACTGTGGATGTATTGCATTAGCATAGCATTATCAGTACATGCTGCTTTAGCACATACTTATCAGGAGATATTCCTTCCTTTATGTTCTTAAAGCCTTGAGTTGCTCCATGCTGGGTCAGATCAAATGAGTTTTGGGCTGATTGCAAACTTCATAATGAAATTATAAAGACATTATATGCAAATACACTAAAGACAGCAATGCACTGAAAGTGAGTCTGAATACGCGCTTCACTTCCACATGAATAAAATATATCCACAGAATTGTTGCCAAAAGTAAAAGACAAAATTGTGTTGATGTAATATATTTTATTCATGTGGAAACTAAAGCCAGGTAACTAATTAAAGAAAACGACTGAATAATAGAGTGTGTGCTTCCACACAAGTGTATTGCATGATACAGTTACACAATAAACATCTTAGCGCACATGTATAAAAATGCTGAGCAGGCCCAGTTGACCTCGATTTTTGATCATAACAGACCAAGTGAGTGGAGGTTCAGTCACAAAGATTGTTCAAACTGGAGTTTCAATAGACACAGTGACTGAAGTGACATCTGCATTTGGAACTTGGGGAGAGACAGTAAACAGGGTTGGAAACTGTGGTTGAAAGTACTCATTCATTGACTGCAATAACGTGATGCCTGTGCATTAGTACAGTACATGAGGGAAAACAGAAAAGCAGCTGATCCTCAGGTGACGTAAAGTGCCAATGCAGGATGGTCACTCTGGATCAGCATGAACAGTTCATCCACAATTACCTATTGAGGGATATTATGATAAAATTACAGTGCATAAACCCCTCATTATAAAGTCAACCTAGAACAGAGCTGGCCTCAATGTTTGACCCCTAGAGTGTGTGTGTGTATGTGGAGAGTGTTTATGGTTGGGGGTAGCAGGCGAGTGTCAAGTCCCATTTTAATCTTAATGACTTCTACCACTTGTGGCACAGACTCCCATTACAGAATGAAATGGCAATAATGCCCCTGTTCAAATTGTTGTCTCCTTATTCATTGATGAACATTTTGAGGCTAACTGTGCTAGCATCAATCATCTAGCCAGCAACGCTTGCAGCCTGACATTAGTGATGCAGCTGTGCTTCAAATGATCCACCAGTCTCCCAGTACTGAAACCCTCCAGTCCGAATTGCTATCACCCTGTGGCTCTAACGTCTGTAGTCATGAAGGTGTTTGAGAGACTTGTCAAAGTCCTCCTCTGCTCCTCCATCCGTAGCTCTGCTGGCCCTTCTATAGTTTGCCTGGCGCTGAAACTCTTCACTAAGCTGAGGGACCTGGTAGTCAGCTCTCTTGGTGGGTACTGGACTTTCTCATGGACAGACTCCAAGTTGACTGTGGGTAACTGTGTGTCCGTAACCATCTCCCTCAACACTGGTGCGCTACAAGGTTGCGTGCTAAGTCCCCTGCTGTACACACTGTTCGTCTGTGACAGTGTGGTGACTCAAAGCTCCAACCATATTGTGAAGCTTGCTGATGTTTGCTGAGTGCTCTAATCTCCAACAATGAGTCAGCCTACCTGAGAACGTGGCAACAAAGTGTCAGTCTAACTGTTTCCATCATGGACTATAGCAACATTCTTATACAACCTACTACATAAATGGAGATGGTAGAGATGGTGAGCACCTTTTAGGTACCTCGGTGTTCAGATCTCACCTGGTCAAAACACAAACTCTTAGGTGGTTAGGGTCTCCTCTGTGATCCTAAAAAACTTATATACTGCTGCTGTCAAAAGCATCTTGACCATGAGGGGCAGCTGGTGGCCTTGTGGTCAGGGCGTTTCAGATAGTCGTAGGTTGAGCAAGGTACAGTTCCCACACACTGCGCTGTGTTCCTGGCTGCCTGCTGCTTCACTTGGTGAATGGGTTAAATGTAAAGGAAGAATTACATGCTGTGCACAATGTGTGCTGTGGCGTGACAGAATGGTCACTTTACACTTTAATGAGCATCAGTTCATGGTTTGGGAATTCCTCTGTCCAAGACCACAGAGCCCATCCCACCTGATCTGCCTGCTAAACTAAAGGCAAATGGTTCTACAGCCTTAAGGCCAGGACTGAGAGACTCACCTTTATTTAGCAGCACTCCTCATACCACAATGCCTTCTGCACAATGACAGTGTTTACTATATAAATGTCCAGATATTTTAGCCCTTAGTTTTTAATTATATATTCTATTTTCTAATTGTTGCACTGTCTCAAAAGTCACTCAGGGTCACACTCCACTGCACACTGCAAGTGTATAATTGTGCATGTGATAAATAGATGTCTTGAATTTTGAGTCTTTGTTATGCCATGTACTCTTTTTCTGCCAAGGTTTGGGCCATTTATCACCTCACAGCTGTGGTCTTTCAAATGGCCCTGTACTGTCCATGTTTTTGCTCCATCACAACTGACATTACGTAAAGATGGATATGGACAGTCTGGAGAAGGGTCACTGAAAATTAACAGTATTTCTGAACCGTCACCTTTATTCAGTGAGAAAACATTTCTATCCTAGTGGTATCATGTTTGAGTATGACAATGATGTAATACAGCTGCTTTGCCCTTTGCAGTAGCCAGATCTCAACACAGATGAAGACCCTAAGGAGGTTTGGACCGATGTGTTAGAGAGCACTTTCCACCACATGCATCAAAACACCAACTGAGGGGATGTCACCTGGATGAACAGTACAGTTTCATAGACTACAGTTTCATATAATCTATATTAAGACAATCATATTGGCGCATCACATTTTTAAACGTACTCCTTCTATTTGTCACCCATCTGTATATACACTCACCCATATATATATATGCACTTGAACTATGTAAGCATCACATTTATAGAATAGAAGAGTCAAACACAGTTATGATATCCTATAAAATGTACAAGTGAACTTGGAAAGGCATTTCAGATTGCAGTATCTGACTCCAGATGCTACCAATATCTCAAGATGCCACTAGTTCTGTTTAGATCCATTACCAAACCCATGTGGGACACTAATGCGGTGTGGCTGTAACCTGTCAAGAGGGCTTCACTTCGGCTGCCTGTGGTTTTTGAGCATCTGCTGTAAGACGGGCATATCTGACTGATTCTGCTGGAACTGGCTCACAAAAAGTTCAGACGCTGGAAGCCAAGTAAAAATTTGATGAGCACTTCATTTCAGCTTGATTAAGTCTCAACAAGGCAGGCAATGACAGACCTGCCAGCATTTACAAAACGCCATGCAGGTCTTGCAGCACCCTTCCTCGAGTCCCAGACTGCCATGTCACCAATGATGGATGAACAGGTGAAAATAGCTTTACTGGCAGACCAACAATGACAGCACTATATTTAAGCACATCTCTAGAGAAATATAAAATTATGCTCCCTCCCAAGGACATTCCTAAACAGGAACAAGGGAGAGGCTGCTGGATGAAGAGCAAGAAAGGGAAAGCATGCTCGTCCACCACGGCAGTATGAAGATCCTCACTGGTCGTAAATTTAACAGAGCAGAACCATATTGGGCATCATCCGAGGCAGCAATCATATCTCAGATTGAATCCTCCTCTGGCCACTTTCACTCTTTCTATTCTCTTTCTCTCTCTCTCTCTCTTTCTCTCTCTCTCTCTCTCTCCCTCTCCCTCTCCCTCTGTTCTTCCCATGTACATATAGCTCTATCACTCCAGATACTGCACCACAGAAAAGGCTTTAGCCAATGCTTGACAGTGGGGACGATGACCTACAGCTGCCCCAGCATATCCCATTGTACTAGAAAAGATCTTCCGTGCAGTTCATATAAGCTACGTGTGAAAATTGCATGTCTGTATCAGCGGCAAGTAGCTGAAGTAGCTAAATTCATAAACATGAATGTGGAAGGAATGTGGAAAGAATAAATTGTATTTACAATCATTGTCTTTGTATCACTTTATCGTCTCCACTTACCATATAGGTGCAATTTATTGTTCTATATATAGTTAATTTGTTTCTGTGCATCCTTTGTTAGCTCATTCCCAGAGGACCACAACAAGGTAACATTTATGTATATATATATATATATAGCCAATGCCATGCCTCAGCAGCCAATAAGTCGACTTGTGAACAGCATGAGACGTCGTTGTCAAGCTGTAATTGATGGCACATGATATGTTATTAAGACTTTAACATATTTGTTGTGGTATACTCACCACTGTTTATCTTTTGTTTCAGTTAATAGTTTGAGATTAGGAAATCACCATTGCATGCTTCTACTTAAATGGCATTTTTTTGCTTTTGTGACATACAGGCCTCATTCGCCACACCCCCTTGTCCTCATGCTGGATTTCTAAGCACTGCGCCCAAACATAAATAACCAGCACGAGGGGACATGGTGAACAAGGCCCGGTTGTCACAGCATTTTTTTGGTGAAAATATATCATTTTTCATGCATTTTAGTGTAAAATTTGTAAGAAAAATGTAATTTACTAATTTTGTAACATAATTATTAACGTTAATATTTAGCTACATTCCCATATAAAAAATAACTATAAATCTTTTGGTACTTTTGAGAACACAAAGAAAGTGCGTCTTGGGTTGTACTCAGAAGTTTGAAAGTAGCCAATCAGAGAGCGCTATTTATTTCTCCTTGCTGCTGATTGGCTGCTGCCCTTGGATGCAGACGGAGTCCAGAGTTTCCTGCCGTGGCGTGTCTCGAGTGTTTTTGTATTTTTTGTTAAAAAAATGTTCTTAAAGCCCTGTAGTTTTATTACAGTAAATTAAATGAATTTATAACTGTATTTACCTGCTTATACCAAAGAAAACGTCTGTGCATTTATTACAGTGCAGTCTATGTAGTGGTAATATCAGTATTTTACATTCTAGCACTGGGGGAGTTCCATGTAAACTGTACAGTACAAACAGATATATATGATCTGATATAATCTGTCTCTCTCTTCTCAGTGAAAGCAGCTCATGGGCCTCTTGTTGCTTGCACTGACACCCTCAGCAGGCCTATAAACAACAGTGTGCCATGATATCTCAAGGGTAGAGCCAAGGGGGGAACTGAAATTGCAGCTCTTTGCAGAAATAGATGGGCTAATAACATTTCCACACCAGTGTTTTCTTATAGCGGCTGACGTTATAGTGCTGTGATCCTGCGAGTGATAATGCTGGCATGAATTATAAACCAAAACACAGCGTATATAAGCAGAGTTCCCTCAAGTGCTCTTATTGTCCGCAGAGCTAAAAAGTAAAGAGCTCTCATTCACCAAACAAGTAAATGCTAATGCATGCTTTTTCAGCCCACCTGAGCTGTGTGAGTCAGTCATCTGAACTTCAGACACATCTAAGGGGAGATTTATCATATGCTATAACGCATTCTCTTGAGTTCAGAAGAGCGGCCACGCGCAACAGGCAAGCGGAGAGGGTTACTCCAGGGTCTCCACCTGCCTCACAACAGCTAATTACCGTGACACAAACTTTCATTGAATCTGACACTTTGAAGAGCTTCCTCCTTCTCCATTCCTCGTTTCAAAACCGATCAATGCTCCCCACCACCACCCTCCGCCTCACGCTTATATATGGCCTTGAATTTTCAATAGACCTGAGCTCTTCCTCTGCTCTGCCTGCATTCTGCCCATTAGCCCTTCAAAGCAGCCTGATACTGGCTTGGCGCTGAGTTTAAAAACTGATCTCCAGTCAGCCGTGATCACATGACCTGGGCGGTAGTGAGGCATTGATCCCCGAGCATGCAGCGCGGTAAACAAAGCTTTCTTCTCCCTCTTGTGCTCAGCAATTATGAAGTGCCGGGGAAGGCACTTTTTGCACGCCGCCGCAAAAAAAGGCTTTAAAATAAGTGTCAAAGAGTACCCAAGGAAAAGCTTTGCATTTAGCATGCTGACTGAGCTGTAACAATAAACTGCATTGTGTTGTGTAGTTGGACGTTTAATACCATGGCGTATTGTGTAGTGTAATTAGATTTTTATTTAATGCTATGTGACTGCGGAGGAGTGCCAATAGAGATGGTAATTACAGCATGGTCAGAGTGACAGGGTAGTCACTCTTCACAAATGCTGCCCTTTAAAAGCACTTTGTTTTTGTCTTTGGAAGAACTCGGTTAGCTCAGAAAGACTGCCAACACCAGCACACATGTTAAGCCTCTTCAATAACACCCATGTTAGATGTGCTTTGCTCTTTAACGCAGATGTCTAGCATGTGATTCAGGTGCGAAGAGGAAATGGCCTATTATACTGAGTGTTTAGATGCATGTAGGATGTTTGGAGTAAATAGGTTTCCGAATCTTGTCCTTTTACATTGCTTTTTCACATTGCTTTTAACCTGAAGCAGTTTTGTCTACTTCCTATTCACAGTCGAAAGGAAATGCATTTAATCAGAGTGAACTGAGAGATAGTACCATAAAAAATGGAAATGTTTATTAAAGCCGTTAAGAACAAGTAACTCATTTTTAGCATTAGAAAAACAGGAAAAAACTACTAAACATGATATTAGATATTCAGTTTTAGTGGTTGCCTTTCATCTCTGTTACAGCTTCCATTCTTTTCAAGAGAATTGTTTTCATGCTTCTTGTGAGATCCAACCATAGTAGGATCTTAGTTGGTCACATTTTCTAATGATTCAAATACACCCCATGCAAATTTACGCTCAACATAAAACCTTATTCTCAGATGTCTCAGATGTCTAGTTTCAGTATTCTAGACCATGTTTTCTTTCATTGTCTCAGTAAGAATCATGTGAACAGCTACACTTTTTTTCAGATGTGTGTGGCAGCTTAGGTGTGCGTGAGTAGTTGCTTGTGTGAATGTTTGTGTCTTTTTGAAGGAGAACAGTGTGTGAGCTTTGGTAATGGCTTGTTGGGAGGACACAGCTGTATCTGGCAAAGTGGCACAAAAGTAAAGAGGAAACATTAAACAGTGATAGGCTGATTATTATACTTCAAATTGGAGGTTACTGCAATTTTCTGTTCAATATATGCTTTCTTAAAAAGTTAAAAAGTTAAGAATAAGTGTCTGTTTTGCCTGTGAATTTAATTAAAAATATGCTATTGGACATGTATAAAACTAGTAACATTGTTGATGTTTTTATTGTTGATTGTTTCATTATTAATGAATTGTGTCCCATATGGCAACTGCACTTTCTTGGATTTTATTTAATCAATTCCCACTTGTGGCTCACTGAAAAAAGACGTGCTGTCGGATTCAATATTTTCAATCCATTTCACGTTTGTGTTTGTAAGTAGAAGAGAAAATATTCCGTTATGATTTAAATATTGTGGAAAGTCTCTTTGGAATACAGTTTTGGCCAGTCTAAAGACTTTTCTCCATATTATTTTCATTTCAACAAATGGAAAAGTTAGAAGTCCTTGTTAATACTGAACGTTAACTGAATGTAAATTAGATTCTTTTTAATGACTAATGGTATAATTAATGTAATGGTATATAAATATATAATTCGAGTGCAAATGGTACTAGAATGTAAATGGCAAATATGGCAAAACAAAGCAACTCTAGACTTCTAATCGTCAATGTAGAAAGAGAGAAAGTCGCTTCAAATTATTATTACAGTCATCTAGTTAGTATTGATGTTTCTGCCTTTCAGAGGTGCTTCATCACCGTTCTCGGGTAATATAGTTTTATGCTTGGATTTACAACATAACTGTTATTTGTGATACTTTTTCCCCCCCAGCATCCTCTTTAACGTCACAACTTCAGCCTCTTGCAACATAACTAACAGGAGCCATATGCTGTGAAAGGGCTCCGTCAGCAAAAACGGAGATGGCTCGAGGATTTCAATTATCAATATACCATTTAATACATGGCCCCCAGGGCCAGAACGTCTGGCGTGTGGACGGAGCGAGATGGAGGGTGTTATTGCTCAGACACGTGGGTGGATTCTGCAGCATGGCAATTTGGCATCTCGGGGTGCGAGTTTAGAGCCGAGTCCAATCCATCACACAGCGGTTAAAGAGCCATCTCTCAGGAGCAGCAGTCCTCTCCATGCCTCACTGAGAATGTTTACGTAAGGCAGATGAAGAAACTGGTTTCGTCTGATCACAATAAGGCACAAAAAAAAGGGAAGCATTTTAAAGCGTGTAATTTTCTTCCAGTGTCTTTCTGCTCCACATGTGGAGAAAAACTTGAAAATAAAGAGTGCAGCTGGTTAAAGCAGTGGTCATTAAATTGATCACTGTATGGTTCACATTTTTGTTTAAACAAAAAGAGTTTCAGGTGCAGGGGTTAGCGCTGTTGCCGCACAGCAAGAAGGTCCTGGGTTCGACTCCCGGGTTGGGCGCAGGGTTTTTCTGTGTGGAATTTGCATGTTCTCTCTGTGACTGTGTGGGTTTCCTCTGGGAGCTCCAGTTTACTCCCACCGCCAAAAACATGCCTGCATTGGTTATAGGTCAACTGAGCACACTAAATTGCCCCTAGGTGTGACTGTGAGTGTGAATGGTTGTCTATCTCTGTATGTGGCCCTGCTACATGCTGGCAATTATCCAAGGTGTACCCTGCTTTCACCCGTTGCAGCTGGGCTAGGCTCCAGCTCCCATCCCCGACCACGAGTGCAGGACAAAGAGGTTGAAAACGGAGGGATGGAAGGAAGGAAAAAGAGTTTTAAACTACCGCTGGGATTCATGACATAAATGGGCGTGAATAAACCTCCAGCTTTACACCAGGGGTGCTAATTGTCAGATTTAGAGAGTGTATTTGAGGAGAGGAACTACCAAACTGTGCTGGACACCTGGCCTCCAGGACCACAGCTGGGCACCCCAGCTCTATACCAATGAAATATTATTCATAGAGTTTTATATTTGAGAGTGCAGAGGCACCTCAGTGTGGTGCAAATTGTGGCTTTTGATGTTCCCTCAGAATTCCAGGCACTTTCTTTGCTCCCCTTGACGCCTGCCAAGAGATACAGAGGCAACACACAAGAGCATAAACACGTCCTTCATTCTTAGGTGGAAATTTGCATGGAGTGCACTAGCGCTTGTTCAGATGACAAAAGATAAGCTGCACGCTCCCTCCTTCCACTGCCTTTTCCATTCAAGGCTGACAGAGAGTGTGATGCGATTATGTCGATGTCTGTGAAAAGCAATTGTGTTGTTGATTGGGCGCTCAGTGAAAAGTCTTTACAAGAGGGCTCACTTTGTCATGTTGGAGTGCCATTAGTGTGTGTTAAGCCTATGTGAAACATGACTGCTCGGAACCACTGTTTACACACAGCTCACAAGAGTTTCCTGTTAATGCTTATATGAGTTTTCTCTTGGGTGCTTGAACTTTAAATTTGATGAAAAATCCAACCTAAGGGGTTGGACCCAATGGCAAGCAGGTATCATCATTGTCAGGATGTCATTTATGTCATATCAAAATGTCCTTTCTGGACCAATGGACCAATAGAAAATGGACAAATACAAAAGGAAATGACTATATTCATTATTCTTAAGAATGTTTTCTTTTCCTCCAAGAAAGCTACCCTTTCAGAGATGGAGCAGACACCATCTGTCAGATGGAGAATTTTACATTTTTGCTCTTGGAAAGTTTGTGCTCAACCCTAACTAGTAGTAGGTGCTGGTATTGGGTTGTAATTCAACTTCATGATTATATACAGCACATTTATTATTACTCAAATGAATCTGCAACACATTTTTGGTTAAACGTTATTTAAGAAGTCATTCAAACAAAACCACATGAAGCATTTGTAATTTTTTTTTGTGAAGTTGACATTACACCTAAATAGTATCATTTCCTAGGTCAAGGGCTGGCAACCCATGGCTCTTTCATCCTTACGTTGCGGCTCCCTGTGGCTTTGGAAAATAAATAAAAATTTAACATTAGAACAGTGGCTAACTGGCTATACCTATAACGGCTGTGTGTGTCAATTTACGCAGTGACCAGTTTCGCACAAGACGCTTCGTTATATGACCGCTGTTGCAGTATGTTCGGGCGTTTAGTCCTGCAGCCCGCTGTCATACAGCCACACAAGCTGCAAGTGTCCAATGGACTTTGGACCCAGAGCCCGTCATACAGAGCCAGTCACCGAATCAGAATCGGGCAAGTATGTGAGCACAACAGTATAAAATGACAACACGTGTGTACATGTGCCTACGCCACACCCATATGTCTCTTACAGAGAATGTTTGCTGCTCCAATAGGCCAATAGACATGATTCTGATTCTGAACCTAAAAAAATTATGTCTATTGATGCTGTCAGCAGTGTACTTTTTTTATTATATATTTTTTTAATTGTAGTTCAAAAATTTAAGATTATTGTGATCTTGTAACATTAAAATACAATGTGTTTAATTTTTGTGTTTTTTACAGAGTTCTAAATGTTCAAAATGTTTTCTTTGAATAAATAAAATTTCACAACACAGTAGCCTAGTTTTTATACAGAGCATAAAAGTGAAAAAAATATATATGCAGTTATCTTCATTTTAGATGTCAAAAAGGATTTGCGGCTCACAGAGTTTTCTCCTTCGTGGAAACCAGGTCCAAATGGCTCTTTGAGTGTTAAAGGTTGCCGACCCTTGTTCTAGGTTAATATAACACGACTGATTTATTTGCATAATGTGACATTGCTTGTCAAGGTGTTGGTGGTGTTTATGCCAGTCATGAAGGGCTTAAGTAGGTATCGTTGTCTTTTTGTTCTTGTAGAAATTTAGGATCATTTTGTCCATAGTCTTTTTTGCTCTAACCTAGAGAAGGCATTCTGAAATGAAGGTTCTAAGTTTCCTAAATGTTACCCTATTTGCTACCCAGTGCTTTTTTCATAAGATTGTTTCTTTTACACCTTAATGCATCCAATTCCTAGTGCAATTTTTCATTAATAATTCATTTGTTTTTAGTTGAAATTCTCTGCAAGTGGCGGCAACATGACATAAAAATTTAACTGGCTGTGAAGTGCCAACTGATTGCTGTATCCTCATAAACAAGTTTATTCAAACGTCATACACTAACTGAGGGCATCTAGGCAAAACACAGACCATACCATTTCATTTCCTGTGCTGCTGCATTCAGTCATACTTCCAAAGCCGATATAATCTCTTTTTCTCCTGTTATTTTCTCCAAACATCTGCTTCAGAGCCTCAAGGTTAAATCTGCCTCCAGGGTGCCCGCGATTGTTGGGAGCATATGCTGTTTATGAGCAGCTTCAGAAAACAGATACACTTTTCTGTGAGCATAAAAGTAAAAACTTCAGGATTCAGAGACAATCGGGTCAAAGCAAGTGAGGTGCAGAGAGGACGGTCATTACCTGAATGTGTGTGAGACATGGAGAGAAGTAAGAGCATGCTTAGATTAGAGTACCAAACGACCTACCTACAAATGGGCTCTTTTATAACCGTAACTTTGGACAAGCTTTACAGAACATTTAATATAATGAGATTGTGATGGACTGATGACCTGACCCGGGTGTTTCTTCACTTTCTGCCCTATGTCTGCTATAATGGATGACTATAAACAGCCTTGCTAAAATGTCAGATTTGAGCTGCAAAAATAAGATTGAAAAGTGTATAACAGTACAATTGAGGCTTCCCCCTTTTAGCCAAGTTTGAAAACATTTCAGCAACATATTTAGCATAACACTAGCCGTGACTTTATAATGGACAGATTGTGGGCCGTTTCCTCTGAGCCCACCTGCCAGGCAGCATCCGGGGAGTGGTGAACTAAGCATGACTGCACTTCTAGTGACAGATAACTCAAAACACTGGCTCCTAGGGGACGCGAGGGGGCATCAGTCTAATATATGCCAAGTTGACATTCGTCTCCTCCCAAGGACAGAATCCCACCTGCTGAAAAAGTTTCATTTTATGTGCATGTTTATGGCCACCTGGGCCCGCGAGACAAGCCTGACTGATAGCTGAGGGCTCTGTAGGAAAATCTGCCCGGCCCACAGACACACCTCTGGATCTATTTATCACAATCACGACCAGAGAGAGAGAGACAGAAAAGAGAGAGAGGGAGAGAGAGAGAGAGAGTGAGGGAAAGAGACAGAGACAGAGAGACAGAGAGAGGTTCCTACATGAGCATAAATTCAGACAAAGCTGCAAACAGCAAGCAGTCTGCACATATTACGGAGAAAACTGAAAAATCAAAACAGCCTATCAGAAAGACATTTTGGACAGATGGACAGAAGGACAGATGGATGAGAAAATAAACTGAAAGACAGTTGGCAAATAAGCAGTGTAGATTATGTACAAATGCTATGAGTAATAAGGTGGTATTTGTTACATTATTTCAGAAGAGAAATCTGCACTAAATACAGCCTAAAGCTCTCAAAAGGGTTTTGGAAGCACCGCCAAAGACGGACCTCATTCGGATCTTGGGTTGTATAGATGCTCTGACTCCAGTATCTCGGTTAAATAGTTGACATGGATTTAAGCTGTTTTCAGGTAAGAAACAATTGTGGACTTCTTAAGCACTGGAGTATGTCACTCTGGATAAGAGCGTCAGCCAAATGCCGTAAACGTAATTGTAAAGAACCTTGCAAAGGACGATTTTCTAATAATTAACTCCAGAGCCTAATATTTGAATAATATTCACATTTATCAACAGACATGAGGGTGCGGCCTATGTACATCGCAGTGTGAACTAATGAGTAATATTTTAATATTCACGAATCATAAAATCCATAATTTCTCATAACCTGTAAAATGTAGAGATCAAAATATCACAAATCTTTTCCCACCAGATTTTCCCACTCAGGAACAGCAGGAGACTGTTTGTTTCAACATGCACAAACATATGCCGTACATCAGGGGTACACTTTCCACTCAAGTAGGCCTGGCTTCCAGCGCAATTTGGGGATTTTGGAGAGCACTTCAGGCACCCAGAACTGAAACTGTGAAGCATCTTCTGTGTTTTTTTCTGTTTTGACCGGTCCAATATAAACAAGTGAGCCCTACAGTGACAATCACAGAGAAGGACAGTTAGGATTTGTAGCTGAATTAAATGATTTTATGGATCATGGTGTGATCAATGATTATTAAGAATGATTAGCTTTTTTAGGTTAGCTTGTCGTTGCTCAAAGCACCAAGCTCAATATTTAGTAGAACACTTTTTAAATTGGTGAATGGCTGTATAATTGCAAGCCAGCACTCAAGTGTGAGTTCCACTTTGCCCTTTGTATAATTAGTGAATTTAGCAATTAGGCCCTGAAATAAAACTTTTTAATCAGCATTTTTAATCAGTCTGATCGTGGAGATCGTGTGTGTGTGTGTGTGTGTGTGTGTGTGTGTGTGTGTGTGTGTGTGTGTGTGTGTGTGTGTGTGTGTGTG
>JBBPDC010000129.1:22746220-22762373 GCA_037974485.1 Hemigrammopetersius urotaenia
CCCAGCCTGTTCTGTCCGTCCCGAACCCTTAGAGGAGACGCATGGCCGGGGGCTCGCGCCCCTGGTCATGACAATAGGTGAATTGCTGATGGCTTTTTGTTAGACATATTGTACAATGTTTGGGAGCAGGAGCCTGTATTTTTATTCCTACATGGTGCAGTATATAGAGAAGAGGCCTATGTGAAACCTAGCCTTGCTGCTCGTGTCCTGACACATCGGTCTTTGCAGTATGTTACTAAAAGTGTAATGACGCATTTACCGGACCGGACCGATATCCGATTCAGTGATTTTGGTCCAAATCAGCACAGCCCTTAAAATGACCCTGGTACCTTTATTTGTAAGGGAGTAAAATACGAGTCACAGCAAAAAATATTTCATTTGGGATTGCACATTGCTGTAACCAGCTATAACTGCGATTGTGAGTGTTAAAGTAGGCCCACAAGGCAAAGCATATGATTAATCTGGGCGTGAATATGAGACGGGTTATCTTAAGCCATAACATTACTCACTGGAACAATCACTTTGTGACTCTGTTTCGTGCCTCCATAAAGTGGACTGGGTCATAAAGTCTAGTTCTTCTCCTCTAGGCCTTCAGCCCAGAGCAGGTGATAATTAGAAATAACATAAAAATAGTGGTTCACTGTGATTCGCTTCAACTTAGGCAGGGTCTCGGAGGACAAGGTCAGGTTTTTTTTTCTCTCTTGTATTAATTTCCGGATTATTAATCAGTCCAGAGCTGGGTTTTATTAAAAAGGAAAAAAAGAATACTTTATTCAGTTTTGTGTGCCATGCAGGTTATTAAACAGTATATTCAGCACACTGAGAATGACAACCTGACAAATTTCGCTGACATTACAGCTGATATAGGCTGCAATTTTCAAACAGATTCAGCAGCCGCTCATCAGCAGCGAAAAGCCAGTGCCAAAATCCCTGTGAGGGCCATGTTTGTGATCTATTTACATCATTTCCAATTGCTGAAATTTGACAACTGATATTTTCTTTCCTCCCCACCGGTGATAATCAATCCACGACTCCAAATCATAAGAGAAGTCGGTGGAGCGCATGAATGCGTCCCCGCCTATCAACCATCAGCTCCGCACCAGATCAGGAGATGTGCTCGGTTGCTATGGACACGAGAGGAGAATGCACCAATATGACACATGTCAGATTTGGAGACAGAAGTAGAGACAGACAGAGGTGACTGTACTGCCCGCATGAGCAAATGAACTGTGACTAGATTCATTTCACACTAATGTGTGCGTCAGTGAGCATCACCCTGCTATAAAAATGATTTATGTTGGATAACGCTTCGTTTAGGACTTTAAAAGCTTCTTATTCTTGCAGGCAAGTCTAGATAAGGTGAAGGATTCAACTTTGATCAGTTCACTGGAGAAAACTGTATTGTAATCAGCACATCAAATAAGATCAAGTCATACTATAATGGCCATTGACGTATCCTTTTGTCTCATTCTTTTCCAGTTACAGTTGATCCAGCTAAAAGCATGAGATGTGTAACAAGCAAACCTTGTATTTCATCACTTAGGAGGGGCATTAATATCATCAGTTTTTGAAGGGGCATTAAAACCACCTGACCAGAAAAGAAGGCTATTAACCAACCAGGCTCTGATTTGATTCCAATGCTGACATCATTTCCACATGAATAAAAGATTGCAAAAATATATTATTTATTATTTCTAATAGTAAGTCAACTCAAATATGAAATTGTGTTGATGTCGAATATTTTATTCATGTGGAAATGATGTACACATTTGAATTTCGCCATAACCTCCCGTGACCCAATTTAGGTGCTGGGAGAAAAGAGATTTTTGAATCAAATAGATGATGGCAAAGTTATTGATAAATACTGATATTTTTTTGTTTAACATCAGCATTATTTTGCAGTTCAACACTGAATGTGTGTACATAGGAGTTTGCATCTCCATTTGCATTTAGGGCATATTATCCTCTAGGAGTAAGACAGAGGATACAAAGAGTAACAAAGAAAGAAACGGGAGGCTGCCTGTTCAGCCGCCAGACTGAACTACAAAAACACAACAGAAATGCAAATACGTCCAACAATTAAGCAGTATTTGAACGCACATGAATCAATTTAACCTTTTCAAAGGCAGTGAAGAATGAAAAGTTAACCTTTGATGAGGTATGGTGTTGAGGAAACCTGTAACCCAAAATAACAAAGAACACATACAAGAAAAGAAAAGTAAAATAACTACTTTGCAACACAAAAGAAAAGATACAGCTAAAAAATACTATCTAACTACCGTCCTAACTACCCTAACTGCTCTAACAATAAACTATCCAATAAACTGCTTCACATTATGCCCAACAAATAGAGGAAAGGAACCATGAAGCTACTAGTTTGGCCTGCTGTCTGGCAGTACGCCAGTAGAGCAGCATGATGAGTCAAGCCTAACCGGCTGTTCTCCAAAGAAAGGGAAGGGCATCTTTTATGATACCAAAATAAGAAGGAGCAGCCTTGATCCCATGTTCGTCTGAGAACACATACAGATACAAAGTCGGATTCTGATTCAGATTGAGGCATATTATGGCTACATATCACATTGGTTTCTCAGAGCTCCATTAAAGATCTAAACATACACTATATGGAGAAAAGTACCGGAACACCCATCCATTACATCAACAGAAACATTAATGACATTGCATTCAGATACATAGACTTTAATGTAGAACTGGTCCCCCCCTTTGCAGCTATAACAGCTTCCACTCTGCTTGGAAGTCTTTCCACAAATTTTGGTGTTTCTGTGGGAATTAGTGCCCATTCATTCTGTAGAGCCTGGCTCACAATCTCAGCTCCAATTCACCCAAAGGTGTTGGGCGGGGATGAGGTCAGGGCTCTGTATGGATCATTCAAGTTCTTCTACACCAAACTCATCACACCATGTCTTTATGAATGTGTCTTTGTGCACTGGGGCACAGTCACGCTGCAAAAGAAAAGGTTCTTCCCCAAACTGGGTCCACAAAGTTGGAATCATGGTGTTGTCTAAAACATCTTAGTATGCTGAAGCATTAAGATTGTCCTTCACTAGAAATAAGGGGCCTAGCCCAAACCCTGAATTATGAGGTGTCCCAATACTACTGTCCATATAGTGTACCTTAACATCAACACAATTTTTTGTATATCAGAGGGCATTCCAGGCATACTGGCCCTAGAATTTGCAAAAAAAAAACAAAACACCATATATTTGCCAAATACACAAAAATAGGTCTGTACATCCCTTTAAGGAAGTTAAAACACTGGGTTTTAGAAGAGCAATTGTCAGGCCAGCGGTTGCTAGACCGGTTCTGAAGTAGGTGTGGATTTCCCCTGTGAGTGGAAGTGCTGTTTGAATCATATTATCAGACCCCATGGTTCCGCAACATGGTTGAGAACACAAAATGATTCCTGGCTACAGAAATCTCCAGACTCTGCACAGCGCTACAGCAGACATGTGGGAGTGTGAATTATTCCACACTTGCTGGCAAAGTCTTTACAACATGGAGTTGTTTTTTTTTCTCTCCTTTTCCTCCCTTTTCAGATCATGCCATGTTTCATACATGCGGTCTATAAAAGACATGCAATAATTGTTCTCATCTCAGATGAGATGACATTTCATCTCCTAGGAATACCTCAAAGGAAAGCGTGTGCAAAACCCACCGGGAAATTACAACATCAGGAATTGCTATGCACGTCAAGGGTGTGTCTTGAGTGTGAAAAAGGAAAAAAAATCGTTGTGAAAGTTTTTTCAACCAAATGCTTCCCACAGTGCGGGGAAGATCAGTCAATCTTTGACGGCGGAAATGAAACACTGCTGAATAAACAAGCTATGTCATTTCCAAATAGAGCAGCCGTAGTTCCGACTTGGATAATGTCTGAGGGAAATCCAACTCCCTTTTGTCAGTTCAGACCCTTACAGAGCAGGATGCTCCAGAATGACTGAATGGTTCCGCGAATCACGGCAGGAATTTGTTGAGCTGTGTGACTGCAGTGCCTGAGAAAGAGCTTTTATATGAGGGTCCTTTCTCCTTTCCACCAAACTCTTGTCTTTGCCACCTAGTATAGGAGTGTAGTAGAGGTGACTGGTGGAAATGACGTTGATGAAGCAGGTACTGCTGTCGCCCCACAGCAAGAAGGTCCTGCCGGAAGCTGTTTTCTTCCCACAGTTCCAAGACCTGCATACCAGGTGAATCATGAATGTGTTTGTCTGTGTGTCTGCCCTGTAATACTCTGGTGTCCTGCCATATGACCACTGGAATAAGGATTAGCATCTCAGAAAATTGATTAATTGAAATAACATATCTACAGTATTTTGTGAAAAACTGGCAGGTTGCTTGAGCGATAAGATTGACAAACCTCCATGTATAGCATGTTTGGAAATGGCATGGAATAAACTTATTAAATACTGCCTTGGTATTTCCTCAACAAGTGAACATGGATTTGTTCATCTCCCCCATATCAGACACGCGCTCCATTGTCCCTGTCTGTTTCCATAGCAACCATCTAAAGAATCTCCCATATCTACTTTTTTTTTGTTCCTGGGAAATGACGTCACTGGGGTGGAAATGACGGTGATACGTTGGGACTGTAAAAAAATATTTAAATACCAAAATGTTTATAATTATTTGAGTATTACTTTGTTTTGGAAAATTCTGATATATCATATTTGAAACTTTTTCATGGTTGAACTTTAGAAGTATGAATGTGGGGAAAGAGCAAAACAGTCGTACTGAAGCCTATACTGAATATGTTGACAAAGTTTAAGATGTTTTCTTTTGCTAAGATTTTTTGCAGTGTACAGGCCTGTAGTGTAATGTGATATATAATTCAGTCTGTAATGCAATGTTACAGTCTCATATTGCCTGATCTAAACTCATTAATTCAGCAGTGTATAACAGATGAAGCTCTATGTTCAGGGTTACTTATTACACCACATTTGGCATCATCTGTAGACAGGAGCAGCAATGCTGCCCATATGCACGACAACGGCACCTTAATTGTCAATTAATATGTGCGTTTCCTGTTCATTATGATCCACTTAGACAAGCAAGTGAGACATTATCTAATTACAGTTGCTGCAGTGGATTTTTGGAAGATGTAGTACTCCTCTCGTCTCTTTTGCACCTGTATGGCATAAGCAGAGAGACTGACAGGGAACTCAAATATGACAGTGATACATAGCAGTGGTGGCTTGTTCTGAAAATGCATGCCAAAATATGCAGACAAATATACAGCTTTCAAAAGCAGCAGTATACATATAAGCCTGGTGAAATCCAGCTTGTTTAAATCCAGTAACAGATTGTTCCCAGTTTCTTTTAGCGCATGCAGTGTGCTGTGTGCTACGTCCTCTGAGGTTGCAATTAACTCCCCCCATCAGGGGGAATTGGGCAGTAAGGGTCACTTTGTTGCTGCTGTGGAGTTACAAACTGATTCAGCTGTGCGTCCACATTTCAGTGTTGATTCATTAGCATTCTCCTCCAAGCGTATCTGCTCCAGGCCTTTGGCAAAGCTGTGGTGGCTAGTGGTTTGGGAAGACGCAGCAGCAGACTTCACACGCCTCAGAGGAAGTGTGTGCAGCATTCGGCTTCCCAGATTGGAGGTACATTTGTTCAATAAGTGGAGAGACAATCACTTTCAGGTGGAAATTACTACTGGGTGAAAGCAAAGCAAAAACAAATCAGGGCTGTTACAAATACACGATTAAACTTGATTACATGATTAAAAAGATAATTTACCTTCTCGATAAATTACCACAGGCATGATCTGCAATTATCATCCAATCTGAACCTGTTTTAGAAGATAATATCAGGTATGATTTCCATATTAACATTATCTATCTATCCAGACTATAAACGTATTTTGACTTACACATACACATACATGTCAACAGGTACCAGGAATCACATGTAGAATCCAGCAAAATGTAAATGATTTCCTTGACAGTGTATTATTCTGGAACTTTCCAAAATGAAAGGCTTGAATTTCATAGTCATGAAATATTCATGCAGTGTTAAGGAATCAAATTGTCAAAAAAATGAATGTAAAAACATAAGAAGAAAAAGCTAAAGTTAAAGGGGCTCCTGTGAGGAGATGTGGAAAGACCAGGTGCTCTGTTGTAAGGGTTTGGGTCCAGCCTTCCATGAGTGAAACCTTGAAGAAGGCTGAAGCTGACTGAGGCCTGATGGAAATCCACAAATCAGTAAAGCAGTGGAGACAGTTTTACTCCGGCAGTAACTCTCACACATCAAGCGCGGAGCTAGACCACAGCGGCTAGGTTGCTAGGCAACACCTTGGGGTTGGCTCCTGCAGCTGCTGCCCTGATTAGTTAATTGTGAGAGTAAACAGAATTTTGAGTAAAATGGCTCATCCACGTCGACCCCTGTGCGGAAAACAGCTGACCACTGCCAGCACCTGTAGGCGGGCTAAGCACCCATCACAGCAGCAGATAAAGGGAAAATTACAGCCATCCAGACAGGTTTAGAGCACTTTTCATGTAATATGTATTATAACGCTTCTTTTTATACACTCACTCGTTCACTTACGTCATCCACGGTCACTGAGATGGAGTGGAAATTCGCTTCACGTTCCACAGTTGGTACTGGAGCGATTTCAAAGCGTTATCAGCACCCCTTGCTGACCTGCAGACCATGACTCAGACTCATCTGACCACCACTACCATGAGGGGTCTCTCCATAGGAACCAGGCATTGTTTTGAAGGAGTGTGTTTAGTACAGGGAGCCAGTGCGTTTTAATGCATTATTCGCTCTAAATGGGTCTTATCTGTTACAATCAGCCTGAACTATTACAATAATGGATATGACATAGTGCAGATGGTATTGCACTGATTGCAATGCAGTGATTACCAGAGCAGGTTTGATGCTCATAAATGCAACTGATCCTTTCAAATACTGATGTAGTCGTCGTATGCAGTGGAAAGACTTTTTTATTTAACATGCTTGATTACACCAAGACCACGCTTGAGTAAACAGCAGCATAGTTGCCATAACCTTATAAAGTCCTGGGTTATCTTAGGTTAAGAAAGCTGTTTATCACATATTACAGGCCTGTGCTGTTTATACGTGTCAGTCAGAGGTTCTGAAGCTTTTATAGAAACAAGTTTACACATTAGGAAGATGTTACAAGAGAGAGTTCACAGACAGGCGCTCTTGGCCCTGCCTCTTTGAAGCATAAAGTACCTTGTAAATAATTTTACAGCATCAACTGCGCCACTGATGCAATTTGACCGTGTGCTTCTGCTATCGACAGTCAGATCAATCCCCCCTCCATCCCAAACCACAGCCAGGTGAGACTTTGACTTCTGCCAGGGATGACCTTTGCTTCAAAAAAACATCCATGTGAGAAGTCATTGGTAGCCTAATTAAAAGGAAATGTCACGCTGGTAATTACGACTCGCAATGTGAATCATCCGCGCTGCATGGCTGCCACTGGCCTGGACAGCTCAGAGGAGGGGTGACTTTGAAGACTGCTTTTTGAGGTAATTTATCGGTCAGCCCACAGATTCCGTGCGGGAGAATAGCACAAGCTGATGATCTAGTCTGGGGACATTTTTCACCCATCCGCAGCCTGGCAAAAAACCTTGGGCTTGATTAGAACGCTTGGTATCGGGTGAAATATACACCACTGAAAACGAGGGAGACTCAAGGATTTTGTGATTGTAATTCAATCTAAGCCGGAAGAGGGACAGAAACAGACATTGTTTTTTTATTTCATTTTTTAATGGTAATGAAGGTGTGTTAATGACATGTTGACTGTAATTATTGCTAAATCAGTATCAAACACATTTTTACTGAAGTGCTTATCTATACAAAGCTGGCTCTAACTTTTCTGAATAAATATGAGATTGTGTTGTTGCCAAATAAGACAGTGATGTTAGCTTTTATCTTTTTTTTTTTGAGCGGAACTTCTTCTGTTTTTGCATTATGACCTAATTTGGTATAATTGTTGGTGTAATTGGATATTGCACATTGATAAGATAACCCTACTAGATCAAATTGCCCGGCCAGGTAATTTGGGCCAGCGCAGACTCCCGTGAGGACCCACCACCCCCCACCAACCGGAAGTACGACAGCGAGAGGGGCCCTTGCAGGCGAGGAATCCGTCAGTAGCAGCAGCACCCCCCAAACAACATCAAGTGGAATCCCCTTCTCATTTTCAAGCTTTAAAATGTTACTTTACACCAAAATAATAAAAGAATGATTTTTTTTTGTCCTGCTCCGGTTATTTTTTTGCCTGTAGTCATTTGCACTGGCAGTTATTACTTAAACTTGAGTTTGAGTTTGGACTGCACTGTTGAAAATAAAGTTTCCTAAATGATTACATATAAAACATAATCAAAAGATTCTTCATCATACGAAAGACCCCTTTTCTCAACTTGTAAGAGTTCATCCCCTCTTGTTACCAACAAATATCATTAAAAGAGGATCTAAACAAGCTGTTCAAAGTGTGACCTTAATGCAGCTGGTGAAAATGAGCTGAAGTTTAGCAGCTATGGTGGAAGTGGGACGGTTTTAGGAGAGATGTGGCCAAAGAGCTGAAAGAGCAGATGGACAGATTGGTTAAAACTCCAGCATGGCAGATGGACAGTCTCTGCTTCACAGCAGAGTATTCATTTTGTTCCCAGTTCCAGTAGTAAGTGAGCTTTGCATGTGTCTTTTTTCTCTTTCCTCTTTTTAATCTGTCAGAGTCTCACATCTGCAGTGGAACCACGGGAATATGCACTTGTCACATTTCTTTAAATAGAGTCAACACCAATCTGGGTCTGCTGCCGCTCAACACACAGCATCTCAGACATAATATATTCAGGCTGACTCTATATGTAGGTGCCCCAGAGAGAAAACACCACTGATCTCATAAACAAAGTGTGGTCAGCTTATAAAGAGGGTAACCCCTTTCTGATCTTTGCAGTCTTTTGAGTTCAGATTGGCCTTTTACACTGATGTTGTTTGCTTAATTAAGATTATATTGCACTCTGAGCAGGGGCGGCCTGGCAATCTGCAGTCTGTGCGCTCTGGAAAAGGCCAGAACGGCCACCCCACCCCCGAACCACAGCCAAGATGCAAACCAGATTTTTAGGCATTTTTTACCCCAACACTACAACATAAACAACACAAAAATATATCTTTTATATATATATTTTTCATGGTGATTTTCCAGCCTCTTTTCATTCTATAGACCTAAACTAGATTCGACCTCATTCGGAAATCAACTGACTCCACTGAATAGATGGGTATAATGATGGTTTTTCTGACGTCGCAAAAACAATCATTTTAAAACTGTCTGTTTTTGCCTTCCATAAATGAGCCATGAGAACTGGTGAGTGATTGGGTCTTATGAGATCTTATTTACATAGTACATCAAAGTTAGAAATTCAGTTTTAAATTATATAAGCCTTTCAAAAGAGAAGAAAAACTCAGTTGATGCAACAGTTGTTCTCCGTAAATATGTAATGGAAATACATTTGTGCATGTAAGTGCAGGAAAATCGAGCTGAAACTTCAATGGCCAACTGTGGACTAGCGACCTGTGAAGTACAGACTCTACGGATCATTTTAAACAAACTGAGTAAGACTCCATCTGCTCTGGTGGGCATCAGCCTTCTGCAGTAAACATGCCCTCATATCCTGCACAGGTTGCTTGCAACTGTGGGAAAAGTATTCATGAAACATTTATATAGGGCAGCACCGTGCAGACGACTGTACAAGGCAGTTAGCGTACTTCTTTTTGACTCAAAATAAGATGTCCAGAATAAGTTCTCCCCTTCCCTCTTCTCTCACTTTCTCAACTACACACACACACACATACCTATACGGATATAATATAATATAATCTCTCTGTCCAGCTCATGCTTTGGCTAACCTTAGACAACCTTAATGCACTTCAAATCACAAAATGGGATTTTTTTGTTCCACTGAGCCTGGAGATCAGGCCCAGTAATATGATGTCCTTTCATTCTTATATCGTCCATATCTATAATTACTTTCTTCCTGAATATCAGACTACAGTGGACCATGCGGCTGGTAAATGTTAGAGGTGCCAGATAATCAAACTGAACGAAGATAGCTGACAGGAAAGACATATTTCATACAAATCTGAACTGCGGTACAACCAAATGGATCTGGTTATAGTCCATTTGGTCTGGACAGTCTTTTAGCCTTTTCAATGGTATTCACATGCCACACCCGTCCGCTACGATCGTCTTTGCTTTAAATACATTGTTCTGACAATTTTTTATTTTTCCTGATGGTCCACTTGTGACGTTTATTTGAATTGGTGAACAAAAACATTCTTTATTCATTTTTATTCTTTAACGTTTTCCAACTTTGCTCCATTTCTCTGAAAACAACACTTTTTTGACACATTTTGTTGATTTTAAAGTGAAAATAAGTACACGTCCTCTACTGAGAACACATGTGGAAGTGACCTTTTCTAGCAAGTGCACAGTTTAATTTGTTGGACAAAAATAAGACTTAACAGCTGCAACACCGACTGAGTTTTTTCCAAACAAGTTCAATTCAGCAATCGGACAGTTGTTCATTAAAGACAGTTGAAGTATGTTCTCCGTGGAGGACATGTGAATAAAAACAGTCCCAAATTACTTTAATCAATATTTAATAAAAAAATAATTAAGGAATATTTTGGTAAAGTTGCCATTTCTGCCACTTCCTGACCCAAATCTGCTCACACTACTGTAGATGCTTCCACAGTCATTGTGTCGCTGAACTGGTGATGTGCTGAAATCACACCGAAGACCTTTATCCTAACTTTCATCGCCAAAGCAAACTGTGCTGCATGCTCAGCAGTACGAAGAGATCTCTCAACATGTTCTGCTTGAAGGGGCTTACTGAATACCCATGATGCTTTAGGATCCCATTGAGTGACAGCTGCTGTAATTCTGGCAGAGGTTCAGAGAAATGGATTAGAGTAAAGGACATTTGAAGCCACTCTCTGTTTTAATTAACAGATACCTCTGATAAATATTTAACACCCTCAGCAATGACACTGCCATGCAAGGAGACGCACAGGGCCACATTAATCTCCCATTCGCAGCGATTTACTTGATGCTAAGCTAACAATTGCGCGCGGTAAAACACAGTGTGGTGTTTACCCGACTGATAGCGAGTTTATAGAAGTGACTGAAGTCCTTGACTAGTTGGTGTTCAGCTGACTATGATATCTGAAAGGTCAGCACTCAGAAGTTAAAAGGCCGAAGGCCGTTCACCAAAACTCACAAAAACCGAGGCACAGCTCAGGAAAATGTGAATGGAGTGCTTCTGCAAGGACAAATCTTCTCATCATTAACACCCTCTGTGAGTTTCAACATCTATATTCAAAGCTAATTAACTGATTAGCCCGATTTGAGAAAGAAATGAGTGCACCTCACTGTGTCTGATTGTCTGCCAACTGTCAGTGCAGCTACATGTGTGAGACAGTGGGGAGCTTCCTGCTGGATGACTGCAGGGATCTATGGACCCTTCAGTACAGAATACATAAGAGGGCTTAATGTATCTTTGTATCTTCCTTGTCTGTGTTCTCTGCATTCATATTTCATTAGCAAGGGAAGTGCTGATGATGGCGATGATGATGATGATGATCATCATCATTATGAGGCTCAGAATGACCTTCATTTTTCACTTGATTTTTAGACTTGATTTTGAGGCTGCATGGCTGATTTATAAAGACAGGTTTATGAAACGGAGAGTTTGGGTTCTAAAATCATGGTCACACACATCGACTGAAGTAATAATGATCTTTGCTTTTATGCTTGCCAATCATAGTCTACTGTTAATGAACTCCATTGCATAGCCTAAGAATTCTTATCATTGATATTAATAATTCAATACATCATTTACTGATCATTTTGTGTAAATCATTGTAGTGTAAAGCCCTCCTGCGCTTTCTTGCATTATTAGGAATAGTTCAGTAAAAAAATATTTGACACAATTTTCCACTTACCCAAGTTGTTGTCCAACAGCCAAGACATGTTTAGAGTCTGAATTGTGTTTCTTTAGTTTAGCACTGGAGCCAGAAAGCTAACGACAAAGAAGTCTATAGTCACCCATAAAAATACATTACCAAAACTTCTCTTAGCCCTCATTAATGAGGTGCAGACCTGTGGGCATGGTTTAGTAGACAATATGACTTACTGTGAGCTCCAGAAATGAGCTAAACTATGTAGCCTGCCATTTCAGACACCAGGACTCTTGTTCATAAAGACTATTTTTATTTTTTATGATCGTTGTCTCAGCATTCTCTTAGCATAGCTTACTGTCATACTGTGTCCTAAACCACAAAGACTAGTCTGAGCCACCTTAATAAAGAGTTGGATTCAATTTGAGCATATTGAGAAGGTATATTGAGAGACATTTACAAGAAAGATTTGGAAGGTCTAGAGTTTGGTAGTTAGTCCTGTAAATCCAGTGCTAAATGTTTCGGCATGTCTGTTCTGTTAAGGTCAGGGAGTATTAACAGGGCAGCAGTATAATGGCATCATCAGTAGACTGATCACTTGATAACCATAACATACTGTTAACTGCATTTCAGGTAATATTTATTAATAATAAATCTTAAATAATACATTTTTGAGCATTCATGGAATTTATTATATTATGTTTTTCAGTGACATCAATTTTGGGTGTTACGTCCGCTTCATGCCATGACTAACACCACCACAGTAGTGTGTGTGCTTTTCCTCCAGTAGCAGCTGTTTTGCTGTGTGTGTTTGGTCACCTATCACTGCTCCCCGGAGTGCGACACCCTTACCTGCCTGTCAGATGCCAGCTATTGTAATGCAGGTCCACACTTGTTCATAATCTAACTGAGAAATTAAACAATGTTTACTTTGGCTTAAAACACTAACTGAGTCATTTTCATTTTCCATTCATTAAGGGTGGCAATTTCGTTTGCCGAGGCGAGGGAGAGCGACTTGATTGAATTTTGAATTAAAAATGAATGGTACATAAAAGAAAAAAAATACACAGAGCAAGTGAACAGTCCATTTATTCTGCTGATAAAGGTACGTTTTTTTCAGCAACTCTTTATTTAAACACAGCAAACCATTCTAGCAGTCGATAAATACTAAGTACTGCACATACACATAGGTTTCTATTATTTTCAGCTTAAAGCCTTCAGCAGAAAATGCCGAAACTGATTTGTGCCCCCCAGACGCCTGTTGTTTTTGAAAGCTTTTGTTGTTGCATTATAACAACAGCAGTCCTGCCAATCAGGGAGGGCCTGAGATTGATAGATTCAATTTTCCATTCAAGTGAAATTTGCTAAATCAAGCTCCTCATCTCCGTTTATCCATCCTTTATACTCAGTGGTGTGTATTTTCTGCTTAACTGTAAAAACGCACTCATAAGACGTGTGGTGATGGGACATTTTCAAACAGCCGAGAATTATTTTGTTCACTTAGTTATGCTATTCAAAGTACATAATTATCTGTTTGATTACATGAGTTATGGATGAAATTACGTCTGCACTCAAGTGAGCACCATTTTTTATATTTGTTTCTGGTTCAAGAAATCACAAAACCAGGGTAAAAATGTAAAAGATGTTCTTTGTTCAAACAAGATCTCAACAAAATGTCTTACAGATTTTCTCTGCCTCTTTCAACTAGATGTTTTAAATTACACCACTTATTGTCCCCACCATGACTTAAGGGTTACCGAAGTAGAAGAATATTTACCAATAGCTTTGCAGCATCATTTCTACTGACCAGATGTTGTAATGGGTCTTTTAAATGTATTTTTAAACATGTGATCACATCAGCCAAGTGCACACTATTTAGAATATTTTAAATTGCACAGTTGTGAGGAAAACCTTTAAATGTTATAGAACATTTATATTAAGTAAAGGTTCTTAATCTTTAAAAAATATTCTTCACACTCTCAGTTACCAAAAAGGTTCTTCAGAATTGTCCACTGAAAGATGATAAATTGAAAGATTTGCTACTAGTATTGGCATATATGTGGTGAGGTTTTCTCTGGAAAACCTCAGGACATCATGACATCCCTGAAATTCCCTTTCTAAAGTGATAAATGATCTCTCCTTATGTCAAGCTTCTAGATAAATGTGACTCATTGTCTCACTCATGTGTAGTCACTCTTCTAACAGAGTCAGAGTAATTATGTGCTCTGGAGATTGTAATATATCATGGCTGGGGTCTTGATTTGTGGGGTGCAAAAGCACTTCTGCCTGTGGAATCCATATTTCTGAACGTCAAGACCGGAGACCCCTGAGTAAATATTTGAGACGGGACACACATTTATGGGCCTAACATGATTAATGCAAAGGCAGTTTCTGAGTGTGGGACTGGGTAGCAAGCTAATTAGAGCGGGTGCAGTGGGTCAAGCTCTACATTTATAGGAGATGCTAAAAGCATTTTTGTCTGAGACCTGCTCTCCATTCATGGCTCCCTTGAGAATTAAATAAGATTTAACAGTGCTCCCTTTCATCTTGGCCCTACAGTTTCTTCCAAAAAAAAACAGAGGGAATTTGTTACCTTCATGGTTTATTGCTAAAATTTAGGGCTGACCCAAATTGCAGCTTTTAGACCTCAGAGACTTGTAGGTGTTTCTGAATGAGCATCCAAATACCACTCCTAAAAATAATTCAGTATGCTTTATATAGCTTGTCTTTGAAACAAAATACTGTATACCAATTTTTTACAGTCTTACACATGTCTATGTCCTTTTTAAAAATATGCTGAAAGAAATATTATGCTTTAATGTTCAGTCGGAGAAGGAGACAAATGAGTCTGGCTGGGTCTTTGCTTACCTAAATAGCAGTGATGATACAGAATGAAGTTTGACATATACTGCGCTGAAAAAAATAAGAGACCACTGCCATTTCTTTTTAAATCAGCAACAATAGAATGACAACCATTCCATGCCAGTGTCTGTTAAATTCCAACAGAAACACCTCATTCTGCTTTATGAGGGACTGATTAGTGATCACCAGAATCTTATTTAATGAGGAAAACTATAAAAAGACACCGCTGTATTCAATACTCTCCTACTACAATGAGACCAGTTGTATGTCAAAGGTAATTATTGCCATTTTGTTTAAGACTGAACAAGAAATTAGTTTTCTTTGAAATATTGCATTTATGTAAACACTGCATCAGTCTTGTCATTTCTTTAAAATGATGCTTTAATGAACAATATTTGTATTTGGAAATTAGGAGAAATATTGTTAGCAGTTATTAAAAACTAAGGCAAAGCTGTTAAATTCAATACTTGCAGTTATAAAAGATTAAACGTGAGAAACATTTTTGTAGTGGTCTCTTAAATTTTTGCATTGTCAGTTTAGTACGCGTCTGTAACGGTTCGGCCAGTGGCCGGTGAGGGCCACTGCTTTTGAGTTGTTTTCTCTGTTCTGTTTGCTTTTGTTCTAGGGTCTCTTATTTTGACATGCCTGTCTGTTTTGTTCTGTTGTAACATGTCTTGGTTGTCATCTGATTTCTGTTCATGTATCACGTGTCTCTTTAGTTCCAGCCATCCTGTGTTTCACTCCTGATTGTAGCCTTATTTAAGTCCTGTTTGTATTGACCCTGTTATCAGTCCATCGTCTTATTTAGTGCCTTATGCTCGACTTAGTTATCCTGTTTCTGGTTCACGTTTCATGTTCCTGTTTTCTAGCGGCCCGCGTGCCGGTTTCTGTTCTTTGTTTTCTTAAATAAAGTCGTACCAGCATGGAATCCTGGCTTCCAGTCTCCTCCATGCTCCTAAGTAGCGCCGGGTTGAGGGCTAGCCCCCTCACCCGTGACAGCGTCACTTTATTGCTTAGCTGTGCTGCCATTTCTGTTTATTTCTTTTAGCATCAAAATTGTCTTTGTTTATATGTTATTTATCGTTTTAACATGTTCATCTTACTTAATTCATCTTAGTACAATCTGTCAGAGAAAAGGTGATTTGTGAAATTGTTGAGGAGAGTTTTGTAGTGATAGCTTGCATGATTCCTGTATGACATATTGAGTGCATGCCATTTGAGTAAATGCCATTGAGTAAATGCCTGGTTTTATTATAATGTTCACAACGGGAACAGGAACTCTCGCGAGACTAGACGCATCTCGATTTCTCAAGCTGCAGGACACACTCACTCTAACACACACACTGCTTTC
>JBBPDC010000129.1:22763774-22780369 GCA_037974485.1 Hemigrammopetersius urotaenia
TTTGTAAAGCTGCTTTGTGACAATGACCATTGTTAAAAGCGCTATATAAATAAAATTGAATTGAATTGAATTGAAATACCAACATAACAGACACTTGAATATTTGAATTATTTAGACCAGACCTACAACAACTATATAGAGTTATCATATGGAAGAGCTACTTTTGGTACCCTTAAGAACCTTTTATTGGACAGTCCTTAATAGCTGCAATAGGTACCCCAGAATTAGAAACCAACTCTGTATAAATGAGATGTTTAAGTGTGAAGAACCTTTTTAAAGTTTAAAGAACCTGCAGGTGAAGAACAATTTAGGAGCCTTTATTTTTAAGAGCATTTCTTGGGAGCAATCTCTCCCAAGACATGTAGTACATTAGATGGTGCAGCATTATATTCCTCAAAATACATATTTAAGTAACCATCAACTGTTGTTCTTAAATCTTTTAAAAAGATTACATTATGATCCTAGATAAAAACTCCCTACTGTACTGTTGTTTCCAGTAGAATTCCAAAGCCTGTTTAAAGGTGGTTAGATCCTGACCCTTTGGAAAACTGTTAAGGAGAAGCTCTTGTCATGTTGCCTTTTCTTAAAGGTTATGTCAGATGGCACTCAGAGTGCTTGATGTTCAGTAATGGCATGCCTAGATCTCTTGTGTCTCAGAAATGCAGTTGGAAAGCTAGTACTATAACCTATAATCTATGAAGGCCCAGTTTTTAAGCATCCCTTTGAAAGCCCCAAGAACCGTAATAAAGCCTCATGCAGCAGCATTACTCACCTATGGAGGTCTGCTTTCAGGCCTGGCAATCCATTTTACTTAAACGATTTTAATTAGCCCTGCTGACGTGTGGTTAATTGGTAGCGGATTCTTAGTGAGAAAGGATTTGATGCCTTGGGCAAGGCGCTTGGACTTTAAGACTGAATGATGGACACTTCGTTATTATAAATCTTGTTTAAGTAATAAGCATTTGCAAAGGGCAAATGTAGCAATCAGGGCAAGGTGTGTGGTCTGTGACCTTTCCAAAGCCGGCGTGAAAATGTGGAAATAGCACCACGAAGCCTGCCTTGCTAGCATACAACAACAGTCGTACACCCGTGTCTTTGCTGTTATATTCAGATAAAGCTACATTCATTTTTTATGGTGAACGCAACACCTAAAAAGTGAATGAATCAAAAATAAAGATAGCTATCAGATGTGAGCAGTCTTGACAGTTTTTGAAGGGAAGTTATTCACTAGCATCTTATCAGTGACTGTCACCGCAGATCTATTGCGTGACTTTATCTGTGACAGTCTCACGTTACACACACACACATGCACACACACACACAGGCACTCTTACACAACAGAACATGCGTGGGAGTGTGACAGAGGGGCGGTCTCACACTTTCCTGACAAACTTGACGTCCTCAATCACTGCACATGGCATGTTTGCGTGACAACGGGACTGTCTCCACTTTCATACTCCACACCGACCTGACTGCTTCAGTCATGTACAGTACACATCAACAGAAACAGTATACATCTCTCTGTCTATCTCTCTCTGTCTCTCTCTCTGTCTCACGTACACACACACAGACACACACACACACAGACACACACACACACAAACACCAGTTAAAGAATTCAACCACATGGAGCATGCAGCTAACTCACCAGTTGTGTCTGTAAACAGTATTAAACATGCTGGAATATTGAATATTCCTTTGCCATAATACTTCAATAAAATGCTCGTGGCCCTTCATTCAGAAGAACAGCACTGCTCTGGAAAAACACCCCGCCTTCCTTCTACAGTGATGCTCCCTAACATCAGCTAAAACATCCATAAACAGTGTCAAAATGCCCGTAGTTACTTACTGTTATCAGCATTAGATGACATAAGGCAAACGAGTGTGTACTTAAATGATAACATTGCCAATCACTTAAGCATTAGTAAAAGTTCTGTGAAGGAACAAGACCTGTTCTGTGGAAAACTTTCAGTGCTCTTGGTTGACTCACACTTCTCAATCCCCCAAGGGAAACAGCCAAACAGGCAGCCTTGACTGGTTAACTTGGTATAAATGCTACAATATACAGTATATACACGTGTATTGGGACAGACCTTTTAATTACTAAACTCATGTGGCCCTTTCAATCTTAATGCTTCACCATACAAAAGACAATTTGGACAACGTCATGCTTCCAGCTTTGTGGATCCAGTTTGGGGAAGAAGCTTTTCTATTCCAGCATGACTGTGCCACAGTGCACAAAGCAAGCTCCATAAAGACAAGGCTGGGTGAGTTCAGTGGGGAAGAACTTGACTGACCTCCACCCCATCCAACACCTTTGGGATGAACTGTAATGGATATTGTGAGCCAGACCTTCTTGTCTAGCATCAGTGCCTAACTTCATAAATGCTCTACAGGATGAATGGGCACAAATTTCCACAGAAACTGGAAAGCCTTTCAAGAAGAGTGGAAGCTGTTATAGCTGTAAAGAGGGAGCAACTCTGTATCAAAATCCATGTTAAAATATGTATTTGAAAGTCCACATTAATATATTATATATTTGAATGTCCCTGTTGGTGTTATGGTCAGGTATCCCAGTACATTTTTCCATATAGTGTATTTCCACAGGTTGGATGTTGGGTTGTGAAAATGAGATACTTTTTTATTCAATGTACTAATATTCAAATTAAAATAACACATTTATCAATTAAAGATGCTGTTTTGTTAGAACTAAATGCATGTTAGAGTACATTTACTATGATTTAATTTAATTAGATTATAAATATTTTTATGAAGAAAAAGTACTGTGCTGTAACAAAATTTGTCCCTCCACCTGTTTCTGCATAAAGTGACATTTACTTAAGACTTAAGACTTTTTTATGTATTTAAAGAAAGCAGAATCTGACAGTGGAAAATGTCCTTGGCATTTGATCTGTCATGTGTCAAAACAGGGCGATGGTTGGGAGGATGGTCGGCAGCTTTGGCTTTGTGTCTTTTTTTCTCACTTGTGAAGGCCAGCGAAACGCCAGATGAAGTAAATTGAACTGATCTGTGTTGATTAAGAATGGACTGCGGGCAGGAGAGAGGGGGGATGCTAAGGTCATCCTCCTTATCTCCAATTGCATCACAGCGCCTGGTTGCTGGTGGTGCTTCAGCCACTGTTAATTGCTCATTATTCATAGGTCAATCCCAGAGAGGGACATGGAACAGTTGTCCACTGTGCACATCGTTTTCTGTAAAGCGAGAGGGTTGCTCCGTCAGCTGGACACTTCACGCTGTAAAGCTTTCCCCGCTGACTCTGAGCCATTACGGTTCACCGAGGAAAAGTGAGGCTGCAATGTTCAGGCTGTATAATCAGCGCTCAGCAGCAGACGGCTATTTAACTCTAAACTTATCCTCCGCTTACATTTGGGCATTGGCCCTTTCACCATTGTAAAAGTGATTGCTGCTGAATCTCAAATGGTTCTTGTGGTTTTAGGGGATCCCTGGCCTGTTAAAAGAATTTCTGTCTGACCTCGCTCTTATGTCTGTGTATTCTGAGCCATTATTGATCAAAAGAAGATTCCAGGCCCAAAAGAGTCCAAGGGGAGCCTGGAGATCAAAGTGGGGAGAGATATTCTGTTCAAATGATAGTAGGGTAAGAGCTCACGATTCGTTCAAGACAGCAATCATAATCACTTGATCTGACAACTAATCAATTGCAGGGAGCCTCAGATTTTTACCATATGACTTTTGAGAAGTGTGGGGAAAAATGAGTATTTGACTGTTACTGGAGAACATTTTCAGATAAGCTTCTCTTCTGGTTATGTCGTGTTGTTTCTTTTCCACTACGTCTTTTTTCACTTGCATAATAAGTGTTATCATTGTATCAGTTTTAGGAATGCTTGTTTTGTTTAGAGCAGGGGGAAGGACTAACTTGAATGGGCTTTTAATCTGTGCGAAAATGGCCCCAAGGACATTCCTATCTGCAGAAGTGATTTCATCAGTATGCAGTCTCTTTAGCAAGACATCTCCCCCCTGTTAAACATGACAATCACATTACACAAATAGCAATAACAACAAACCCAGGCAACTCAATGAATACCACTCTTTTTAAAATGGCGAATGGAAAACGAATGCAAATGGACAACAAAGAGGAGTGAGTACATTGCCCTCCGGAATTACTAGAATGGACAGAACAGAGAACAATGTTTTTGATGTTTATTAGCTTTGCCATACGTGGAACATATATCTAACCTGTCAGAGAAGTTCAAAGAAAAATATTCAAAAATAATGAGAACCGTTGCCTTTAGTACAAACGCAACTGATCTAACACCAACCTTCCACCCACAGTTTTCTCAGATTCTTTATTCCTTGGTTTTTACTTATGGATGCTCAGGGATAGCCAGTGCTTGAAAAATAGCTTGATTTATGTGGTTATTTTAATCGATCCAACCACAACAAAGCAGGGAGATCCAAATTCGTCTGGTATTTCATGGAGACATTGATGGTGTCCTAACATGAATGTCAGGATTTTTGGAAAACAACAGCCCCCCATATAATTACAGAACCACGATGTACTTTATGGTGTAGAGGTATTTTCTGCATATTCTTGAGTCTTTTAATGCCAAACCTATAGAACAGTGGTCCTCAACCTTTATTTCGTCACGGATCGGTTTAATATCAGAAACTATTTTCACGGCCCGGCCTTTAAGGGGATAAAAAGGGGATATTTTAAAAATGTAATAATGGGGTATCTTTAAAATACACTAATAAACGTAAATCCAGTGTGTACTCGCAGCTTTATTAACAGCATTTTCATAACAACGAGCCAACAACATAACACAGGTAACATGCACGATTTTTTTTCTGTGCAGCCCACGGACCGGTACCACATGACCCACGTCCCGGTACCGGTCTGCTGCTCGGGGATTGGGGACCACTGCTATAGAACACATTTCTGCAATCAAATACAACACAGGCTATATATATTACATATATGTGCATATTTACATAGGAATGTGAATGCACCGATATTGGAATTGGAAATCAGGAATCAATCTACCATTCCGTATTAATCTGCTGATGTCGAAACAGTGACATTTATAAAATATAGAAACTGGGACTGCCTCTACCTTAATTAGCAGTCCAGAGATTTATCTCTGTAGTACATTTGCAGTAAAATGAGTGAAATCCCTGTGTTGCCTATATGCTTTGCTAGTCCAGAGTACAGTAAATGTGTCATTACATTATATTCTGTCATATTGGTCATATCTAAACACCAGTCTGATGGTGATTATATGTCAGTACTGGTATTTTTCCCAGAGCAATTCATAACAGAACGACACATTTTACTGTGAATTCTTACATTGTTGTGTGATTAAAAATTTATGTGCATGCCTTATAAAACTGTCTATAGAATATACACTGTAAGTGTACATGAAGTAAGTAAGGTCCACTAAGATTGCTCTTGTGTTGAATGCAAAACAGTGGGGCCTAGGAAGCTTACTCTTCTGATATTGTTACTGAGACGTGAACTACATACATGTGTGGTTTGAAATGAAACCTATTCATTATTCTGCAACAAAAAAACGAATCATGAACCCAGATTCCTGGCTCTCATTTACTTTCCTTTGAGAACAGATGTAGTGAGCCACTGATGAAGAGAGAACAAAAACCGAGGTAGATGAAAGGGCCTGTAAAGATGCACATCTGTGTGATAAAAAGTTAAGGCTTGTGCTCCTCTGACACTTTTTTTGGCACCATGGCCTCAGCTGCGGAGCCAAAGTAGTCATTCTGGATGAAAAATTGTCCCGTCTCAGCTCTCAGACTTTATTGGACCTGCTGGTAGGTAGTACTGTCACACTTTTCCCCTTCTGAGGCGTATTACTTCCAAACAAAATTGAGCACAAAGAACAAAGGGTTTGGATGACTGGCAGACTATTTAGCAAAGGAACATAACATGACTGTCATGTCTCAGCCAGCAGTCAGTAGAGGCAGCCACTGTTGTGGTGTTTTGTTGTGGGGCTCTTATTTTGAAATTCTCAATATACTAGGATTAGTCTCAGCTGGTGTTTGTTTAGCTTAAGTGACTATGTTAGTGATTGGTTTCTGTCAGAGTTTGTTGTGTATTTAAGGGTTTTGTATTAGATGCTGGTCAACCCTCACACATTCTCTCATGCTACCTGGTCCTCGTGTCTCATCTGTCTTATGTACAGTTTGTTTTCGGCCCTCGTGCCTTTTGTGTTATAAAGTGAAAGTGACAATCTGGTCATACGTGAACACACCACAGCACACAGTGTGAACAGCCCGAAATATTTCCTCTGCATTTAACCCATTCACCAAGTGAAGCAGGGGGCAGCTAGGAACACAGCGCCCGGGGAGCAGTGTGTGGGGACAGTACCTTGCTCAGGGTACCTCAGAGGTGCCTAGTGGTCTTGGGAATCGAACCCGCGACTTCCTGATCACAGGGCGAATGCCAGTGTAGAGTGTGTGGTTTTGTAATAAACACCATCAAAGGGAACTTGCACTTGCGCCTCGCCTCACTCCCCGAGCACGGCACGATGTGACAATGGCATACACTCATGAAAAAACAAGGCAAAATCATTATTTGGAGCAATAGCATAGTGAACCACTTTTACTTCTGTAAATTAGAGGTTCATAAACACTGGTCAGACAGACTGCATGACTGTGGCAATGAGCAGCGGAGGGGTTGGAGAGACAGTAGCCCAATTGTTATTACTGGCCACTGAAAAAAGGTCAGAATCAGTACATCAAAAATCAAAGGAACCCTCAGAAGAGAAGCCCAGGAAAACCATGCTTACAGTGCTTTCAGTTTAAGAAATGTCCCCTAAAAAGCAGCCTGTATTAATAAAGTGCATGATATGTAGCCAATAAGCTATATAGCATTTTAGAGTGGACGCACTAGTAAAAAGATTGCAAACCCTTGCTCTAAACACCTTTTAATGGATGGTTCCTGTCAGAGTGCGGGCCGCGAAGCCCACACTCTGAACTCCCTCTTTGCATGGACAGGCTTATAAAGACACATAATCACGACACTAAACACAAGCAGGTGGAACTAAGGAACACATGACACACGGACAGAAAACCACATGACACAGAAACACTGGAAAGACACTTTCAAAATAAAAGCCCCAAAAACCCAACAGAGACCCACATGAACTAGAACTGAACTGATAACTATAACTGAAAAAACTTGTGGCCTTAAACGGCCACTGACTGAGCCATGACAGTTCCTTAAAACATCATTTTTGTAATTGAGTCTTTTAAAGTCTTCATTGTAAGATAAATGTTCCCACCTCAAGCCAAGAACAATTTTGAAATCTTTCTCTTAAAAGTGTATAGAAGCCCTAAACCTGAGGCAAACATACTGAAACATTTAAAGAGGTTCTTCAGACCTGTATTTACAAAAATCCTGATTACAAAAACATCCAAAAGTTGTTTAGGGAGCCAAAGGTGGATTCTTTTCAAAGCCCAGTTGTACAGACTCAAAGCTGCTTTTATAGCCTTGAGATGGCCCATACGATGAACCACTCAGAGAAGAGGTTTTTCCTCCACTCTCCCATTTGCTCTTGGATTGGGTGATGCATTAGCACATACTGTTAGTGCTGTTACTCTTTCTTCAGGTCTCTTTTATACAAGAACACATTTCCTAGAAAACCTTGGAACGCTCTGAACAGTTCTATATATAATGACTGCAGGTGTAGGATGCAGGATGAAAGTGGGATATTTTTTTTTAACTATGTGCTGTATTAATTCCTTGTAGAAACACAGTTGCTGCATTTTTAGTGCTTTTTCCATCAAATGTGTGTCTGTTTTCAATCTGAGTCATACATTTTTCACCTTTGGGTCCCTACACCATGTAGAACTGTAGTAAATTAAAGTCATACTATGAACACATATTATGGCACATGGATTGCAAACTGCAAGTAGTTGTTTGGCACAGTAGAACAGCACAGAGAGAAAATAATAGCTGAGGTGAAACTGGAGACTGTTTTACATTTATATCCATTTGGACAAAGGAAAACTGTTCTTGAAAGAATCTTTTCATTCAAAGTCTACTGTAACCCATGGGTATTTCATGACCAGTGAAAGTGATTGTTAGTAGAGCTTGGCAGTAACATGCAAATATACACACACCACCCCCAACATAACACAGAGGACAGATATGCTAATACACTTTACCTTAATCTACACTGGTCATGGTCGGATCTATTACATTCCTCTTTCATGCTTTAATAGGCCTGTAAGCCAGCCATTTTCAGTTCATGCTTGTTTTCTTTTTGCCTTTAGTCTGCTTTTCATGGAGTGCAGTGGTGCTCTGTGGGGTTTGGGTCAGGAAATGGACCTGGTTGCTTGAGAACATTGCAGTTTTGTGACCTGAACATCTCTATAGCTGCATTAGTATCTGTTTCAATACCTTGTCCTGCTGCATTGTCCAACTATGCTTCTGTAAAGTTAATCAGCAAAGACCAGTGAACCACTTACTGTAATCAGGTACCTACAGGCCAACATACCCATGTCATAATGTTTCGCTGATCATGTTTTATGATTTGGAGCAGTTCACAGTATGAAATTCTTCCTCTGATTTAACCCATTCACCAAGTGGAACACAGCGCCGGGGGAGCAGTGTGTGGGGACAGTACCCTGCTCAGGGTACCTTAGAGGTGCTTAGCAGTCTTGGGAATTAAACCCACAACTTCCTGATCGCAGGGCGAACACCCTGACCACTAGGCTACCAAAAGCTTTTCAATGCTGCAGGGCAAATCAAATCTGTTTCTCAAGTCTGACTTTTAAGCTTGAGCATTCAGATTTTAAGGTTTTGTATCTTCAAACTTTACTGGCATTTGCTTTCATATCCACATTGATTTCCACGGTGATAATACATGACTGGGGAGGGGAGGGCCACTTAGCTAACTGGTCACTGGTACATTAACAAATGTAACTAGAAGAGCGATCCTGCTATGTTTCATCTACAGCGATCAAAGTCAAAATATGTTGTCTTGACTGTTAAAATCTAAAATGTTAAAAGCTTAAGCCAAAGCTCTAATTGCACAGGTCAACAAAGAAAAATAATCATCAGAAACCACAACACGTTTCACTAAACCAGTTTTTCATGCTGATTTCAGATCTGCTCTCATTTTTTTTTTCAGTCACATCAACTTTTTGAATTATGAGTAATATTAGATTTGCAATAGACGTGCATGCGGTTTTTATTAAACCACAGGCACCAATCAAGAACTGTTTCAATATTTTTAGTGTGAAGTCAGACAGACCACACTGTGGCATAAATATAATGATCAGTGTCAGTCAGCTCCCACTGTTTCTTCACAAACACTCAGCATATGATTATTATATGATCTTTATACCAACTATCATGCAGTATAGAACTAGCTTCATCACAAAAACTGTGCGTGCAGGAAAAACTAAACACAGATTTGAAATCAGAATGAAAAACACTATAAACCTGTTGACCTGTATTAGATATGCAGCACTGAAGTCAACAACCTGTGCTCCCAAATGGCTGGATGAATTGGGTCACATGTCCAGAAATCCAGTTTAGACAAGATTCACCTACAAAAGTGGCTTAAATGCTATTGGAAAAGTGGCTTTGTGATCCAGAACTGTTCAAATCAGGCATGCTAAAAAATCAGGCTGACTTGACAAGTCATGATGGTCCTTACTGGTGCTGGCCTAGCCTGCTGGTTTGATTGCTATTGCTACATACACCATGTATCCTTATTCATTCACAATCTATCATGCAAAAGAGCTTGGAACACTCAATGCTTTAGCAAGGTTTATCAATCTCAATACCAGAATCAATCTAGAATCAACTGTGCTGTATTTTTGTTCACTTGCTTGTGCACAAACTAATGATGCACTAAAGCAGTTGGCCAAGATACATCTGAGAAGCCAATTTCTGAGAAGTTTCCAGTATGGAAGTAAATACCAAATGTATTAAGATTCATTTTACCCTCACAGGCATTGTTTCATTTCAGATTTAATGTGTTGGAATATGGGGGCAAATCCACTAAAACTCGGGTCACTATGCAGCGATGTCACACTGTACGATAGATGACCCTAGCCATGCATCATTGTCACTGGAGCTCCACAGCCAATTTTAGAGAAATGCTCAAATTACAGAAAAATGAGCAAGACAAGTGGGCTACTGTAACACAGAGGAACTGGCAGGGTGCACTGCAGCTTCTTCTGAAGGCCTCCAAAACTCAAAGTCTTAACCCCAGACAGAGGTCAAAACAGGAATCCAGGAACACATTATGTAAATCCACAGCCAAAATCCAAGAACACAGCTCAAGAGACCACACAACAGATGTAGCAGATAAACAGGACAAAGTCTTAAAAACACCCCGAAAATGATAAAGAGAAAAGCACATTTGAGTGAGTTAATCAGTCTTACAAGTAAAGTAAAGTAAAGTGTAAACCATGTGAAATTCTTTCTCTGCCTTTAACCCATTCATCAGGTAAAGCAAGTCTATGTGATAATGAGTGGACAGAAGCAGTGTGGGCCAATTATTCTTATTATACTGGCAGATATCTGCCAATGCATTTAAGGTGAATCCCCTTGTCAAGATTACATTTTTGCAGTGTATAAGTTATATATTTTACCCATTACTTGTTTATCCGTTCAGGTAACTGTGAGATGTCAGGATAGAACTGAGCGGAGGAGCTGCAAACCCAATCCAATCTAATGTTATGTCACTCTCTCGGTGTAATGGTAAAACGTAATCCTTAGACACTGTTAAATATATTTAGTTTATGTATTTATGTCGTTTGTCAGTTCATTCTGGTTTGCTTGAATAGTCTTTTTCCCGTGAAAAGGGTATAAACATGAACCATCAAGGGACTTTGCTGCAGTGGTCTATTCTGTGCACAAAGCATGAAGGTTCAACACGAATTGTATCCTGCCATTGCCCAAGCGTAAAGCAGGAGTTAGACCCTGGGTTGTCACATGAATTATAAGAAATGGCTTATCATCCAAAATCATCTAATCTTTTTGGGGATTTCTGACTCAGGTACAAGAGAAGACGGCTCTATCTGTTCAGTCTTCTGTCAAAACTTTTGCTTTGAATGGCTGGTGTGTACATAGGCCTCCATGCTCGGTGATAAAGAAGAGTTTAAAGATTGCGCTCTGACACATTCAGGCTGACAAATGAGGAGTCTCCTGACTCAACGGAAGCCCAGGAGGGTGTCAGCTAAGCAGACAGGCCACTCTGCAGCCCCCGCTAATGATCACACTCCTCCATGACTGGCATCTGCCGCCTTGCTCTTTATTAGGATCATCATGGGCTGTGGCCCAGGGAGAAAAGCCCAAGCACCAGCCTGAGGCTGTGCCATACTATTATGCCTAACCATACATGCCCATGATTTTCCAGGGTAGTATAAGAATAAGAATTATCTCAGGCAAATGAGATTGGTGTGTTTAGCCTCTTAGGGTTCGCCCCTGCAGTTCATAATGCATTTTAGCAACTTTACCAACTAAACATGTGCGGCCTTTCCGTTTATCAGTCTGGTTGACGCAGACATGAAGCAATTTGTTCGGGGTTAAAAGCTAATTACCTGATGCATTTTGGTTCCTCTCTTATGGAAATAATGCTGGCTTCTTTTTTTAAAGCATTTGTATACAAGGTCTATGATGGAATGAGCTTGAATAATGAATTTTGTCATAACATGCCCTCAAAACCTAATCTCATTTAACAAAAGTATGGGTTTTTTTCTCGCTTTTTAGCAAATTCATTTTCACTTCATATTCATACAGGCTGAATTAAGCATAGCATGCCTTTAGGCAATATTAGGCTCAGGATATTAACAATTAGGACTTCAGGACGACATACAGCAAGTGGAAACAAGTATATTTAGACACTTTTATTTTTGTCGTTTAATATACTTCAAGTGCATTTAACTACTTCAAATCTACCTACAAAGCGCCAAAGGTATTAAGCTTTCATACAAGTAAAACCTGTTGCAAATGAGAATTCCACATCATAAACGAAATAAATAGAACCACGTAGAAAGAGAATTTAATCTAGAAAGAGAATTTAAGGTTTTAACAAGGCAACAACCCAAACATACATTTATTCCCAGTCCCAGTTTGCATGGCTCAGCTGAAATCCTTCATGGGGGTCTGACATGTAATTTAACTACCTCTTAATGTACATCTTGAAGATACATTTATCAGCAGAGGCTTCACAACAATATTATTCATTCAGTTATGGTATCTTGAAAACTATTTTTTGATCCTTTATATATTTTGTCAAATTGTTTTTCATTATGAATACATACATTGTCATAGTTAGAAATGCAAGTCTAAATGAGATTAGAAGTGTAAACAAAAATGACAACTTTATCTTTTAGGTAAATAAGAAGATTTTATGTAATTTTGCGGAATTTGTATTAAATCATTGCATTGTTTTAAGGCCCTGCCAAATGGTGTAAAATACGTAAATAGTTGCTGTCTGAACACTTTTTCGACAGCAAATTACCATCAAGACACTTCTTACCTACAGTAAGTAGTGCTGTTAATGTAATGTGTTTTATTAATGTGCAGATAACACATTTGGAAATGTAACTTTTTGTCCAGTGAACCACAATAAACGGGTAATTGGTCCAAATCTGTAAATACTCCTCCATCCTCTCCTCAGCTTCAGTAGCTCTTCAGACGTCCTGCGGCTCTGTGGTTGGATATGTTTTGGAGTCGTGTTGAGAGTCAGGTGGAGTGTGATGGGCCGTCTGTGGAGCGGCTGCCCCTTGGTGACCCCGTCCACGCTGAGGCGTCTACGGCTCAGCGGAGCATCTCTCGAACGTCTCACGCTCCATCAGTCCCAATGACAGGACATAGGGGTGGAGTGGACACACCAGGCCCGAAAGGGCAGCTCTGGGTCAGTTTATTTAGATGACCTTACCTCCCAAAGCCACATCAGGGTCAGGACAAGGCTCACACAGAGCCAGGGCATTTCTAGGGTCACTAGAGGGCATGCAGCCTAAAGCATATTTTTTACTCTTTTCCACAGTATAAATTAATAAGGACCCACATATGACATCATGCTGTGACCCAAAACATGCTAAACTAATGATTTCTAACATTTTCAATTAAGTTATTCCCTGCATTTATTCAGGGTTGCACACTTTTGGCATTCTCTAGAGCAGCTAGAGAAAAAAACTACTTGTTTATGTAACTTTTTTGTTTGTTTGTTTATTTGTGACATTGCACAATCATTTCATAAAAAAAAATATATTTTCCCCAGGGGGGGTTGTGGAGTATGGTCTTGTATAAAGTTTTGTATAATGATGTGTTTTTCACTTGGCACTTTACATTGCAGTTTCAAATTCGTGACCATGGATTTTGTCATTTATACTGTCATGCCATTCTGTTGCTCAGTACCTGAGCTGAATTTGGTTACCCTTCTTGGACAGGTACCAAGCATTACCATATGTCATGTATGGCCAGATTTGTTGTGGGTTGGTAGACATTAGATGGAGCTCAAAAGAGAATCCACAAAGAAAGGGCTCGTATAGAACCAGTCAGTGCGAAATCCCATTAGCACTACCCACTCCCCCACCCTCCAATCAAATGACATCAGAAGAAGTTCCAGCGCAGAAATGGTGCCCCTCCCCCGTCTGTTAAATGCCTACCCTACACATTCTGACGCCGGCTCTGTATGGAACTTTTGTGCAGTATCACAATTAACTATTGGGTAATCATTTTCAAAGAGCAACGTTTCTCAATACATAACATATTTAAATATTTTTCAGCTCAAGCCTTCACAGTGCCAGGGAGTGTGAACCGCTCAGCCGAGGAGCTGATAAGCTCGCCAATCAGTCAGCTCTTAGGAGCAGTAATAGTAGAGTCTTATGCCTAAAACATATCCGTGTACCTCTATAGAGAATGGAGAGACACTGGTATGTTTTAATTGGTTTCTTATGCAATGTATTACTTTACTTTACATTAAAGGTATGAATTGCTAGAAGCTTTTTTTTCAGCTGCTTAGCTCCTTCCACCCCCATTCATTGAGGATTCACTTATAGGTGCCCTTATGCATTTTTTGCTATAGTAGGAGGCTTAGGAAGTGGCTCCGGGGTAAACCACAGGTTAAATACAATCATCAGACAGTCTTTACCACACTGAAGTCAGGTGATGTGGAGTAGAAGGGAAAGCATAACATGAAACTCTTCAGTTGATGCTACTTTTGCTCATGTTCACTGATAACAGTGGATTAGCTTGAAAAATCCTTTCACCACGCAAGAAGGATGCTGCCTACTTTTATGGTTCTGTTATCAAATGGGAAATGGACTTGGGTAGCTGATCTGGGTACCATTAGTTCTGGGTTTGGATTTGAAACTGTACCATGCTGTATCATGGTTCACAGTAGAAAAATGCCATAAAGCTATAATGTGTGGCAGCCTGTGGTAAACTATTCGTTGAGCCTGGGACGAACATTCTTAGCAAATTATCTGAGAAGAATTGAAATCAGACTGTACAATCAAACTGCTACAAATACCACAAATGTGTTGTTTTTCATTGCTATAGCAAGACTATTTCTTTTTTTATTTTATTAATGCATCCTCTGATCCTCCATGCTGGTAATGGTCATTTTTTTAAAGCCAACAACAGAACATAACCTGTGACCAGTGAATTTAAGTATGTTGTTCGTTCCTAGTGATATGCAAAGCTATGTAATTATTTCTTTCCTCTTATTTTCAGGGATGTTCCTTCCATGTGAGGAGCTTGCATGCCAAAGTGCATGCAGATTGTTGCTTGTGTTAGCCTTTAACCTCTGTGTCACTTTGAAACAGGCTGGGCAGACATTTCCCATGACACTCATTGTTTATTTTAAAGCTTGGGGCTGCAAAGAGACATCCTACTTTACTGTGCAGGTGTCAGGCCTACACCAGTCATGTCAGTGAAGCCTCCCGCACCCGCCCAGTGCTGCAGAAAACCGGTGTCAATCCACCCACTGTGTCTGGCTTAAAGCTTGTGAAAGCGGCACAGTGACAAGGCAACCGGCTCTTTCTGTTGCCATAACAATTCAAGCTAAAAGACCGTATGCTAGAGAGGGCCAACAGCGCTGAAAAAAACCATCCCCTCAGCCGTTGAAACTATTTTTACCAGCAGACGGGACGTGCGATGCTGCTGCCAACTAATGCTGTCCAAATTTGGGGGGGGGTTTATGGTCTTTTCATTTTTCCCCCTTGTAGATGAAGCAGGGACATCTTGGACATTTGTGTCATGTCACTGTAGCCCACCTGGAAATGGTTAACAGGCGGAACACTCATCACTAATCATTGCAGCAGTGACGTTTCCTGTTTGCTGCTGTCCAAGGTGCTCTGTAAACCCATGAGCCTCTGCCCCCTAGTGGATGGCAACCAAAAAACAGCTTCTATTTCCAGGAGAACAGAGACATGGGGGTGTGGAGGTGGAGGAGTGGGTGTTGGGGACAGGTCACAGCAAAAAAAAAAAAAAAAAAACGCATTCATATCTGAACAGGAGATAAGGTCACAAAGGTCAACCTGTACACCACTTGTGCCCACTCTCAGGGCTGCTGTGTGATAATTTATCTTCAGCACTCAGGGACACAGCATTATGGGCATCTAATAGGGGCTAGCGTGTGCAGTGCAAGCAAGAAGAAACACACACTGGAGAAATGGTTTGCATCGTGGCTGTTCGGGGTGTGGGCTTGTTCCTTTTTTTTACCGCCCACGCCTCCTGTGCTATTCACACTCAGCGTGTGGGCAGATAGTGACTGGGTGTCAGAGGGATTTCATTATTTCAGCTTCAGTAAGCCAAGGCTTTCCACGTCTCAAGCCTTTCAGAAGTTTTTGATGTGTGTCAATGAGAGGAAAGCATTACGCCTCTGCGTCCGGCCCTCATTTTCTCCCATCAGAGGACCTAAAGGCAGGCCACGGATCAACTGCAGATGGCTTTGAAAACCAGTCTGCCTTTTTCTTTTCTGCCAAACCTGCCCTAAGTGTAATAATCAAGCACTGCTAGTGTTAAATACATTTAAAAAAACAGGCATTTGGAGTGTTTTTGTGTAGGCCTACATGCACATGAGGACAGATAGATATTGCTCTGCTTCAAAAGGGTAGGAAAGGAGAAAAAAGACAATTCTGTTCAGTAGAAGACATGATAGGCTTGGAGATTGCTTGAAATTGCCCTTGTTCAGAGAAACACTGCCAAGGAGGGAGGAGAAAAGAAATATGTCGAAAACATGAGAAACCCTTTTCTCTCTGAAAAGGCCAGTTTCTCATCCGTGTTAAACAGTCAGCGCCTTCCTGGGAGTGAAGTGGACAGATAAAAAAGGGTGAACATGGCCCACAGTCTCGCCGCTCGCTGCATGTCGCTCTCCACCCAGCAGAGTACAGTATAACACACAACACCACAAACCAACCAGTGCCTGAGCTCCTCCCTCACACACCTGCTGCACCTCACAGCTGCTTAAAAACAAAGATTCTGAAGGGCTTCTTCAGAGCAAAGTCATACAAGACTAAGGCCTCGTCCACACGGACGTTTGAAATGAACGGGCTCTGAACGCCATAGACGTTTTTGTGGCGTTTGGTAGCGACGCTTGATCGACGTCAGCAAGGCGTTCAACTGGCGT
>JBBPDC010000129.1:22785023-22800840 GCA_037974485.1 Hemigrammopetersius urotaenia
TCCGAACGCGCAGCCGGCCGAACGCCGGTGCTGAACGCCCGTGTGGACGCTTTGATTTGCTGCAATGAGCAGAAAAATGGGCGGTGCTCAATAAGCGCTCAGCTGGCGTCACGAACGCCAGAAAAACGCCTGGTTCAGACGTCCGTGTGAACGAGGCCTAACACTCTTGGTTTCCTAAAGGCTCTTTCAGTGTTTGGTTCTTCAGAGAGCCTTTCTATAAATGAGATGTGTCAGTGTGATCTTTTTAAGGTGTCAAAAAAATATTCTCACTAGAACAAGTCGAGTTAAAAAAATAGCCAGACTTACAATCCATCAATGGATTGATAAAGTAACTTCACGTCTGTGAGTCAATTGATTTAGTCGTTTGGTATCACATTGCTATGGTAAACCTACTTTGTGTTCAAATACAGAACATTTATTGGGTTGTCACTGTCCTTGTCATTGAGGTTAGAAACAAATGTAGGCCCTCAAAAATATGTGTAGTTCTTTTCACAATACTTTCATTATTACAAGTAGTAGTAGTAGTAACAGCAGCAGTAGTAGTAGCAGTAGTAGTAGTAGTAGTAGTAGTAGCAGTAATAGTAGTAGTAGCAGCAGTAGTTGTTGTAGTAGCAGTAGTAGCTGTAGTAGTAGCAGTAATAGTAGTAGTAGAAGCAGTAGCAGTAGTAGTAGTAGTAGTAGTAGTTGTTGTTGTTGTAGCAGTAGTTGTTGTAGCAGTAGTAGTAGTTGTTGTTGTAGCAGTAGTAGTAGTAGTAGTAGTAGTTGTTGTAGCAGTAGTAGTAGTAGTAGTTGTTGTAGCAGTAGTAGTAGTAGTAGTTGTTGTTGTTGTAGCAGTAGTAGTAGTAGTTGTTATTGTAGCAGTAGTAGTAGTAGTAGTAGTTGTAGCAGTAGTAGTAGTTGTTGTAGTAGTAATAGTAGTAGTAGTAGTTATGGTAGTAGTAGTAGTAGTAGTTGTTGTAGTAGTAGTAGTAGTAGTTGTTGTTGTTGTAGTAGTTGTAGTAGTAGTAGTAGTAGTTGTTGTTGTTGTTGTAGTAGTAGTAGTTGTTGTTGTTGTAGCAGTAGTAGTAGTAGTTGTTGTTGTAGTAGTAGTAGTAGTAGTAGTAGTAGTAGCAGTAGTAGTAGTAGTAGTAGCAGTAGTAGTAGTTGTTGTAGCAGTAGTAGTAGTAGTAGTAGTAGTAGTAGTTGTTGTTGTAGTAGTAGTAGTAGTAGTAGTAGTAGTAGTAGTTGTTGTAGCAGTAGTAGTAATAGTAGTAGTTGTTGTTGTTGTAGCAGTAGTAGTAGTAGTTGTTGTTGTAGTAGCAGTAGTAGTAGTACTAGTAGTAGTAGTTGTTGTTGTAGCAGCAGTAGTAGTAGTAGTAGTTGTTGTTGTTGTAGTAGTAGTAGTAATAGTAGTAGCAGCAGCAGCAGCAGCAGTAGTAGTAGTAGTAGCAGTAGTAGTAGTAGTTGTAGCAGTAGTAGTAGTAGTTGTAGCAGTAGCAGTAGTAGTAGTAATAGCGGCAGCAGCAACAGCAGTAGTCATAGCAGTAGTAGTAGTAGCAGCAGCAGTAGTAGTAGTAGTAGCAGTAGTAGTAGTAGCAGCAGCAGTAACAGTATTGGCAGCAGCAGCCGCAGTAGTAGTAGTAGCAGTAGTAGTAGTAGCAGCAGCAGTTGTAGTAGTAGTAGTAGTAGGACATTTTGAACCTCTAAAAATACCTCTTGGTGTTGTCTGCGTTCTTGTCTATATTAAAATCTAAACTATTATTGTATATTCAGTGACAAATATTTTTCACATGACAAGCAATTCCAAACTTTTGAACAGTGGCATACACATCCACAGTATATAAAGTACAGGTTATTTACAACAGTCACAACATAACACAGCTCAGTGCTTTGCAAAGCAAACAGTCCGGTGTTGAATGATAGTGCAGGGTGCCATTCTCTTGGCCGTGTGCCCGGCCCAGGTTTTGATATGCAAGGCTGCTGGCTGAATCATAGCTGACGGAGCATCTCACCTTGCATGACTTATGAGCTATTCATGACATTGCGGTGATTTGTCACGACACATATTTTAGTTGTTAATTCCTCTGGGGTTCTGCAGAGAAGCCGTACCATTTTATGGAGCCATTTTAAGGGAAAACAATGCAGGTCATCAAGCATGGGGATCCTTTTCCAGTAGAATTACACAGTAAGCCAGATAGTTTAGCCTTTTTCATCTTACTCTCAATGCTGAGGCAGCTGCAAATTGACTCCCATTTTATATTTTAAATATTTTTAAATCAGCAGGTTTTCTTGTTCTTTGCTAAGTATTACAAGTCATGTGTTACTCATCCCCTGAGTTTTTGGACAGTCATGACTTTGGGCTCAAGGGAAAAACAGCTTTTTAGATTTTCAATCTTCCACTTAATCCAGATATGAGTCAATCACACAAGACATGTTTGGTGTCCACATTTTGCTGCTTTATTTTAGCACTGAAGCAATAAGGTTAGTGATGCGAAACACAAGAAGTCATCGTCACCCAAATACATTTCCATAAAAGGTGCTGCTGACTTGTCACTGTGGTTTACAGCATAGTAGGCTATGACTTACTCTGAGCTTACTCTGAACAGAACTTCACTGTATAGCTGTGCACTGTGGAAAGCATTTGTAGACAATAGGCTTTAAATCAGGAGTAGTGATTTAAATTCAACTGAATTTGGTTGAAGACCATCATCTGATTCAAGATCAGTCTTCTCTAGTCTTAGTGTTGACTGTGAAGTTCATTTTTAGAGCTCACAGTCACACAGTGTTGTAAACCACATCAACAAGTCTAACCGTCTTAATAAAGATCTGGACGTAGTTTAGGACACAGTGTGATTTACTGTGAGCTATAAAAATGAACTTCAGCATTATGGACAGTCAACACCAGGGCTGGAGTACTGGTTCTAAGATCAGGCTAAACTGATTAAGGTCTCGATGTGGTTTGAGATGGTTATGAGAATTTTTGGGGATGTAGTAATATAAAAATATTGTGTTGAGCATAGACTCTTACTCATACTCATACTTACTCATAGACTCTTAGTGTTTGTTAGCAATGTTAGCCATGTAGCTACAGTGCTAAAGTAGAGAATCAGAATTAGGACTGAAAACATGTCTTGACTGACCAACCACATCTGTGTTAAGTGGAAGAAGTGCAAATTTCAGTTACTGTATTCAGCCAAAAGGGGGATCCAGGTTAGTGAGACAAGCTTCAGGTTCACCTAGTCCCCAGTCCAACCCAACAGTGAGTACAGACTACATTACCCAGGGGTCCTCTATCATTCTCATAGTGTGGGCCTGAATTTCTCATTGTTTTTATACTTTACAGAGCCTGACGTCAAGCCCATCACTAATGAGGTGGGCATAGGAGACCAGTTCTCCCTATCTGGACCCACTTATTGGAAAACCGTTATGCAAATCCAATGTAATTAGAATCCAAGCAAAACAACAGAAATCCTGGGTGTGTGTGTCTGTATTTGTGAGTTAATGTACATCATTAGGTCTGCAAATTAGCAGTGGCTATTATTAGCAGTTGATTAGTGTTTTATTTTATGTCCATTATGTGCAATAGGGTGCTGGAGAAAAGCAATGAACATTCCAATACATTGGAAGATCTGGTGCCCAGTGGTTTGCGTGTGTTTAACTATCCACACGTGGCCCTGGCACATCATTAGTGGCTTTCCCTAAACTGCTTAAAACAGCAGGACCATTATTGTCAGTGTGCCGTAAAAGCAAGTAAAATTGCAAGTTGATTTGTTGTTCGAAGAGACTCTGGAGTATGACTCTGCAGCAGAGCCATTCTGTGTGGTATTAAGAAAAAAGAAACTCTGAAAATCTGATTGGCTGAGCCACATTCAAATATGTTGTAAAATACCCAACAGCCAAATATAGATGACCACATACACCAACTGTATAAAACTATTACATTTAAAGCCCCCGAGTCATGAACAACCACACATTTTCAGAATGTTCCCAGTGGATCTGATGTCAAAACTAAGATGCAAAACTCAACCTGTTTTGAATGATTTGGTTTTGTGATGTCACAAAAAAATTACTAGCAAATATCCACATCTTCCGTTTAAAGTAGTTTAGCTCCACTGTATTGGAGTGCTTCAGCCCGAATTGCTTTTAGAATGTGGGACAATTCAGGCCAGCCAATTAGAACAGAGATAATTACAGGCATGGAAACAAAACTGAAACATTTAATTTGAGGAAATAAAGAGAAGTTGGAAAATGGCCAGGAGAAAATGATTTCATCAATGCACCAAACGGGGAAAAACAAAATATTCAAACAACATAGGCTCTTTAAAACTACTCTGGTATTTATATCATTTCGATGTTACATTAATTGGCAACTATACCTTATACTGAGCTAAATTCATTTCTACATTGCATGAAGATCAAATGTCTATGCTATATTATGAATATATTATGAATAATGTGTTTTCCATTATACAGTTATTTTTTTCAAAAACACATTACATCTAAACTTCAATGCTACTCTTAAATTATTTATTGCTGAAAACTGTTAGGAAATAATTTATATTTAATGCAATCTGTTTATTACAGTGCCACCCTTAATAAAGTGAATTAGCCAGAAGAGGCAGTGTTGCAGATATTTTATCAAGAGTAAAGGGTGTTGTTAGGCATAGCCCAACACACTGAAGAAAGTGAATGGAAGACAAAGATTTAATTTATAACCTTTAGAAATAAAGAATGTTCCCCAGAACAAAAGAGTCACTCTTTCTGTCCCTCCTGAACAGCCTTGCCTGTATGGTATACCTGCAGTGCTCAGTGTGAGTTTACGCCAATAAAACTGGAGGGTATGACAGCTTGCCCCGCCATTAATAGAGAGTGACCTCTAGAAAGAGGCATGCGATACAGGGCACACACAGAGGTTTCCACCTTCACTCGGACGCCTGCTGGACTTGAGTGTGAAAACATCCTGGGGTGGCTTCAATTACTCTACATCACCGAAGCTTCTGACAGGTGCCGCGTTCATATTGGTGCACTGCGTGTGGCTGAAGGTGCGTCCTCATCTCCGCTTGTGCAGAGAGCTTCCAATGCCAGAACAGACAATGGCACTCCCCTGATTGCACTCTGTTCTGCTGCATTCTGTTTACTAGTACAGTAGTTAGCGCACTGTAGTCAAAACACTGGCTAGAATAAACCTCCCAGTCCACCAGTACTCAGGAAACTGGTTCTGTTGACTGGGACTTATACTGTATACTGACTAGTAAAACACGAGATAGTGTAAAACTGCCAGCCCACCAGTACTAAGCACTTTACAAACAATTCTGTGTATACTTGGCAGACCCTCTTATACAGTGCCACTTACAATTTAATCATATAACAGAGGTAGCCAGATTAAGAGGGTTTTTATTGGTGGAGCATGTTATGCTTGCCCAGGCTTGCTTATGGGCAATGATAGGTTTGGAATATGTTTCTGATATAAGCCTCCTCTTCTGAATCTGACCTTACAGACTGTAATGAGAATTGTTATCTTTATAAAAGTGATATATACACTTCCAGTCAAAATTTTGGACATGCCTTCTCATTCAATGTCTTTGCTTTGTTTTTATTATTTTTTACATTGTAGATTCATATTGAAAACAAACTAAATGATGGAGGCACACATGGAAATATGCAGTAAACGAAAAAGAGTTAAAACAAACCAGAATAAGTTTTGTAATAAGGTAATGATGGACTTTTGTTTTTTTAGTGGTTCTTGCCATAATGTGGAGTAAAACTGTATATGATATAGGATGGAATAGAATTACTAACTGTGTACCAACCCGACCTTCACAAACACATTAAGAAGACATGAAATTCCACTAATGAGCTCTTGACGAAGAACGCCTGTTAGTTAAATAGCATTTCAGGTTGATTCCTCATGAATCTGACTGAGCTGTCATCAGAGCAATAGGTGAAGTTTTCAATATGAATCTACAATGTGGGCAATAATAAAAAAAAAAAAAAGAAAATTGTTGAATGAGAAGGTGTGTCCAAACTTTTGACGAGTTGTGTATTATATTCAATGACCATCTCTTAAGCTGATCTGTACAGGGTCATTGTAGGGTTAGATAAAAAAATACATACTTACATCTATTCACAAAGAAGTTATAAGGAGTGTTTCAGTCAAGATTGAGGCACAGTACAATCAGAACAGAGCTCATTTACATATGCTTGTTTGGAGGTAGCTCAGTGCGTAGGATACTTGCCTCCAGACCAAAAGGTCATGGGTTCGAATCCTACCTTCAGCATACCACCACTGGGTCCCTGAGCAAGACACTTAACCCCAAATTGCTCCAGGGAGAGACTGTCCCCTGAAGTTAGGGAATGGAAGTCGCTTTGGATAAAAGTGTCTGATAAATGCCGTAAATGTAAATGATTTTAAGAAATAAAAAATGGTCTTATAAAAATAAATGATGTTTTTACTTCATAAAACCACAAAAAAACACCTCAGGTGAAATAAATTATTAAATACAATATAAATGTACAATATGGACCCCTTTCAGTGTGGCAAATCTGACAACCTCAGACTCCTTTTATATCCATGTTCATTATGAAATGTATCAGAACTGCTTTCTTGGCTTTGCTGGGATTGCTAAATGCTTAGCTAGCTCATTACAGGGTCTTATTTATGGGCTGCCGTAAAGACTGGGTGGGGTTTTTATTGAGTCTGTCGGATTAATCTGACATGCCTCAGAAAGGACAGCCTGCATTATCTATCATCATTACGATATATTTTACAATGGCTGTCTTAGCTTTGTTGTGACTGCTAAATGCTTAGTTAGTTCAGTACAGGGGCTTATTTATAGGTGATGGAGAAGGCTGGGGAGGGCTCTCTGCTGATTGATATTTGATAGAAGCCAAAATGATCCTGCAAAAACTGTATCTGAGTCCCCTGTAGACACTGCTGGGATAGCCCACTTCTTGCTTGCTAGAATGAGTCACTAACCCAGCAAAGAAAGCATTAACCCAGCAAAGAAAGCATCTTCTGTGAGATTATTGGGACACTGAACAGTCATTTTATTGTAACTCTTCTCCTATTTGGTTAAGCAAAGAGTGCTCTCTTTCCAAAGCGAAACGAGGATATGTGTTCTCCAGACTGCAGCTCCTTTACAATGAAATGTGGCTAAGAGCAGTGCGGGTGATATTCACCTGTAATTAAAGCCTTGCTCGGCTGAATTCAAGGCTCTTCTTTTAAAAGCCGCCACCTGAGTGCTGCTGAATTATGGTGTCACACTGTGCCATAAAATGCTCTATTAAACAATTATGTGCGTATGTCTGCGGCTCCTAACTGCAAAGACTCCGACACACTGTTGTCTTTGGAGTGGCCATGGAAATATTAGATGTGAATATAAAATTTAATTAAAGGGAATTTGCCAAAACCCCTTTTCTGACAGAAGTGTGTGTGTGTGTGTGTGTGTGTGTGGGTGTGTGTGTGTGTGTGTGTGTGTGCGTGTGTGTGTGTGTGTGTGTGTGTGTGTGCAGGTGTGTTGGAGTTTGGTCTTTTTGTGGCCCTAGTATGATCAAAAACATATTGCTGAACATTGGCACTCAAAAATATTGTCAAATGAATTAAACTTAACACATTTTCATTCAGTCAAACAGACTGCACTTCAGTACAGACAGACTTCAATATAAAATGTAAAATGTAGCATAGACATATGTTCAAACTGCAAGTCACTTTGGTTCATTTTCTAAGAGTGGTCCCCATTAGTAGAATGCTTTCTTCTGTTTCTAACCAAATAATGCAGCCATTTCAGGCAACATCAGGGCTTGTATTCACAAAGCAGCTGCAAGGTGGACTGATCTAGGAGCAGATTTCTCCTTATTAATGACATTATTCTAGATCAGCATTTGTGATGCCCATCAAAAAAGTAGCTGGCTGCAGCATTTGGCTGGGTTGTGAAATTTTGTTCATTTAATACCTTTTAGTAAGTCATACTGTGTCCTAAACCATGTCCACAAGTCTGCACCACATTAACAAAGAACTGGAAGCAGTCTGAGCATGTTGAGAGGGGGTGTATTTATAGAATGATTTGGGTGACAACATCAACAGCTGGTTTCCTGAACATGGATTAAACTTTAACTTGAACTAGACTGCAGTGACGACAGTCATCCACTATTGGAAACTCTTTTTAGCTTTAAGGTAAACATGATCTTGGTCTGGGAAATGGACCCCGAGAGTTTGTGAACTAGATTAATTGTCCACAGTGCAATGAAGTAAAGATGAATCCAGCTTTGGTGTGTTGGGGTGTGTGTGTGTGTGTGTGTGTGTGTGTGTGTGTGTGTGTGTGTGTGTGTTTGGGCAGGTCTAGGGCAGTGGTGTAGGTCAGAAAGGTACTGGACTGCACAGCAGGAGGAGTAAAGGAGGAGCTATTTTTGTGAGCCATTCACATGTGGGAGGAGAGGCAATAAATCAGTCATCAAACATACTCTTCACTCTCTTCTTCACCACCATCGCTCATCTAAACACTCCCCGTCACTTCTCTTCTGTACAGGTAAGAGAACCATACCACAGCCTCTTTATACCAGCTAACAGACCACAAGTGCAGATCCAGTTGGTGTGTGGTGAGTGCCTGGAGTGAATAGAACACTTTCCATCTTACTCAAACGTCTTTTTTGTATCTCCTTAACCTTAAGCATGAGTTTGCTCTCTTGCTAACAAGGTTGAAAGGTCACAGCAGCTGTAACTGAAGAATTTTTAAGAGTAGACGCTGCATTTAGTGGCATGAAGAGAATGAAATTCTTCACAACACAAGCCATAAACATTTTGTCGCCGTCGTAACTAATACTCGTATCCCTGAACCGACGCTTTTATTGGGTGTCAGTTTAATGTCAGTTGATATAGCAAGATTTCCTTTTTCATTTTGGACCATTTCAAAGGTACACAGTTTAGATATGACAACGACAATATGATATTTCAGATGGCAGTTCATTGTTTAGTCTCTGTCTGGTACTCAGGTGGTTCTGTAGACCTGTTGTTTAATGCCAAGCATATTCAGAATCATGCTTATTTACAAAGTGGATTTCTTGCAATAAAAGGCATTCAGTGTTTTATTGGTGTCATTGAACTCTGTCAGAGAGCAGGGCAGCTCTTGGCCTTCACTCTCCTGAGTTTCCTGGCAAGAGACAACGGCGGGATGGGTGGGGTTGGGGAGAGAAAGAGAGAGGGAGAGAGAGACCAATAGATAGAGATGAATATGTAGAGAGGCATGAGAGACAGGTGCACACACACACGCCCAGTTATTTTTCCCTACAACTGGATGCAGATGCCACACATTATCTTCCAAAATTAAAAAAAACACTGCATTGGAGGGTATATGAAAGAACCCATAACACCATTCCCTCACAGGGGTAAGACAGTGCCTCCATCAGTCACGTCAGAAATCTCAGAGACCTAATTAGCAGGCCACATTTTGGGACTGTATGAAATAGTTTAAAGGTCCCTGATGAGTATAAAGAGGTTTTGGATATCCCTGCCCATATTATGGACTGAAATGTAATATTGAAATCCATTTTACCACCAAAGTTTCCATTGGTTTCCCTGCCCCTAGCTGCCTTGCATGTATTACTTTTTTCTCCAGACAAACATGATGGTGATGGTTGCTAAAGTTTGATTTCGGTCTGTAGGTTTTTCTAGTAGGAGATTTCTGTGATTAGGTTGAAGGTTTAGTTTTCTTCTGGTGGCTCTTGTATTCAGATCACGTTTGTGTAAGTAATGCTGCATGGTAGAACTGTACCAGTCCTGAATCAGCTAAACCTTCCTAAAGGGATTTTCTTGACCTGTCTAAGGAGTCCCAATGAGTCAGTTAAGGTGCTGGGCCCTGTCTACATGTGGGTAGAGAGAGTTATTTCAATGTTTCTTTTGTGTACAAGTCTTTGCACGCTGCTAATGCTAACCGCTAATACGTTTTTTTAAGGAATAAAGTTTTCTGATTCTGATTGTTTATTTACTTTTACATTTTCTTCAAGGGTAATGCGTTCAACTGTGTTTTAAATGTTCTGTGATCATATTTTACACTTTTTTTTTTTTTTTTTTTACCAAAACACAACGCGTTTTTTCAATATATGCGGGTTCTCTTGGAACGTAACCCCCCCGAAAAGTTGGGGATTACTGTATAATCAAATATAAAATAAAAATTTGCTGACATTTGCATAAGAAATTAAAAGAATTCTTAGAAAATCAGCATAATATGCAGTTTGTTCCATATGCACTAGTATGTTGATGTCATTATTTCTATGGGATTTTAGTGTATCAGAAGCTTTTACGAACCACACGTTCCCGCACCTTCTGGTCACAGCACAGCACAAAGCGTGAACAATGTGAAATTCTTTCTCTACATTCAACCCATTCACTGGCGCAGTGCCCGTGGAGCAGTGTGTGGGGATGTTACCTTGCCCAAAGGTACCTCAGTGATGCCACTGACAGTCCTGGGATTCAAACTCACAACCTTCTGATTGTAGGGGCAAATCCCTAACCCCCAGGACACCAGCTGCCCCGTAAAGGTTATGTCAGCTTTTACCTACTATGAAATGAAATGTAGAAGTAACAGGTTAGCCCTGTGTGAATTGTCATTGTTCATAAATAATCCATCATGGCCTGTGGTAAACTTGTTTTCACATTATGTCTTCAGTGCAGAGACTCTCAGGGAAGCATTTACTTACACACACTCTCTCTCGAGGTTTAAATCAAGCCGATACATGTTGGTCTACCAACATGCATCAGTGAACCTTGGGTCCTTATTACCCAGTCACTGGTCCTTCCTCAGACTAAGTTTGGTAGCTGCTATCTATTGCATACAGAAAACATCCCACAAGGCCTCCCATGTCGGAGATGCTCTGACCCAGTTGTCTAACCATCACCATTTGCTTTATGTTCTCAGATCCTTATCTTTCTCTGCTTTTGCTTCTTCCAACACATCAACTTTAAGAGCTGACTTCACTTGTTAGTATATCCCATACACTGACAGATCTCATGAAACAATTACAATGAGACATCAATCTTATTTACTTCCCCTGCCAGTGATTTTATTGTAGTGGCTAAATGATGTACAGTACTGTTTAAGCCTTTGTTTATCACAGCTGTAAGTGGATGTAAAAAACATTGTATAGCATTAGAATGACAACAAATAAACAGGCTAACAAAACTAACAAGAAGTTGTTGTCTTCATATCTTTTGGACTAGTTAGGAGAACAAAATTTGATTCCATATCTCTCGTCAGTGCCTCCAGCTATTGCTTTATTCAGTTTCCCTGGCAAGACACCGGATTTAACCTAATGAAGCACCCATTAGTCAAACCAGGCGTCAGACTGTAATACTGGGGTTCCATGAGGAGAGGTTTGGAAATAATGCAAAAGCAAATGCAATAAGATAAATAAAATGACCACTTAGTGTAATTATATTATCTGTATTCTTTCTATATTTTCTATTTCCCTAAGGACAGAAAAACACTACTGTATAGTCAGACAACTTCCTGCTGAGTAGTACTGCATCTGAGTAGCAATGCTCTTGGTAGAAACTCAAAGACTTGGCAAATTCCCCTAGGCAAATTCTTGGCTGGGATTTTAGGATTACTAGACCATTTTCACACAGAGAGAGAGACAACCTTACAATTCATACTCCACCAGCACTCAGCCCAGCCCAGACCGTCATCCTCTCACATAACCCAGTCCGACACTGGCCCATCTCCCGCTGCACAATTGACTCCAAATAGGGATATTGTGAGATCAGTTGAGACTTTTTCTCTCAATTTCTCTGTCTTGTTGGATTTCATCGCTCCATTTCAACCAAGGACCCCATTAACCCCTGCTGTGAGACAACAATCCCCTCTGCTCTGGAGAGAAGAAAGGGTCACTTCATGCTGTTGGGGGCCACAGTGCCAAATCAGAGACCCTCCTCCACTCACTGTAATGGATCATTTCTTTTGGATTCCAGGAGAACACTGACTATGTGTGATGCAGACAGAAGCGATGCCGCTTTAGAGCAAAGGCACAGAAGAATCATTGTTGGTTCCCTGAAGAACTTCTCATAGATGATTTTGAAATAACTATTTTTGTAAATGAGACATGTGCATTTTGAAGGACCTTTTAAACGTTTAGAGAAATCTCCATATTGTCCCTGCCAAAAACACATATCTTCAAAACGGCAACTTCAAAGGAGAAGGAAAAAATCTTTTAAAGCCGTTGTATTTTCATATAATGCAAATTGAATCTAATATTTTCAATTTATGTAAAAAAAGCAGCTAAAAATGACATCAAATGTATTAACATGTTAACATGTTAGCTTCAGTCCAGCTTGGAAACATTATATTATATAACCCTTTACTATATTCATCCGTCAATCAGTTTGGTTGGATTGATTGTTTGGTAATGTTCTACAAAGCTTTATGTTGAAATACATTTGTGAGTGAAGAATGAAACTGGCCAATTGAAGGTCTTTCCTAGAACCGTGCTTCCAAACCAAGAGCCAGATGGTAACTTTTATTTTTAATAGTCTACATCTGATAATGAGGCCCAGTCTAAAAGTGTCACATGCTTTTTCTCCTCTGGGTCCTGCAGGGCCCACCTGTCTCACGTGTATGGGACCTACATAAGCACATGTTATCTTTTGATCCCTTGTGGCGCAGAGCATTGTTTAATGCATTGTGGTGCCTTCGTCTGTGTGATCTCTCTTTCCATGGCGTCTTCAAATAATCCACAGCAGAACAGGCGGACATTTGACTGCCAATGTGATGTTGCATGATATGAATGTGCTGCCTCGCACGCTGCTGAAACCTGACCACAAATGCTTTGGCTTTCTTTCAGGACACGTAGTGCAGGGTGACCATGTCTGAAGGGTAAGGGTCATCTCACCTGGCATAGTAATTCTATCAACACTGCATTCACTTAACACAACTGATTTGCAGTAAGTGATGAACGCTTCCTTCAAAAATGTGTTCTGTTTTGTTCATTGCCATGTTTACTTCATCTTTCAACAGACCGGTAAGAAATCTATGTCTATTCTTATAACACAACCTTGTAACTCCATTGTCACTGTTTAACACCATTTGTTAATGCCAGCGGTCCTTTACAGTGTGACAACTAGAGGTCAGAATGGATACGAAATGGAAAAGCATGAAACCCAAAACCCAAAACTTAAACCCAAAACCCAAAACTTGTCTGGTTCTGCTACATTTTAAACTCTTACCCAAACCTCCTCATACTAACAGAGATGGAGTATCATAGATGTGGCTTTTCAGAGCTTTACTTAAGTGCTAAAGTTGAGTGGTGTTTTACACATCAGTAATGCGCTGAGTGTTTATTATTAGTATATTTGCTGGATTCCTCTGATCAGCTGTTTGCCTCCCTGAAATAAAGTTCATCTTGCTGTTGCTGCTGCTGCTGCTGCTGCTCATAGAATTGCTTAGCACACCTCAGGTAAACTTTAAAAACAGGGTAGAGATCCTCTGGGACCATTCCACCAACCTAACACATCCTTCTCATCAGCCACGGGTACACTCAGGGGCACATTCACCCACTCCCTAAACTCCAGACTATGGTGAATGTGGTGAATGCAGCTAAAATAAAGAAAACATAAAGGCGTCTGAGTGAGAAAGATATCATATATATGTACAGCTCTGGAAAAAAAAAATAAGAGACCACTATAAGAGAAAATAAGAAACCAAAAAAAGGTTTTATCTTTATAGTTGCAGGTATTGAACTGAACAGCTTTGCCTTGGTTTTTAATAACTGCTGAAAATATTTTTTCTAATTTCCAAATAAAACTATTGGTCTTTACCACATCATTTTAAAGGAACTGGCAATCTATCAGAATAAGAGAAATGATTCAGTGCTTACAGAACTTGAATAATTAAAAAGAAAACAAATCTCTTTTACACTCTTAAACAAAATGGCGTCTGGTAGTGTTTTGCCACCCAACCGGTCACATTGCGAGAGGAGAGCGTTAATTGCTGCAGTGTTTTTTTTAATACTTTTCCTCATTAAATAAGACTTGATTAAGGTGATTACTAATAAGGGGTCTTGAGTTATTACCTTAAATAAAAGGTGTTTTTTCTGGCAAAATAAATGCCTTCAGAAAAGGTTACCATCTTCTTTTCCTTGTTTTCACAAATTGTACATTAGATGGTTTTGCTACTGAAGGGACCACCATGCCTGCCTGCTGACAACTAAATCAGGGTCCTTACTACCTATAAGTTAATTAACTGTACTACCTACTTAAAGTTTAGTATAGTATAACTGTTATAGTTAATAACTGTTGTTATCAATTAACTGTGGGATTCAAATCTGAGTCATTTATACGTTTTACACACACACACACACACACATGCACCTAAACATGCACACACACACACACACACACACACATCTCTATATGCCAATGAATGCTTGTGAAAAACTACAGGGGTAAATCTTAAATCTTAGCGTCAGTGCATAGGTCCTCTCAGGTCCTGAGCCACTGTCAGAAGTGGCCCAGCTTCTTCTGTAAAATGACCATTTCAGAGACATGAGGTTTGTTAAACAGCCTTTTTCCTAAAGCTCATATTACACTGAGGCATGGAAATCTAATATTACACTTCTTCAAAAAGCAGTTTTCTTCTCCTCTGTAATGACCCTACAAATTGTTTGCATGCAAAACTCATTGATTGGAATTTGGCTGGCATTTAGCACACTCTGATATTTGACAGTGAGAAATTAGCAGGAATATCACTAGAACTCAGTGAGCTGAATTGAATGACTGGGGCTTAATCCGGCGGTAAATGGTCTCATTTTTGAGCATTTTGTGTGAGGAGACAGAGCAGCTTGTTGTGAAGTAAGCTCCTCTGCAGGTTTGCCGAGCTCCACTTAGACCCGTACTGGGCAACTGAGTCGTCACATCGGAAATTCCAGCAGTAATCAGCTCAGGCAGTTCCTGCATGCTCCACGGCTTCTGCAGATTAGGTGGCGTTCACGTCCTAATGTGACTGCAGATTGGAATGAAAATGACTTGGCTCTTTTCTTGCAGAGAAAGTCCAGATCCAGGTCTAAGCCCAAGTCCAATTACTCAGCAACACGCAGGCTCATGCTGAAGGTGAGTGGCAAGACAAAGTCTGTATCATCAGAAAGAAAATCATCACACATGTCTGCTGTCTTTTCAGCACTGTAACACTTACAGCTTTGATTAGTAGCCCGTTTGGGGCTTTTATCCATTTCACAACTCATGGATTGTGTTCTGATAGTGTGTTTAACAGTCCTGTGAAGGACTTATCTCAGTGCCCTCTGTTCTTTCATCTAGGGTTGGCCAGTAAGATTATATCATTATTGTGATAATCTTTGTCACGATACACTTTCTTGAGTATATGATTGATATTGTATGAACAATAAATAATTAAGGAGTATGTCATAAAGGTATACACTAAAAATAGCAGTTATAGAGAGCCCTGAAACATGATGACTTGAACTTGAGAATTTGATCAAAACAAGTTGCTTAACTTTGACTTTAACACCAAAGACTTTGACTGGAACCTCAGCCTTAAAACTCAAAATGTCTCAAGACCCAAGGGAAGCAGGAGACACGCATTAAAAGTATAACCTCAAAAGGCTTTGACAGCACTGATGGTTTCACTTTATTTATTTTGTTTCAAGTAAGTACAAGTAAGATAACCATGAGCCTACATGACTGGGAAACCAGTCAAATTAAAATGAGCGTTAATAAGTCTGTTCTTTTACAAAACTGACCTGCTAGTCAACTATGTTTATGCCAGAGTGTGTGTGTGTGTGTGTGTGTGTGTGTGTGTGTGTGTGTGTGTGTGTGTGTGTGTGTGTGTGTGTGTGT
>JBBPDC010000129.1:22800940-22817151 GCA_037974485.1 Hemigrammopetersius urotaenia
TGTGTGTGTGTGTGTGTGTGTGTGTGTGTGTGTGTGTGTGTGTGTGTGTGTGTGTGTGTGTGTGTGTGTGTCAGGGTACAGATCAAGTGTGGGCTAAAAATATGCTCCTATAGTGGTTTTATTATCATTAACTTAAAACCCAAAGATTTAGGTATATATGCTATATAATACTTGTAAAATGTACTTGTTTAGGGCCCTCTTCTATTTATTATCTTCTACACCAATATCTTCAGGAAATCTGTTTTTCACTTTTACTGCTATGTGGATGACACCGAGCTCCACCAAGCCTGACTCTTGCCCTCCATCCTCTGCATATTTCACCATTCATCATATCCTCACGCCTAATGTTACCGCTATTCTTCTCTCTTCATGAATTGAGTCTATATTGGCTGGCCTCCTTCATAAGCTTCAGTTGCTACAGAATACTGCTGCCTGTGATATTACCAGAACCTCCTCCATAGAACACTACAATCTTTTTCAAACTTAAGTTGCTCCTGGTTAAATTTTGAACTGATTTTAAGATTATGCTTTTAACATTCAAAGTTCTTCATAACCCCCATATGTTTCTAAACACTTACACACCCTCCCATCTCCACACCCTCCCATACTCTCTTCCCTTCCAGGCTACTCACTATGCCTTCTGCTTGTTTGGCCACATTGAGGTTTAGCTATGTTGCCCACTTAATTCGTTATTGTCTACATTGTATATTAATATTGAAAACAAATAAAATGATAAAGGAGCATATGGTATTATACAGTAAACAAAAAAGAGTTAAACAAACCAGCATATGTTTTGTAAAAAGGTAATGATGGATTGTTGTTTTTTGTGGAGTAGAACTATAGGGAAATAGGATTATTAACTGTGTACCAACCTGACCATCACAACTGATGATCCCAAACACATTAAGAAGACATGAAATTCCACTAATGAACTCTTGATGAAAGCAAAAAAAAGGCAGAGGATATTTGCAGTTTCCACATTATTGTTGGAATTTCCACGTAAAACTATGAGGTCGTGACTATATCCGCGACTTCAGATCCGTGTAAAACTGGAGGGTTGCTGTATATACTTTTTAAAATGCCATAATCCATTTGATACTTCCAAATGATGTGAAAAGATGAACCTAATGCAGATGTTCTGAAAGTGATATATACAATTCTGGCATTTAAATCTGGTGTATTAGAACTGGTATATTTTTTAGTGCTGAAATGACATCATATTTCCTGAAAATTGCATTCAGACTCAAAGTTTAGGACCTGAGGTTTGATATTAGACTTATCTGTACTGTCTCAGGGTCTAACAGTCAAGACTTGGGCCCATAACAAAAATCCAGTAGGATGTAAACCCATAGGTAAAGGGGGCATTTGGCTGATTCTGAGTGATTTACAGTCATTAGTTACAGGGACAGTCCCCCTGGAGCAACTAAAGGGTTAAGTGTCTTGCTCAAGGACACAAGACTAGAAAGTGGGGGTTTAAATCGGGTTCACAGGCAAGTATTTTCCCCGCTAGGCCATTACTACCCATAACATGTAAACCTATACCATTATCATATCACCCACTCTTTATTTCACAGACTAAACTTCTGAGGAAGGCAGAGAGCCTGCTGGTAAAAGAGTCAGAGCATAAGAGAATAGAGAGAGAGAACGCTCTGAATGAGAGAGCACCTCCACTGAAGCTCTCTGGCCTCTCAGGACAGCAGCTGCAGGTACTGCGGATGAAACTCTTTTTGGCTTGGTCCAAACACATCACTACTCCCTCCATGTGCTCCTATCTGTTACTAGTAGTTTACATCATGGCTTATACGACAGTTACCAATATTGTTAAAAGATCAGCCTCGATTCTTATAATATTACATAATAATATTGCAATATTTTGAATACGGATGTGGATTTTACAGGTGCCACAAGAACAGCTTCTGTTCTTTTATCAAAATGAGTTTTGTCTCATTCTGTTGTTAAAGTGAGTTAATAAGGTTATTAAGGTGAGTGCCAAAAGTACTCACTTTAATAAACTTAAAAAAATCTTATTTACTTATATTAAATTCCATTTTGCAGCATTCATTTTGGCATCCAAATAAGAGAAATGTAATGAAATGTCTGTTGCAGGAACTTTGTAAAGATTTGCACCTTAAGATTGACATCGTGGATGAGGCACGATACGACCTTTCAATAAAAGTGGACAGAAATGACCAAGAGGTATTGATGTGGTCATTCCATATCCAGTTATTCATTATTCATTTAGCCTGATTTGATTAAGTTTAGTATAGGATAGGGTAAGGGAAGAAGCCTCCAACCCAGAAGAAGAAGTGCCAATACCAATGATATATTTGATAACCAGACAACATCGTATCCGGTGGTTAAAAGATTGGTTTAAATGTATTACTGTCTGATCTCTAATGACGTTTTAGTGTTGAATGCTACTGCTAATAGTAGCAACAACAACAAAAACAATACATTATTGGTCATTTAGTATCAGTCATTAAATTAATTGATGTCATATTGTAATCAATATCACCATAAGAGCTACTTAATTAAAAGACCAAACTGACCTTTGAAATGGTTTACTGCTGTTTGTCCTTGCTCAGTCAAGAATAGGTTGATGCACCATCATTCTGTAGACTGAAAATGAGCACTGTTCTACAATAATACTATTCTTGGGTGGAGGCAACTAATTCTCTTATGACTCTAGTACAAATAAGATAGAGAGTGTTTCTGTTTTGTAATTCTTGAGGAAAAGAAAATTGCCATATTGCTTCTAACTATAATTGCTTCATAATTGTTAGATTTGTTTCACACATATGGTACCATATGGCCTAAAACTTTCTTTCCAACAGATTCAGTCACTGCACCAGAAAATCTATGAGCTGAAGGGGAAAATGAAGAGACCCAAACTGAAGAGAGTGAAGAAGTCAGCAGACGACATGTTGGGAGCGCTGACGGACAACAAACTCATGAAGGCTGACTTCAAAGCCAACCTCAAGACTGTGAAAAAGGAAGAAGAAAAGGTAACGTGTGCTGCTTTGTCTCTTCCCTGCTGAAGTTTCTGCACGCCCTGTTTAGTCGCTTATCACTTTGTTCAGGATTGCTTCTGTAGAATTTAGAGCATTTAGTGCAGTCTAAAAAATAAAGGTGCCAAACGGAGTTCTTTAAAGCTATGTTATGTAAGAAGCACTTTAGTTTCCCTTAAAACTTTTACTCAGATGATTCTTTGAAAAAGAATTGTTTCCAGTCTGCTTGGCTGACTTGTTTAGTGTAGTGCTAACAAGGCTAACATTGCTAACAAACCATAAAAGTAAATATTTGCCATAAATACATCCCCAAAACTACCCCAACCTGCTCAAACCACATCCAGCTCTTCATTAAGGTGGTGAAGGTAAGGTTTAGTTTGACTTATTGTGAGCTATAAAAATGAACTGAACAACAAAACACTTGGGAGTGATGGTTTAGAACAGTGGTCACAAACTCTCTTCATGGGGCTCCGCCTTTTCTGAACATCCTCAGAACATCTAATGAACAAGCAGGTTGGAGCTAAAGACAGCAGTAAAGTAGATCTCCAGGAGGAGGGTCGGTGACCTCTGCTATAGAAGAACCTTTCAGTGATGCTTCATTGAAGAACTAATATCGTAAATTAGATGTGGGAGTGAAAAGAACATGGCAAATCATGTAATAAAAAGACTCTGTTCCAATTACGGGGGGGGGGTCTTAGAACTGTATATACAAGCAAAGACCATATAGTGACCCCTGTTTGCAAGAATATGGTCCAGTTTGATAGCTTTGTGTTTTCTAATGGAGATGGTGTAAGCTCTATATACTGCCTGTCTCTGGCATATTCACACCATCAATCCACTGCCATTAGGGATAATTGTACACTCAGGCTATAGCTCCAATTTTTGCTGCTCTCCTGCTGTTTGTCTCTCTGTTTGACTGAAAGTGGTTCTCTCTCTTTCTCTTTCTCTCTCTCGCTTTCTCTCCCTCTCTCTCCCTCTCTCTCTCTCTCTCTCTCTCTCTCTCTCCACAGAAAGAGGAGGTGACAGACTGGAGGAAGAACGTGGAGGCCATGTCTGGGATGGAGGGCAGAAAGAAGTTATTTAATGCTGGCCAGTGAACCGAGTGACACATCAGCTTGCAGTATGAATGGGAAAAATACATTTTTCAGAAACGTTGAGATTGATTGGTCATCAATTTCTGCAGAAAAAAAGACTGCTTACAGACATATCACTGTTTTAGTTTGTGTGTTTGTGCTTGTTTTTTCTCGTGTGATTGTTTGAACTTTCTGACTGATCAGCCATTCATATTTTCAGATTATATTCATATTTAACACAACATTGACTCGCATGGAATATTGACTCACGATGGGGTGCTAAAATATGTGCATGTACTGTCAGGAAGGAGGGATTAGACAGTGGAACAGGCTAATATTCCTACCATGCCAACTGTGTAAATATTTAAATCAAATTCTGTGTGATTAAGATGAATAAATTTGCTCTGTATCCTGACACAAAATATGTGCTGATTTATTTTTCCATCTGCTTGCATCCTTTAACACCAGATTATCTGACTCAAAGAGCACAGAAAAAAAGAAAGTTTGATTTGACCCTCTGGGGCGGAACTGAGGTCATCTTGACCCTGTAGCCTCTATATTTGGCAAGTTCTTCTGAGGCTCATCATCTCTCAAATATACCTCAGATTTGATGTTCCAAGTAGGATGATTCCTTATTCAAGAAAATTATAAAACAGCTCTAGAGAACATATCTGGTTCATAGCTTGAGTTCAAAGCTCTGCTCGTGGGGTCAAACTGACCTGAATTAAGCTATCTTGTACTTTCTTCTTCATCCAACTGTAGGTGATTTCATCAGAGATGGACCCATCAGAAAACCTCAGTATTGGACAGACTGTTCAGTGTTCATTTAAACTCAGTGTTTACACAGTCTTATACAAATAGATACAGAAACAGAAATCAATCAGTTTATTGAGTTTACTTGCTTCCTCACCATAAATGTATATCATACCGTTTACAGACCAGTCAAACACTACCTCAGAGTTGTTGTTGGGTTTTTGAAACATTCAGGGCTATGGTGGCCCACAGGTTGGTTTGATTTGTTGAAGAGTTTGTCTGTGGGGACGCTCCAGTTGTTAAGTCTGACGTCATGTGTGATGTACATTGGCAACACGCATCATCAACATCATCACATGCTCTTGCTTTTTTCCCCTCTCTGTTAAGAATCTCTCTGTATTGTCCTCTCACTTTAGGGAAGGAGGGGGTAAACGTCACATTCAAATATTTCAATACCACCTTAAATTGGGGTAGCTGTGACCTATCAGCTTTGTGACTGAAATTTAGCAATGCTGATTTTATATAATAAATACGGCAAAAAAGTACAGCATCTACGCACTAAAGGAATCATAAGGTCTGGTCAAGTTGTTTTGAAGTTGGAGGTTAAAGTTGTATGTGTTTGGGTCCAGGGTGATTGACTGTGTATAGTTTTTATTCATATGGTGGTCTGAGGCTATTTGTTAAATATTCAGGGATATAGCCCTGGGCGTCCAGGCCTAATGATGCCCCTGATTCTGCTCTTTAAATTCCCCATGCAGAGATTATCTGTATTATATCTATGACTTAGAAAATATTTTACGTTTCTTATAAATTACATATAGTGTATAATATACAATTCTAAATATATTAATCCATTACATACTTTGATTTTTTAAGCACGATGGTCTGTGCAAAAATTATCATTATTTGTATTTTTTGTTGCATGTGCTCTGTTTACATATGTATTTCTGTGTTAAAACTCAGCAAAGAATTGTGGACTAGAATTAGGAGAAAACGGCATATGCAAGTATTCCCAGTAGAGTGTTCATTTATTTTTACTTAGAAAATCAACAAAACATGTAAACTGACTGCAGGCATCTTACTTACTTATTCCTTCATCCGGCTCATTTCAAATAACGGGTCATGCTAAGAGGGAGGGGGGCTGGTGGTAGCTGTGAGAGTTTATAATAGAGGTCAGGAGGTCATGGGTTCAGTCCAGCTGACTACCACTGCAACCTCCAATATAACATTTACCCTCAAACTACACCTGGAGGCCTGATCTTAAGGTTGATTAATGAACGTCCTTTAGGATTAGCTACAGAGTCCCACAGCAACTGACCCTAGCAGGACCATTAAGGTCAGGACCTTCTTGTTTTGTGCTCTATGATAAAGAGGACAGCATGTGGTAGATATTTTTGACTAAATGCAGTAGGAAAGAGCCTGATTTGACTTCAATTTCATCCTCATCTGCAGATGGTGCTCTAGATACATCTGCATTGTTGTAATTTATAGCTTTCACCAGTAGGAGGCAACAAAGGACCACTTCCCTCACTGTTAACCCTATTTTGAGCATTTTAATATAAATTGTAAATCCAGTTTTCTCATATGCACTCCCAGTTAAAGATTTTTGCACAGATTTTCTACATTTGCATGTTACGTACATTTACAGTATGCTCCCCATTTGAGCAAATATATTAGAAAAACAGATTTTTTTAATTCATCACCACTGACCTAAAAAAAGACGCCTAATATAATTCTAATTCTAATTTGTGTGCCACTAGACAACTATTAGACATTTAACAGGCTATAGGGTGACAATGTGATGATATTGATTTTACAGTTATACAGGACAGTCTATGTTTTGGCACCACACAACCAGTTAATAGGATGTCAGACATCTCTTACATTTCCTGTTTAATTTGACCTTTTCAGAATCAGAATCAGAAAACTTTATTTATCCCAGAGGAAATTGTTCACATCACGACTGCACGCTCAGACAAGACAGAACAATACAGAATAAAAATACCTGAATATATAATAAAATATACTCAGACTAGAAATATATTAAGTAAGGAAATAGTACAACTTAAAAAGAGTTGTACTATTTCCTTAGTACAACTACTTCCTTAGTACAACTACTTCCTTAGTACAACTACTTAGTATGTACTATTTCCTTAGTGAACAAATATCTATTTATAGTTGTTCACTCAACAACTTTCCAATGACCAGGAATAAAAATCTACAGTCTGGATAAGTGGTAAAAAGCAGTAGTGTGTAAAAACTTGGATTGGTAGCACATAAAAATGTAAAAACTGAACAAATTCTACTACATACTAAACAGATTTGTAGAATAGTCTAAACCATATAAACTAAAAATTGTAATGTAAAATTGTTGTAACGTTAATGAAATGAAAGAAACAGTATAACTAATGTAGAGCATTTTGGTACATCTAGCATCTAATAATATCATGGCTTAAGTGTTCTAGGCTCTGTTTTACTCTTTTTGGGTTCCTCTCGGTTTGAAATACAATTCTAACTCATTTTAAATGACTGAAGTGCAACAGAGGCAAAAGTAGATTACATCCCTTACTTTCAAATATTGAGAGAAGTAAGAGTAAGTAGTAACTGCCTCCTTCTGCCACTGATACCGTGAGATGGTGTTTGATAGAGGAAACAGAAGGTGGATGAAGGAAGGGAGTTGGAGTGGTACGGTATCCTCTATGAATGGATTCGTGCAGATAGCCTGTATCAACACCGATATGTGCGCCAGGGCCTGCCTGGTTAGGTGAGTTTAACTTCGATACCAAGCAATCAGAGTGAGTCAACTGACAGGGTCTACATAATCAAATATGTGATCACAGTACAGGTGACCTGCATTTGGCCTATTTTATATTCCCATGACCAGGCATTAGCGGTATCGCCAGGTCCCCGTAAGTCCTCATTATAATGGTATTTGGCCTCCTACATGTGCCGCATCTTCATGTGGCCCCTCTTTTTTTAAAGACTGTCCTATTAATCCAGCTTTTGCATTTTTATGAGCAGATGGTTCAGTTTTGATTGGACACAGATGCAGTCTCTGAGGTAGCGTTAAACATCCCACACATTGTTCTGTGTGACCTTTGCTGAGAAATTGTTTCCAAAGGTTTATTGTCTCTTGCCGAACTGTTCTGCATGTCAGAGCAGTTTAGGCTGAGGGGGCTCATGAAACAAAGGGGGATCAGCTCAAATCATAAGCAGATCGTTTCACGGTGAGTGGGACCTCGCAGAGTCTACGAGGTTCGGTTGATACGTTGCATGTCTCCCTCTGTGGGAACTGCTGTGGAGCATCAAGCTTCATTTTGCTGTTCTGCTGAGTCATCAGAGAAGATAATTGCACAAACTCAGTAGGTATCTCTATTTTGTCCTATTAAAAGTCTTTTGTATTCTCTATTAGAGTTTGTCTGCATGTTTTCCATAATTATTTTACTTTTATCTTGATCTGTTCTTTGATCTGATCTTTTTCAGTTCACCACGTTAAGGGATGTGAAAATACATTGTGATCTGAAGATGGTGTTTCAGTTGCATCGATACTGGTACATTTCAAAATCAAATATAAAAAATCTAAGTCAGTTCTATTAATATTCAGTGAAGCACGCACTACTTTTTTGGCCTATATGTTATCATATCACATTTATATGTTTAGAGCACTGTATTGTTTACAACTAATTTTAAATCATGTCAAAGTGATTGAAGTGAACTGATCAAATTTGAAATATCTATCTTCTATCCCCTTGCTCTCTCTGGGTAGGCAGGATGGCCCTCCATCTCCCCTCAACACTTAGTTTGATGCGAGCCAGTGTCATGAGACAGCCTTGAACCTTCCAGCTTCAAGGTAGCACAGTGTGATGGGGAGCCCTAGGTTGTGGGTGGAATTAACTGAATGGGAAAAAAATACATGGAATCAAAATTCCAGTAAAAAAATATTAATGATTCTGCATATTTTCCCAAAGAATCAATCAAACTGAATTTCCCTGAGCTAATGATACACTGAACCATTTCCTATAGAACTCAGATCAAATCATGAGATCAGAAACATTCACCCCTGATGAATATGCAGGCTTATCTATGATTTGTGCTTAGTGATAAAAAAAACCTCCCAATAGGTGAGACCTCAGAGGCCGCCTGACATGCGTAGAGACAAGACCCATCTTAGATGGGACACTGCTGGGCTCTGGAAGCAGACTTTGCAGTGCATTATATGCAACTGATCATAATAAATCATTTTCCATAATGGCAGAAGGAAATTAGCCATGGAGAGACTGGTACGGACAAGCGCAGGGGAAAGTTCAGGTCCTTAGTCATATCTCATGGAACTTCAAAACCCAAGTTTCCACATGAGAGTGTAGTGTTTCAGCACAGCAAGATTTATTCCAGCCTCTAAGACAGGCCACGCAGAAATGAAATAACCACATGGCACTGCGCTCCTTTTATTGCCAGCTCCCATTCTGGCCTCCGTGTTACAATGGAGCGCATGCAGAACCTCGCTAGATACGAGCATCTGGCCCATTTGCTTTATCACATAGTCAGACTATGACATGCGCTCGAACATTAGCGCTGCGGCACATTCAGGAGGGTCACTGCACTATTCATTGCCCAGATAGAACTGAATGTATCCCCTCAGCAGACTATATGAGATCACATCCTCTTTATTAATGGTATCTTTGTCTGCAACATGACCGTGATCTGTGCTTTAATTCTCAGAAGCTGCAACCATTGCCATTGTTAACAATATAATCTAATATTATTTATTATATTATATGTCTTTGGAACAAGTAGAGGAATCAAATCATTATGATATGAACAAAGACATTTGAATGCTTTAATGTTGAAGGCTTTAAAACCTTTAAAAGTTATATGGAATAGTTATGAATGCTGCCTGATGCTTGAGACATTTGAGGGTTAAACATTTTTAACGTGTACTTACAGTGCAGAGGTGCATGCAGGGCTTGATAAAGAATGCAGTAGAACTCTTGTTTTCTTTTATATTATTGTATTTGAATAATAAAACAATTGCTCTTGACCTTTAAGGGTAAATGGAAGCCTTTGTTAAACATTACATTTTAACTGAATCATTTTGTCTTGAAAATTTCTCTTAATCTCTTAGTGTCCAAAACTTTGAGGTCAGCAGGGAGTGGAGCATGTCCAGGCAGCTGTGCTACTGGCCTGAATGGTGCTTACAGCTGGCTGTGTGACCCTGCCACGCTCCAGTGAGAAGGGAGGTCTCTTTGATGTTCAGTGCTAACTGGAAGGAGCTACCTTTTCCTCTGGCTGGTGGTCAGCACTGCTGCTGCTTTAGTGCGGCGGCAAAGTGAAAATATGTGGCATTTTACAGTAACAAATCCGTATTTAAAGACTCTATTCTGGCTGAATGGGTATGTGCGGTATAATAAAAGTTAATCAACGTATTCTTTAGAATAGGCATTCCCAGGTGACAGGTTGTGGAAATGGTACTTAAAGTAGAGAGCGGTGACAGGTATTATTTGCCACTTTTCCCAAACACTCCGGCCTGTCAAGAAACCCTGATGAATGCAGGCAATTGAATTGTCCTAACAAAGTAATTGCGCTCAGTTTACGGCCCGTGTGTGTTATGTGTGCAACACAGCATTGTTTAAAATTGCTTGCCATTACAAAGCTGTTCATGATTGACTATCATGTGAAAACCCGACTGGCGGGAAGTAAAACAAGCCCTCCTGAACTGCTCATGGTTCACATGGTGTATTTAAAACAAACTCATACATAGACATGGACAGAAGCCTTCAGTGCTGAGCAAAGCGAATAACTTCTTATGAAGCTTAGCCGATTGCCTAATATGTCCAAAGAAACCTTGTATTGATCACTGAACACACATGAGGTCAGACCTGGGCAGAGCTGCAAACGTCAGATTATTGCTGAGGTAAACACGTGAAGTCATCGGGGTAAATATAGACCAGGCAAAAGCTCTTAGTTCTAGGGACTATAAAATGCTTGGCAGCATCTGCTTTGTTACTGAATTATGTATAAGCAGAGAGACATTTAACTGTTTTTGGTTTAGAAAAAGTGTGGGAAAAATGTTCCATGTTATCTTTGCTTTGTGATAAAGCGTTGTGCGGGTCCTGTTTCATCAAAGGTGTTTGTGCAAAGCAAATAAATGATCATTTCCCTTCAGTGGCGTTTGCTTGATTTATTTGCAACAGTTTGAATATTGGGTGTTTCTCCATTCTTTTTAAAGCTGCCAACACATACACACACATACACAAACCCATGCACACATATACATACACACAGTGAAAGAAAACAAACCCATACAATTAACACTCATATGCACATTCGGGCGATTTGCCACCCCCTCCCAACAACCACCCCTGGCCGGAACACACTCTTATCTCTTCAGGAAAGTATGCTGGGGATTTCTGTCAGAGAAGACACAGCGATTGATTCCATTTAATCATGCGTGTTCGTCTTAACATCGCCTACACAAGCCTCATTTTAAAATGATCAGGTCTGAAGTGAGTACATAACACACTGACAACCCAGCTGAAGGCCATAACACGAAACGACGAAACAAGCAGGTATTTCAGTTTATACTCAGCCACTTTGGCCTGGGGGGCAGATCAACTGGTGATCAAATCTAATGGGTTATTTCAAACAGCATGGCTCATATCAGCATCATGCTGGATCACGATCTGGCACTGAGCGCGCTAATACTGGCTTTCGGGGTCATGACTTTTGGGGGTATTTTTGGGTACCTTGTGTGATTTTTCTAAATCTGTTTCATTCATTTCCCAGAAGATATTAGGCCTGGGTTTAAAGTGCTTCAACAGACCGCCAAGCACCCTTTTTGTCTCCAAGACTAACATTTGGTGTGATCACTACTGACAGTGGCTTGTTCTTGCAGAGGGCCTCATGAAGGATCACCAAAAAAGGGCATTGGGCAAGTCAGCCTGGCTGCTCCTCTTGCTCCCCAAATCTTTTTTAAGGTGTTGGTGTTTGATTTTTTTTTCTCCCTTTTCTGTGCCAGCTTGACGGATTGGTCATTTAATTGCTCCAATTTTTTTTGTCTTTGGCCCACTGTGGAGAGCTGCAGCCAGCTGTGTGTGAACAGAGCAGTAAACACTGGAGATGGAGCAGTTAGAGGGGGCAGGGCTTGTGCTGCAGGCTGAACAGAAGACTCCTCTCTCAGTCCAAGTCCAAGTCCACACACTCGGGAGCTCTGGAGATCTCCAGCCCGTCCACACTTCCACACTCAGTGCAGGTGAGTGGCCAGCCGTCCGTGTGTGAGCAGATTTAACCCCTTTCTCCCCCTGTGTGCAGAACTGGGGTCGTTAGGCTAAAGTTTCCTGCACAGCTCTGCTGCTGCACCTTGTGTGCGGCTGTTAATGGGAGTGTTTACGTTACGGTGAGGTTTATGAGCTTATGGGTGCTTGAGGTCCTTTGATGCAGAAGTGAACGGCTTTCTGTGTGGCAAGCCTCTTTGCAAAGCCGTAGCACTTGGGGTCTTGTTTTTGTACCTGAACGAAACAAAAGTATAGTCGTTTTCTTTCCTTTTTCTTTAGTTGCTTGTCATCCTCTCGACATGCGTTTTTGGAACGTTGGGGTGTATCATTTGCTGTTTTCTGCTCATGATGCAGAAATCAAGGAGACGGCAACTTGGAAGAAACTGCACCAAAATCACTGACTTCCACGCCAGCTCCACAAAAAAGGAAGAAACTAAAAAAAAGTATTTTTTTAGTTTCTTCCTTAAATGCCCTGTGTTTAATGTGTCTTTATTCAGACCAGTCTAAATACCGGCTATTTTCTCTCTGTAATATCAACAGCCCCGTCCGTTCTGGTGAGTTTAAATAGCCATTGTTTTTATCACGGTGGACTTAGTTCAGGCGTCCGGAACTCCTGATTCCCATAGACGCTGTAACACTTAGTGTGATTCTCGGTAGCATCGTATATTGTGTTTTCACTGGCTGACTGTTCCTCTTCTTTCTCTTCCCAAAATATTTGTGGTGTGCTGTTGCCAGTCACGAACATTCTTGCATTTTTTCCCTCTGGTTCTGTTGTGGGATTGAGGACAGGCAGGGGGTGGAGGACGAGGGGGTGCTTTGCTAAGTGTATTCTCCCTACTGAACAGAGTATCTAAGAGAAACCAGTGGAATTTAGTGAGATCCTACTCCACAAAGTGCCATAGTTGTGCAAAAATAGCCAGAATACTGGCCAGTGCCAAAACCTTAAAGCGGCATTAATTTAGCCCAGGATATAGTCCAGGGGTGTATCAAGCTTTACAAAAGTGGGGCTGTTCTGGGATGGGGAAGCCAAATTATAAATACAATCTGACCCATGTAGCATAATTTTAATCTGACAAAAGGGGGGGGGGGGTAGGGGGGGTGGAATCACGTTTCAGAAAAGGTGGGGGTGTGCTATGTCCCTGATATTGTCCCTTTCTTGAATTGTGGTTTTCGGCCGTGTGTCCCACAGAACTCTGGTGAATCGACAGAGCAAGGTCAGCATGAATCAATATGTGACCTCAGCATGTATCACTACAGCATTCAGTCTTTTAGATCTGGGACAGTTTGTGCAGTGATGATTTCACCCTGGGCTTGGCCTCAGAGCAGGCCTTTAGACTGGTGATGTAGCATGGATGTAGCTGAACAGGCATTAGAGCTTTGAGCAGCGAGGCAGGCCGGTAATTGGCCACGAAACTGGATCTGATAACAGTGTGGTGTTTGGAAAATATGAGGGGAATGCCCTCGCCTTATAAGGAACAGATTGAACCTGGTGACAGACGATTGGAATAGCCTCTGGAATGCATAACAGCACCATTTTCTTTCTCTTTGACCCTCTCTTACTCTCTCCCTCTCTCGATGTCTCTCTCTTTCTCTCTTTCCCTCTCTGTTTCGCTCGCGGTCACTTGCTGTAATGCGAGGGCAAGTGGAGCCCAGAGGAATCTGGAGGTAATTCTGCATAGTGATAACAAGGCTCTGGCATGGGCCTGACCAGGGCAGGATGTAGAGAACACTGCCCTGCGTTTCCGGACTACCGTAGCCCCGGTGCTCAGGCTGGAAACACTACAACACCAAGGCTGACCTAGGAGCAGAGCAGAGGGGTGGACTACACCATGCTGATGGACAGCTGGGCCAGTCCCAGAACCAGCTCAAGCTATTCCCCTGATCTGGTTTAGTTTGCTGTAACAAATATTTCCAACTGTGCAGAATCTATTGGAGTGTTGTGTTTGCCGCAACTCCGTTTTGATTCTGTAAATACCCCAAAACATGTAATTACAGTGTCGGTCAATGATTGTGTAATAAGCAAGTTCATAATAGATAGGCTCTCATTAAATGTGCAAAACACTTTTCCTAATTTTAGGCTCTCGCACAGAACTGGAATGTCTCTGCATGGTCTTCAAAACATCCTTAAAAGGGAGACCCAGATGTATGCATATGAGAAGAACCTAAATGAAAAAGCAAAACTACCAAGCTACCCTTGCATAGGCTTGGCCTGCATTTCCTTTTACCCAAGACGGCATTTTCATAAATGTATCCATGTAAAATAAGACTGAAAAAATGTTTACTTTGGACAACAGTCTCATAATGTTCAATTAACTTTCAGTTACGATGATTGACGCGGGGGGAGAAACCTCAAGAGATGCGGCCCTTCGACTCAGAACCACATCATGTTCCAAACCAGCCCTCCTCCGCTTTGAATCTGATAGCATGTAATTTGAAAGAGCTAGGTCCAGAACCACACGGCCGGTTGTGTAACCCCGGTGAATTTTCGGCCCCTTTTAGGCTCGTGAGATACGTTTAACTCCTAACTGGTTGTGACGATCGAGGGGAAAAAGCAACAAAAAAAAAAAGGGGGACATTCCTCACTTGTGAGGTCACAGCCATCTGAAACTTTAGCCCGTGTTTACTTAGGTCTTTGCAAATATGCAATAAGTGCCTTGCAGATGTTCTGGTAGTAATATATAAATCTGAAATTATTCCTACTCTCCTCCATTTGAAACCAGTCCTCGCAAGGCAGGCCTTCCTCAGTCTCTCGCTCTCTCTCTCTCTCTCTTTATCTGAAATTTGATGTTGTGGCCCGTTTGTTGTTCTTCATCACGGTGGCAGATTTCAGTGGAAAAGTTGGATTCTGGAACAGCAAAGCCAGAGTTGGACCCAGATTGCATAGCTGCTAAGCTTGCAGTGGGCCGGGGCTTGCTGATGTGTGAGGATTTCTCTGGGGTGATGGATAACGCTGACGGATGCGTTCTCCTCGCTCCGTTGCCCAAGGGCGAAGGCATGTGAGACCAACTACTGAAATAAATCCTCTCAGCAGAGGACGAATCATCAAGGCTTCATGGTTTTAACTTATATGGCCACCCTGGTCATCTACACACCGGCATGGTTCATAGCCTTCTGTAGCCTTAGAACGCAAGCCATTCACTTGTAAAGAAAAATGTGAGGCTCCTTTGATGAATCCCCCACCCCCCAGTCCTCTGAGACTCAGTTTGAACCTGAAACTCCTGGCATTATGTTAACTTTTAGAAGCTCACACAATGGGTCTGGGAATGCGTCCGCACACCTTACAGTATGTCATCACCCTGAGATGCCTGATGTAAGGTTCCCAGAATGGCAGAGTGACAGAGTGATAAAGTATCATACCACTGACAAACTAGATTCTTTTTCCCTCCTTTAGGCTTCTTCTCATCTGATAAAACAAGCACAGGAAATATCTGAGCCGAGTCCATTTTCCCTGGTCTCCCTGTTCCAGCCTCTTCCCCATGGGGATCACATGCTTAGCCCAAGGGCTCTGTGCTTCACACACCACCCCTCTCCAAGCCCAAACTAAACAAACATGCCTAATCAAGGCATGGCCAACATGTCCGCTTGCCTGGCCAGTGGAAATCACATTAGAAGATCTCATTTGAGGAAAATGATTTGAGGAATTAAGGGGCAGATATACACTGAGTTATGATGCAAGACTAGAAGCATGCGTAAAAAAAATCTATTCAAGAGCTTTTATTTATATAACACGTTTTACAGCAGACATCACAAAGCAGCTTTACACAAATGCAAGCTGATACCCATATAAAGTAGGGTCAGCATTCAGAATTTAGGATGCCAAAATGTTTTTTGGGAGGAAACTCCTTAGAAGAACCAGTTTGGTTCTCTAAAGAACCTTTTAGTGCATGCCCAGCATTATGTAGATGTCCGTAAGACTTTACCCAGACCTTTACTTACAAGCCTAGAGCCATTTAGAAGGCTTTATGTTTAGGAGTGTAGGGCAACAGTGGCAAAGGAAACAATCAAAAATGCAGGGGCCAGTGAATTTAGCTAAGTGTGTGTGTGTGTGTGTGTGTGTGTGTGTGTGTGTGTGTGTGTGTGTGTGTGTGTGTGTGTGTGTGTGTGTG
>JBBPDC010000129.1:22819117-22831753 GCA_037974485.1 Hemigrammopetersius urotaenia
ACTCTGTTACAATCACTCAGGCTGCTATTAAACAGCTCAGGTCTGGCTTTCTTAAAGGGGATTTTATTGGCCTTCAGACTCAGGCTGCTCGATACACATCCCAGGCCACTCACAAGTAGCCAGCCCCTATTCAGGGTATTTATTTGCTACCGGTGCCATCAGTCAGCAAAGACATTCATGGGATAAACTGAATCGGCTCCTCAGACGTTTTTAAGCTGACAGAATGAGGATAATCAGACGGCACATTTACAGCCTTTTCAGCTGGTTACAAGATTATTTCACAAATATCTGGGCTCTGGAAGTGTGTCAGCGGCTCAGCAGAACCCAGAAGCGGCTTGGCGACGCGTGGATCAAAACAATAATGGGGTCATGATGGCCTCTGTTTGTTTATCCTGGTCTTGGTACAGTTAAGAGCAGTTTGCCTGATGTGAGGAGAGTTCAGTCTAATTGGAGCCATGTTCCCATTAATGACTGAAGCACTTACACAGAGTCAATGTGATTGGGTTTAAGTTTAGGCTTATAAAACATAACATATAGATGCTTACATAAATATTTTACAGCGTTTCCCATATGTAGACTCCCAAGAATATTTATGAGCATTTTTTCCCATTTGAGCAAATCCCACACAAAACACAAATGTTTCTTATTCTTTTAGATAAACTTAAATTGTTTTGTCATGAATGGAAACCATCCCCCTTTTTTTCTGTTGACATCTTCACATCCTAAAACTACTTTGAAATAAGCTTTCACTTGCTCTGGGATGTCTCATGTTTTCCCATTACAGTGTTCCCTTTTGTGAAATTCAGATGATGTGTTTTGTGACCTGCTTTTAGGGAGCTTTTCATGGAAGCTTCTGGTGATGGAGGTTGCATCTTGATATTTGACAATGCCAAGATTCAACTAAACTCTACTATTGTGTCTCTTTTGCTCTCCTCCCTTCTGTATTTGGTGCTTGTATGCTCTTGTGTCCTCTTCCTGGCATATTGTCTACTAAAGTTTTTCAAACACTTTTTACCCTTTTACAGCAATTTCCCCACTTGTGGGACTAATAAAGGTTTATCTTATCTTATTATTGCCCTTGTTGTGTTTATGTTTAAGGTCTTTGGTGTTACCCATGTTGATGGATAAGGGATGTGTAATCTCATATTTATACCACAGGGAGATTTTTTTGCCACTAAAGATGCAAATTTCTTTTTTTATATTGCCCAAGAGTGCCAATAAATTGAGCCCATATGTTGGGAAAGAATTCCTAAAATAAAACACATCTGTAGATGTGAGTTCCGTTAGATGAATAGTAAGCAATTACTTGTGTTTATTTCATACAGTTGTTTTTCCTGAGGGGTGCCAATCATTTGTGTTGAGTGTATAATTCATATGGGAACCCTGTGTATGTCCTGTCATTGTACAAAAAAATGTGTGTGAGAGAGCGAGAGGAGGGGGGCTATGTCACTCATGCTGGCTGGCCTCATTAAAGTCTGATTTAATGAATATAGCAGCGCCATAGAGAACAATGGACTCTTGTTACAATAACGTCTGCTGGGCTGTGAGTGTGTGCACGCTTGTGTGTGTGAGAGAGAACGGAGAGTGAGTGGGTGCCATGCCACTCAAGCCTGTGACACATGTCTGCGAGACCACCTTGGATAGTAATAGCCCCCCATTAGTTCAGGTTCAACTTAATGATCAGTAATAGCGTCCTAGCCGCCCAGACCTGCCTGAAATGCAATAGTCAGTCAGTCAAGCTCTCTGTCAACAGAGCCACACACAGCACTTTAAATGGATGATTGTGTGTGTATGTGTGTGTGTGTGTGTGTGTGTGTGTGAGTGTGTGTTTGAGTGAGAGAGAGAGAGAGAGAGAGACACACACACACAGGTGTATAACTGGGAGGAAGATGGTGGGGTAAATAGCAGGCAGCGGAAAGCAATGTGGTTTTCATGGTGATCCCCTTTCAATGGGTCTTATAGTCTAATCTCAGTTCCAATTTGGTCATTAGCTACAACGCACACTGCAATCTGAAACCAGACCGATATTGAATTAATTTATAATTTCATGCTCGTCTAAGAATCTTGTTATGTCTGGTAAATGTTTAGGATTACCTAATATGAAGACCTTATATGAAATCCTTCACAAATACTCTGCCTGATGTTTTAATATAAAGTGATTATATTACTTGAATGAGGGTAAAAGGATTAGTTTTAAAGAATTGCATTGAAAAACGGCCCAAGTGAAGCAGTAAGCCTATTTCATATAAAATAAATCCATCAAATGTAAAATGAATTCACTATAGAACTTCTCAGAGGCATCCAGTGCATAATAAGTGTGTGTGTGTGTCCTTCTATTTCCCTGGCACGCACACACACACACACACACACACACACACACACACACACACAAAGAGCTATTTTTTATGGAAACACAGGCAGCCACAGCTCCACTGAAAGAAAGACAGCAAGTTTTATGAATTATCTACAGCAATTCTTAATCAGGCGAATGGTAATTGTGGTTTTCTATAAAACAAGACTGACAACAATCAGTCATTTGTCTGTAGATAGAGATGTCTGGATATGGAACTTCTGGGACATTTATAATATGAGCATGTAATAAATATAATAAAACCCATATAATTCCTAAATAATTCTCTATTACTGATTACTGACAACAAACTGTGATAAGATACCTTACAATTAGGGGTGGGTGATATGGCTAAATAATTTTTTTTTACAGTTAAATCACGATTTTGATTTTATCACGGTATTTTTATTAATTTGTAACGGATTTTTTCACTATTTTGCAAGGTACTGAACAGTACAACTTAACTATTGTTGGTTGAGTGCTGTTTCTAAAAGGCTGGCATGAAGCGGACTAGCAAATAATAAGGAAGACCATAGAACCACAAGAGATGGAATGTGGTCTATTTAGACGATACTACAATATCTTTGCTTTGGCAGATTGCCCACCCCTTCTTACAATTATTATTATTATTATTATTATTATTATTATTATTACTAACAGCAGTTGTTTGGCCAAACATCTTGGTTTATTGTAGTTTACAGTGGTCTATGGTAGCAAAATAAGGAAAATATTTTTTCTAAATACCACAATGTTATTAATCATTTTGATCATCGATACAAAATTCAATTAATGTTAGACCTGGGCTGGTAACAAAATCCTCTTATTCAAGCATCTATGTGGGAAATGACCATTTTAAACACTATAAACTTGGGGTGGTGGCGGTTCTGAGATGAAAGGTGAAACTCACATCTTGCTACTGTTTGTTCTGGGCTCCGTTTCTGTGTTTGGGACCGTCTTTAATTTGCCTGTAATTAATCTAGTTATAAGGAACAGAATTGTGAGTGTTTTAAAATATTACAGTTATCTGTGTATATTTTGGTCATTTTACAATGGCTTTCAGACGGGCGGCTCTAACAATGTGAATGATTATTTTATTAGTTCGTCCACAGGGATCCAGTACATGGGCAAACATGGACAGATTCTGCTTAATCATAGGAACTAAATGTCAGTCTCATTCGCGCAATAATAGTAGTTAAATACTGTATCTTACTAACTGGTTTCACAGGATGTGTACATGTACTCTCAGATTTCTGGCCCAGCAGCTGTCACCTTTTTGCCTTGGGGGTCACACCATGTAAACACTGGCCCACTGACTTTCTAATAATGGTCAGCATAAATATGAGCAAAAAACTAGCTAGCATAACGGGAGGAACGCAGAGAGAGGCACGAGAAAGGGTTCTCTGCTCACACAGGAATGTGTGGTCTGTAGGGCCACACAGCACAGCAGTGCTGCATATCCTCTGCAGCGGACACCGCACACACATACAATTCATACAGAGGTTTCATGTGAGCATTCCTGAGCTTGTGAGAGTCTACCTACATTGTGTACATGCCTTGCAGACATGATTAATGGAAGGCATGCTAGCCGTGTTTGTTTTAGACTAGGGGATAGAAAGCTGGAATGCTTCTTTTGTGGTCCTCCGTAGCCATGCTCATCCACTTTATGCTAGAAGTGGTAGAAATAATGGTAGGAAGTGGCCTCGTAGCAGGATGGGGCTGTTAAAAGCCTTTTTCTGGTCACACTCCCCAGTGCTGTCATCAGTCTGATTGTTTAAAGTTGTTCCGGCTCATCACTGACTGAGAAGGGAGCAGTAATCCCGATGAGAGGATTTCCCGGTCTGCTTTAAATCATCTAAAGTTATACTCTTTTTATATTGTCAGTGAATAGAGGAAGCGCCTTGATGGTCTTCCTTAAATAAAACCCAAAGTGAGCTACCATCTTTTCACATCTTAAAAATGTTAGCATTGCTTATAATATATGACAGCTGAGAGCTAGTTGGCATAATCTTATTTGCATAAAGCAAACTATGCCAATTTGTACAGCAAGTGTTTCAGAAGGAGTACTTAGATACTTGTTCTGGAAACATTGAAAAATAGATTAATTACTGCAGGTTTTAAATATCCAGTAGGGGGCAACAATGTATTAAATTGCTTATGCGCGGTGTGGTGCTGTAGAGGCTACAGTTGTAGTCTGTCATTCAAAAGTAGCTTTTGTGGACCAGTTAATTGATAAGAGTTTAATGCTGACAAACTGAATTGTTATTTTATTTACTGCCATTGGGATTCTGAATAGAGACGGCAGCTAAAATTTACCCGACAAAAGTTTGATTTCTTGTTTTTTACCCTGGGTGAGTCATTGAACTGTCTACATTCATACCCTTAATGTAAATTTAGCATTTCTAACCTGTTATTTTAAGCATCTCTCTTAACCTCAGTGGCTGTGTGAAAAGCAGTGCAGTTTTTTTGGCTTCGAGGTGAGTTGAGGATCCTAGTATTTATTTTTTTTTATTTTTTTTTTAAATTACATTTTACCATGTTGCAACACTGACCTCTTTCCTGATGTTGACTGCAAATTTTGTGAGTTGGAAAAGGAGATAAAAGTTTTTGAATAATAATTATAATTCAATAACAGTGTAAGGAATTAAAACTTTGTGTATTGAATTATTTGGCCCAGGTCCAATATTAGCAATTAGCCATTTCTGAAGAGAGAGCAGCTGAGTATTTGTTTGCTACTTGAAGTTTTAATTAGTATTTGAAAGCTTAATCGTTTTTCCAAGTTAAACTTTGTAGGTTAAATTCTATCAAGCAGTACGCATTTTATGCAAGTAGGCTAGTCGAGTATTACTCAGCTCTTTTAACAAGTAGGCCAGACAGATGCCATTCGACTGGCAGTGACTGTGGTCTGTGTGTTTGCTCAGAAAAGAGACACTGTTTTTTCTGAGGAGTCCTAAAATGAGGGGGCCTGCTTTGGACCTTTCACCTCCACCCTGCTCTATGTCCGCACAGTGAGGTCATCAAGCCTGAGGCCTAATCTCCTCTTGTCTGTCTCTCCCGAGGAACGCGCCCCCCTGCTCTTTTTTCTTTGAGATCTCATGTCACGTAATACCCTTGAAATCCTCTCGCATGCTTCGACCTAAAAACACATTCCATTGTCTGATTTACAGAGTCCTGTCCCGTTAAATAGATATGCTGATGATGATTAATATCCATGCTGGGAGGGAACGAGGGGGGGGTGGGCGTCACTCAAGAACGAGTTAGGCATGGCATTAATTCTCTTTGGGGAGAAAATGTTTTCTCACAGCTCTGGATTTTGTGAGGCGTAAACGAAGGATGTGATAGAAGCGTGTGCCTGAGGTGCAGAGGTTGTGTGCCGCGGATATATGCACAGAATGCCGTCGTGTCTTCCAACGTACGGCATGGCGGAAAGAGTGCAGCAGCAGGATCTTAAATCACTTCAGTGTTTTAGCATCTCTCTTCACTCGATTATTGCGGCTTGGAGGCCGTGGCTGGATGGCGTAGCTAAAGGATACTTGTCAGAAGCGGGAAGATTTTACAAGGCACATCATGAACTTCTTGGGTTTATGCTGGATACTTTTTTATGTGCCATTAAATGTTCCAGCAGGGCATGTCATATGTGGTGTGTGGCGCTAGCTAATGTTAAATACAAGAGAGGGAAATTGAGCAGCAAGAAGAGTGACTGCTGAGCTCACTCTGTCTAGACTGAACTAAACTGAGTGAAACTGTAGCTTATGGTTATTTCATCAATTTATCAAATATGATTGTTTACATTATTATCAACATGGTAGCTGGTAGTCTAGTGGTCAGAGAGATTGCCCCTGTGATCAGAAGGTTGTGGGTTCGAATGCCAGGGCTGTTAGTAGCACCTTGAGCAAGGTACTATCTCTACACACAGTGCTCCCCAGGTGCCACTCATTGCTGGCAGCCCACAGCTTCAAAAGGTGAATGGGTTTAATGCAGAGAAAACATTTCACTGTGTTCACATGTGACTATAAGGTACCACTTTACTTTAGAAAACCTAACATTTAAAGTACCACATGTAACCCATTTTGTAATTCCACTATTTAGTAAGTTTAGCAGCTTCCATTTAACCTTATCATTCATTTGCATGAAGAGAATCTAGTTAGGACAGAACAAATTGTTACCATCAAAAAAAAAAAACTTTTGATCATTTGAAAATACCATATCTTGTCAAAACTGAACAGAATTCAATAGGAGCTAGTTTTTTTTTTACAGTACCTTCTTTAATAAGATAATATTTTTCTTTCTCATTCTATAAAGTGGCCCCTTACAGTCACACATAAACACAGTAGCTACAGCACACAGTGTGAACAGTGTGAAGTTCTGTCTCTGGATTTAACCCATTCACCTGGGACCCTTCTAGTCGCAGGGGCAACTCCCTAACCCCAGTAACCAGCCACCCCAACTGTGAAGTTACTGTTTTGGAGATTTAAGGTTTTATAACAGTCATGTTCACGTTAACCAACTAGCTAGTTAAGCTAACTGGTTTCCACCAAACAAGTAATATCAATCTTTCCTCTGCTGTATGTTCTTGCCCGATCAATGAGTAGAAATATATAATTCAGTGTAATGGTACATTATCAGTGTTTTAACTGGCTGTTTCATGAAACTTATTTTAGAAAGTTGAGCTGTTTGCCTCCCATTGTGATGGATTTTCAAACACATTTCAAGTCAATTGGAGGAAGCTGAAGTTTTGCCCAAGGTTCTGTTCACCTCAAGCCCGACATTAGCAAATAGCTTCCCTGTCGCAGGTTTCGGTAAATACTGAAGTGAGAGAGAATATATTACGGGAGGTCAGCACATGTGTTTTCGTGTCATGATTAGCCTACTGTTTCAGTGCCTTCTCGCTTCATCTGCCGGCAGTGAGCATGCAGAGTCGGCCCATTGATCAGATAGCTTGCGCCTGCAAGGTTGCACGGTTGTTAGTTTCCTCTCAAGGCCTTGCCAGTTGACAGGTTGAATATTTGGACAAGTGTCTCTTTTTCCCCTGAGTGTTTTTCACTTACATAATAGACAGAAGTGGCTGAAAGCTAAAACCACTCCATCTTGAACAAAAATGCTGGGAGAGGGGAAGAAGTGGCTTTTTTTTTTTATAGTTTTCCTTAGATCTCATATTTCTCTTAGTGTGGTGAGCATATTTTGTCTAGTAGAAAAGTGAAGGGTTTTTGCTCAGTTCGGGATAGTGAGGACAGAGTGTACTCTGTGAATGTGTGTGTGTGTGTGTGTGTGTGTGTGTGTATTAGCGAGTGTGTATGCAGTTGTGACAGTGCTGTCATTTGCCCATTTGCCCAGTGGTCTGCAGATAGAGTGTTCCCTCTCCCAATCGTTGTGGTCAGTGTGTTTGAGTGTGAGGGCTCTATCTTTCTGCACAGCATGTTATAAACCCTCTTTTTTTCCTGAACTTACGGGAAAGGGAGCTTTTTTTCTTACCATATTTGGTCATGTGGAGCGACGCCAATAGGCAGCAGACGTTTGATGCCGTACTCGCATCATTTTTTTCCCTCCTCCTTGCTCTTTTTTCGCGAGGATCTTGCATGCCAGTACTGGCTGATAGAGGTGCAATCTCTGGATGCGCATGAGAAGACCATTTAAAACAAGCGTTTACCAAAAAAAAAAGCACATAGTGTAAGCCTCATTGCATTTTAAGCACTTACACCAACAGCTCTGCTTTGCAAAGGAATGCACAGGCCTTGCCTTATTTATCTGAGGAGGAAATTATGAGAAAAAATAAATATTGGTAATGATGTGGCTCAGGACTACGTAGACCTTGTGTGACAGATTCAGTAGCTCAGATTTTCAGAACAGCTGAAGGAGAGGTTTGAGTACTGAGCTTGCTGCCCTCCAGTCTCCAGACATTGCGATTAAATTACTATATCCCGAGCACTATCTTAAAAAAACACCTTGCTGTAACATAGTTAAAGACTGGCCTGCATTCTATTGATCAAAATTATTTATTGGATTGTCCAAATTGCATTATTTATTAAAACACTCAGAGGCCGGTCTAATTCAGTGTGAATATATTTGTGAGTTATTAACCAACTTCTACAATTACGCACTTTTCAGACGCACTTTTCAGATGGCCCCTCAGTTCAGCCTTGAAGTGCAAGATTTTTCATTAAAATGGAAAGAATTTAATTTCATTTTAATTATTATTTGAATAAAACTGTTAGATGGGATTATATCCATTAAAACATCTGAGCAGTCGATTTCCATTCCACTGGCAGAATGGCCACTTACAGGGCTCATTTGCAGCCTTTTTGTGTTTTCAGCATTGCAAAGCCAATATTGCAATTAGGCCGGCCCAGATCATGAATTTTTATGGCCAGTTCTGATTTCTGTACTGCAAAATGTGCCAGTAGCCATTTATGCCAGAGTTTTATTAAGTCTTCTGTTGTCTAAAGTGACACTGTGTGGGCTTGATGATCATCATAAGGACGTTTTCAGATGATTTAAATAAAAATGCCTTTGGGCATATTTGTAGCATGATTACATCGAAAGTAAAATGCAGGTAACTATATTGACCTCCCAAAATTGGCCAAAATAGGTTTTGTGTGTTTAAATAAAGAATGATTGGCTGATTGTGATCGTGCATCCCTAAATGTAATACTAGACCATACATCTTACTATTCCTCCTGACCTATCTTTTAGTATCATGTCCATTGTGGCTACCAGAAGTCTGGAAAGTTCCAACACGATTACTTACGTGTTACACGGCCCAGATTGTTGCTGTTTCAGGACGTTTTGCTGACCAAAACATCTGAGGCTTATTGTGTTGTGTATGCAGGTAACAGTCAGTGATTCACTGGATGAGCCTTTGTGGTGAGGAATGTGATCCATTGTCTGGGAATGTGGGAGTCTCGATTTCCACTCTCAAATGGAAACGCAATGGCTACGACTCTTTGAATTTCCTCCATTCATTAAACTTGTGGTTTCGTTTATGGTGACGACCTAAATAATGCTGCTGATCTGTGCGCTGACAGAGATGCTTATCCTAAAGACGGTCTAATAGTAACCGTGAATTATGCTGTTATCATCTTAGTGTTTTTTATTGCACGTCCGAAGATTGTGCAATTATGACATAACATTATGCTCAGCGAGCCTGAAGGCCTGTCATGGTGAAATAGAGATTTGTTTCCATGTGAAAACACTTGGAAAGAAAAGCTAGACAGCTGGAGTCATTTTAGGATGACTGCATGATCGTGTGTTGCTTTTAAAAACGCATTTGTCGTCTAAATTCTTTCTTTCATGAAATGCTCTGTTTCAAAGTCTCTGAAGTTCGATTTTGTAATCACTTTAAATTGGTACATCACAGTAAATTCATCAAAATCTCATTCTCCACTTGTGAAGGAGAAAAAGAGGTAGCCATGTTTCCTGTTTCCTCGTCTTCTTTCCTGTCTTTCTCTCCTCTCTACCCTTTATTGTCCTCTTTTCTTTTCTTTTCTACACAAAATCTACACTTTTCTCTTCTACTATTCTCTCCTGTGCTGCTTTGTGAAGCCAGTTTGCTCAGTGACACCAGTGGAAAGCAGTCACTACTCTGCCTGCCAAAAACTTCACTGGATTTATGGCTGTACATCCTGCTCTCTTTTGCTCGCTTTCTTTCTCTCTCTCTGGCTCTCTGGCTCTGCTCTGATGCCCCAGGATTGTAAATGTGCTGATGCATCATCAGAGGGAGCGATGCGTGAGGCTTGCTAAATGACTACTGCCAAGCGGACCTCCCCCTATTAATGACAGATGGTACAGCCTTCCTCAGTATTAACAGGCATGATGTGAGGAAGAATTGACTGGATATAGAAGTGCCATCAAAGAATGGAGACAATCTGCTGACATATGAACAAGGATAGCTCACAGCAGTCATAATAGTACCAAGTCCTTGTTGCTATGGTAACTAATATTTTTATAATGGCCCAACCACAAGTTTTAAATACTACTGTCAGTGTGACAGTTATGGTTCTTTTTGACTAATTCATTCATAAGCCATGTACGAAACATTAGTTATGATGTAGTAGCTGCCTAGTAACTTATACAATATGCATTTTTTTTGTTGAGTCAGAGTCCACAAATTATTTTTGCCATTTTAGAAACATCAGCTTGGATGTATATTTTAGATCTTTGTCCAAGGCTCTTCCTGTTCAAACAAATAGGAGCCTTGATTTGTGTGACCAACCTTGTATGACTGGAAATAACTACCCAGAGGCGTTACCAGGATGACTTTAAGGGCCTGGATGTCTTACCAAACCAAACAGCCGAGCAGCTGTAATGTGCATCTATGCTGGTTGATGCAGGGTGTCTCTCCTCCCCTTTTTTAATGTCTCTGCTGCTCCAATAAGCCTTTGAGACTCAGCAGGTCCCATTACGTCCTGCACATAAACACAGCTGGGAGATAATGATGGCTGTAGGCCTGTCGCACGCTGTGTAGTTTTACTGCACATTGACCAGGTCTTTGTGCTGGAGCTCAGCCACCGCCACTGCCGAGACGCCACTGGCCTGTGATGTGCCTTACTGGCGCTCTTAAAGCTTTGATCCAAGCTGATAAAAAAATACACACTAAGGCAGCTGTTCTGAGTTTAGCCTCAGTGGAGTGCTAAATGGCACACCAAGCATCTCACTTATGTCCATAAGACTGCATTCACTTTACAAGCCTTACATCTAAATAACAGTTCTACAATTTGCACTCGCAATTGATCCATCTGACATGAGTGTGATCGGACTCGCACCCTGAAAGACTGACTATTCTGAGCTGAGCATGAACATTTGGCCATGTGTCTTATCTAGGACCACAAATCGAAGTGATCCAAATTGAATATGAAAAGATTCATCAGATTTGTGCACTCACTTCAGATTGAATCTGTGTCACATTCAAGCAAAAAAATTGAATTTGTGGCACATCGGTCCCATTATGTGAAGAAAGCCTTAGTTCCTGCCAGGATCAGACATAAGCAGTGACACTGCGCTGGAGCTTGAAATATCATGGGTCTCTCAGAACCACATCATTAACAGATATTGTCCTGCATTTGCTGCTGCTTTGGGTTTTCTCCTTTATTTACTCTTCCTCCTCATTTACCTCTTGAATCATTTTCTTATTATTCACGTTATTAATCTCAAGACATATGACTCAGTGTCCGCTGTAAATTGTTGAGTGACTGATAAAAAGAATCTATTTAGTAAAGAGAGAGAGGCCTGTAATATACAGGGCCTTTCAGTAAAACCTTGTGTGTTGGGGTCTATAAGACCAGTGCATGTAGTTAGGAGTAGAACAACAGGTTGTATTTGGGTGCAGCTCCGGACGGGGATTGTTGTTTATGGACGCAGGCCACAGAAAATGAATAAAGACTTCCATATTTAAATGTAAAAAGAGTTATACTGAGTTGTCAAGCAGCAATATTTGTCATTATAGAAAAACAATGTGTGTACAAAAAATGTGTCTACAATTAATTGGTCAGTGTCTAATCACAAACCTGTAACACTCGCATGTGAAGCTCTGCTTTAGATTCATAGAGTCTCCAGTTTAATTCAGTTTCTATTCTTGGGTCTTACTCTTTTTGGATCCCCGTTTGAAGCCTGTTTTAATCTGTACTCTGAGTTGTGGAGTGTATGGTGCTTTGACCTGGTGGATGTGCTAGACTGTGCAACAGAGTAGATTTCACTGGCTTGGCTCAGACTCAGCCCTGAGGGAGTCCGCTCCCAGCCTCGTCTCTTTGATCTCTTTATTTTATTGGAGTTCATTGAGCGAATAGCACTCAGGGGGAAAGCCTGAGTCTGACATGCTCTACCCTCTGCTTTTGATTGACAGGCGGCTGTGCTCTCTGACTCGCTCTGCAGGTGAGACCGCGCCTCTGCTTCCTTCCCTCAGGGTTTGGCTTCTTATCCCTGTATGGTCCCATGTCAGCGTTGGCTTGATTCATGAGCACTGATACACTGATACACTGCACCCGCAGCTGGGCAGCTGCAGTGGCTACTGTGTCCTCCTTCAGCGTCTGCTTGATAGATGTATATGTTGCATTGTGGAGAAAGAAAACTTCTTCACTCCTTAGGGGTTAATGAAAGTTTTGACTGGCAGGCCTGCTGAATGACTGGTGAAGATGAGTGATTGAAATCCAGAGAAAGGCCAGAGTGTACATAGTTGGCATAGCTAACGCATCCCTTTTTGAGCCGGTGGGTGAGCACAGTAAGGTGTGTGTGTGTGTGTGTGTGTGTGTGTGTGTGTGTGTGTGTGTGTGTGTGTGTGAGAGAGAGAGAGAGAGAGA
>JBBPDC010000129.1:22860604-22879070 GCA_037974485.1 Hemigrammopetersius urotaenia
TGTGTGTGTGTGTGTGTGTGTGTGTGTGTGTGTGTGTGTGTGTGTGTGTGTGTGTGTGTGTGTGTGTGTGTTCTTGTGGTGCCAGTGCTGTGAAGACGTCTCACTCTCCTGTGGTGTCAAAGATTGATAACAGATTGGAACAGTATACCACTGCTGTGCAGGTGAGTCTTGCACAGCATTTCTTTGAAGACTTTATACCAATTATGCAGAGCAGCTGGAGGTCAAGTGCAATAAGAAAAAGCATTTTAAAATGCTGCATATTAAAAAGGCAGTGTAATACTACCTCATTTTACACTGTTACAGTCCATATATGGAAATTAAGCTGCAAGAACAGCCTGTTTTAAATTCACTGTTCTCATGGCTTCATAAGAACAAGCACATTTACATATATCAACCTTTTCGGCCTACAGCAGTTTTACCCCACCCAATAAAGTTAGGAGCAGTATTCCAGTTGGAAATGCTTTTTGGATTCGACACAATACAGCGCAGCCAAATTGGAACAAAGTCGTTTACATATGTCAGTCTTGAAGGTACGGTAACGTAAACAGTCTGTTACATTAGAGAGATTGGAAACACTCATAGAAACAAAATAATGACCAATGTTTTTAGTTTATAAAGCCACATATACATCATACTGTATATACACATATACATCGTAATGCATTCATTTGTCCATTTTATATATAATGAGTATTTCATAAGGTGGTCTGTTGAAAGTAGCGACCCAACACTGGTTCAAATGTGTAATGATTGAGATGTGGTGCTTGTTTATTGCATTTGGCATAAAGGAAAACTTTAACATTGACATTTTTCTCTCTCTGGCAGAGTCATAAGGAGGCGCGCTCGCCACGGTCGGGCGCTGTAGACCTGCCCATGGTTACCGATGGCATTCGGAGCATAAAGAGCATGTGGGAGAAGGGCAGTTTCAGCTCCGGCACCAGCACACCGTCCAGCAACAAGGTCAGCATCATCTGTTCACACATCTGTGCAGGAGGAGCCTTTTTCCTCTCATACCGACCTCCTGTCTAGCCTGGCACGCTGACTTCTGATTCACAGGGAGTTTTCTCTTCTCCTCTCTGCAGGATGCAGCTGGGATAAAGGTGGGTGTGGCCGGCCGCATCAATGATTGGCTGAATAAAACCCCGGAGACGGGAAAAACGGCAGGAGGGAGACCTGCGGTAGGCTCTGAGTGCCATCAGACACACCACTAATTTCTTGCTCCCTTCAACATGACTCAGCACTTCATGGCCATGATGTACAGTTCAGTAGATTAGAACAGAAACACATCCCAGTTGCAGGCTGTCTAATTGGTGCCATCTAGTGGCACCAGCATGTCCCTCACTAATGTAGAAGATTGTTAATAACGGATAATATAATAATAATGTTGCATTTGTGTGTGCGTGCGTGTGTGTGCGTGTGTGCGTGTGTGTGTGTGTGTGAATCTCAAGGTAATCTGTGCCATTAGGCTCAAATCCTTAAAGGCAGCTGGTGGCCTGGTGGTTAGGGAGTTGACCCTGCAATCAGAAGGTTGTGGGTTTGAGTCCCAACACTGCTAGTGACACCTCTGAGGTACCCTTGAGCAAAGTACCATTCTCACACACTGCTACCCACACTACAAAATTATGCAGCCTAGTATATTCTTTGAAGAGAAGCTCCTCTTTAGACGAACTTTTAATGTGATGTACCTAAGAATGAGCAGGGTGTACCAGCAGTCCAGCAGTCATAAGTTCTTTTCCATCTAGGGTCAGATTTTTCTTCCTTAAACGAGCTTAAAAGAAACGCATATCTCTGACCTTCACTTGTGAGGAATCCTTCTCAAGAGTGTGCTCTGGTGGTCAAGAGTGGAACTGTATTTACAGCAAACAATAAATCAACAATTTGTAATTTCATATTACTGAAATAAATAGCTATGATCATAAGAAAGCAAATAAAAGTACATTTCAAAAGCCTGTATTTGTTCTTGTAAGAAGCTTTACGTTATAATAATTGCAGTCCTGGCGACCCCACACTGCATATTTGAATGCATTCATCTGGCTATACTAATTTATACTCATACATATATCTATCTGTATAAATCTAACACACTTAATTCAACTAATTCATTAATTTACAATAATTTAAAAGCTCTTGTGGTCCCATGGGACTGGGATTGGGAACGTAAATCTAGATGAAGGTACCTTTCACCCATAGTGTTCTGAGTTCTTTCTCTATGTGCTCTTTCTTGTGCTAGCTAAGCTTCCCCCCTGTTGCATAGAGCAGCACATCAGCCTCACTTTCCTCTGGGCTGCTCTTCTTCTGTCTCTTCTTCTTCTCTGTCTGTGCTGAGAAGCAGGTAGGAGTAAATGTCATCATGTCTCTATCTTGCATGTCTTGCACTCTCTCTCTCTCTCTCTCTCTCTCTCTCTCTTTGCCTGCATGCTTCCTTAGCTCGTGTGTGTGTGTGTGTGTGTGTATCTGTATTCGTGGTGCTTGGCCTCTTTGCATTTGACGTTTGCCATTTCTCTCTGTTCTCCAGGACCTGAAACCTGGCGACGTGACTGGCAAACGCAGTCTATGGGAAAACAAAGGCTCCTCCGCTACCAAGGTAACCAGCCACAAAACAGTGGCCTTCGTCATTATGTTTTTTGCTCTCAAAACATCTTTTCACTTCCCTCCAGAGATGAATTATAAAGTGTTTCTTTATCCTTAAAATGTCTGGCGTGTTTTCATATCCCTCTTGGTATGCCATTAAAGGACCGATTCCTCTTTGTTAAAGTCATGCCGGTCGATATGTCTGTAAAGTTCCAAGATAAAGACAGATAAGCAAACAAGCAGTGCCAGTGAGCTGCGCAGTTAACACTGTGTGTTTCTGTTTAAAGCCCTCTCCCTGCTAGTTGTCTTCAAATTTGGGCTCCATGAGGAGGTAAATGTTACTTTATCACAAAATGGGTGCACAGTGATTGACAGTATCCACTTAATTTGCTTATCACAAGACAGCCTCACTCTTTGTGTGCTTTTACCATGTGCTTTCTCTTTGTCGCTCCTCTGGTGTGTTTACATTGCTCTTGCACTCACGGCCGTGGAAGAGGGGGCTTATGGAATGCTAGATATTTGATAGTCACTGAATGGGGCTGCGAGCACTTTGCAAAGTCTCTTGCTTTTAAAATGTGATATGTGCAGTGCTGGGTGATATTGATAAAATATTATATAATTTATGTCTATATAGCACACACACACCCACAACAATTTTGGAACACTCAAGTTTTTCTGTTTTGTTGCTTTGAAATTCAAGCAGTTCAGTGTCTCATTATTAGTTCTCCAGAAAGTTCTTTCCAGCTATGTTGCAGAAGTCCCCATAAGTGTGCAGCAGTTACAGGCTGCTTTGCTTTCACTGTCCAGTTCATCCTAAAGCAGCTGGATGAGGTTTAGGTCTGGAGACTTCTGGCCACTTTACTTTCTGGTTTCCAGTTTACTATCCTGTTCTTTCTTCTAAGGTAGTTCTGGCAGGGCTTGGACTTATGTTTTGAGACACTATCTGTAGGACGAACCCAACCAACTGGGCACCTATCCGAGGAACTGCATGGCGCTACAGAATTATTTCCCACTTCTGGGTAACCTTACCATTTTAAAACCTCTCGCAGGTCAGCACTGCCCTTTGTACCATTTCATGCTATTCATTGGACTTGAACTGTAAGAATTTCATTTTTTTTAAAAAAGCATGAAACACTGGGAAGTTCTGAAAAGAAATGAAGTTTGAAGCAGGTATTTAGATGTTCTTTATTCCCCCAAGAGGAATTTCATGAATCCACCATCTGATTTGTTGTGTTTTTCTTCTAACAAAAACTGTAAACATTAACTAGACTGAAACTATAAAGCAGAATCTCTATATGTGCGTTACCACAGTGGATCACAGTTAACTGGGCTGCATCACCAGTGCAACCTATTTCACAAGAAAAATACTGCTTTTAGGAATCAAGGCATACTACACAGATCTAAAGAAAATAAAGCTATTAATACTCTATAAGTTCCAACACAGTTGCAGTGGCAGCAACACTGTTTTTTACCATTTCAGAAGATTTACTTTTGGTATATCTTCTTTATGAAAAATAAGCTGCTTGACTTCCTTGTATTGCATCCCGCTAGCTGTGTGTTGTTAATGTCAGTTTGTGTTACAGGGATTAATCATAGGTTGCGAATCTAAATGCATTGCTCAGGCTGCCATTTCTTAGACTTTATGGAACCTATGTCTATGTTGAACATGCTTTGTAAGACAGACCCAGATCATAACAGAAACTTTTTCCATTACTTTTGTTAACTCTACATTCCGCTAAAACTAAAATTATCTCCATGTGACATTAACACTGGTGAATATGACGATATATCGCCCAGCTCTGTACTTAGCTGCAGTAATTAGATGATGGTTACATACAATCACCACAAGCACTTGCGTTCCTGTCCCTCTTTCAATTTCTGCTGTTACCACCCCCCTGACACACAAACATTAATGTTGTTTGCAGGTCGTTCTGTGGATGTCTATTTTAACATGGCCTCTCACAGTTGTACACACACACACACACACACACACACACACACACACACTTTCACACATGTCCTGATTAAAAGCCAATCCAGCAGCTATCAACTGCCTCTATCCCCTCTGCTGAAACTGAAAAGGCATGTCCCGAAGCCCTGGGTCTCCAGTGTGAAGCCACATGTTTGTTCGGGGATGTTGTTACTCCGATAAAGCAAGACACCAGTGATATTCATCTGGACAGCTCTATCTTTGGCCGCCTCTCGACTAGTGAAAGCAGCGTTGGCATGCAGTGGCCATGTTAAGGCCAGGCCAAGGCCGTGGTTAGCCACACACTGCAGTAATGGCCAGAGCCATTTGAGCTGTGGTTAATGCTGACGCAATAAGGGTCTAATGAAGGGAAAGCCATGGTTGTGGCCACACTTACAGTAAAAAAATCATACCAGTTACATGGAGGGGCTGAGCGAGCCGGAGATGTGTGAGAATGGAAAATAAGATTGTACGTGAACCCTGCTCTGTGGTCTTGCTTATTGGGGATTTGCAAAGCCACCAGGCTCACCACTATGAGAGGATGTACATTTAATTCCATGTTAACATTAGTGTTTACGTCTGTATATTTAGCAGTGTGAATAATACACAGAGAGAATAATGAAAGCAGTGTAAAAGTAATTAAAAGCCTTAGGCAAGGACAATACACAGGAGATTTACTGTTGTTTGATTTGATTCGTTTTTTCTCTGAATTTATTCATACCTACCGTTACTAAGACTCTATTTTAACCCTTTAAATGGCTAATCGGTTATTACGCGCTTACAGCAGAAGAATAACGCAGACAGTTTGCACTGTAGTCAATAAATAAAAAATCTCAGGACGTAATGAGCCTGAGACTTTAAGGGGTTAAAGGGCACCATTAACCAAGAATGATTTTACAACCCACTCCCCATGCTCTCCTCTCTCTCTCTCTGTGTCTCTCACTTTCTCTCACACTCTCTCATTTAGGTGACAAGCCGAGGAGAGGGCAAATCTGTTGCCAATGGTAAGTGAATTAACTGTCAGAAGGGCTTTGAGGCCATGTCCAGTTAAAAGCAAAAATTTGAGAGAACACGTTTGCACAATTTAATGCATAATTACTGTTTATTTGCTGCATTTAAGAAAACCAATTGTGGCTTGTCCAGATGTTTTGGAACATCTAATATTTAATTTTTTATCAATATGTTAAACTTAGCAAATAAATCACATTTGTATTCTAATATCTGCCCAAAAATGCCATATATATGTTCATTTTCTGTAGAGTATGTGTGTGTGTGTGTGTGTGTGTGTGTGTGTGTGTGTGAGTATGTGTATGGTTCTACTGCATCATGAGTGTGCAGCAGGACAAGTTTCTGGTGCGCTAGGTTAAAATATAAAATGAAGCTAAGGCTAGTGCTAAAGAGCAAGCTGTGTCTAGGGGGCATGTAATTCCACAACCCACAATGCCATGCCCACATCATGCCTGCTGGGTTCCTGCCAGCCATAAATCACCACCACTGGCTCTTCGTTCATCGGCCACGACATTTTAACATGCCTTTGTGGCATAGTGTTCTATTTCGAAAGCACACCTTTTGTTCTACTCGAAGAGGACGCTGTGGCCTTCAGCCATGCTGGACATGGCTGGGTAATGGGCAGTGGGTGCTTATGAACCCCTTATACACACACATACACAAAAACACACACACGTCACTCTGCTTCTGCCCATCACCTCTTACCACATTCTAGGCTCAGTCAGAGCCAGCAGCTGCCTGTTTGTCACATTACTGAGCAGGGTGGCAAAAGATTAGCATGCTAGCATGTCACATAGGCAAGTATAGGAGAGCAGCTGAGGGAGAAATGTAGGTGCCATGTCCACTGCCCCTGGACAACACAGCAGTGATGGATGGGAAAAAAAACATTTAAAGGCAACACATCTTCAAATATAGAGCGTCTGCTTCTGCTAACCCTCTGTAAAACAGAAGAAAACTCCCTGATTCTCCCTGACACAGCTCCATTCTCCGCCCACACATGCATTTTACAGCTAACTAGGACAAGCTTTACTGAATATTGCCAAATTCCCATTCAGTGCAATATACATGTTTAGTGTTTGTAAAAATGTCTATATTTAGGGTGAAATGTTCATTTAAATTGGTTTAATTTGAACTGGGCCATTTGGTGGCCTAGTGGTAAAGGAGTTGACCGTGTGACCAGAAGCTTGTGGGTTTGAATCCGAGGACTGCTAGTGGCTCCTCTGAGGTACCCTTGAGCAAGATACCCACCCCACACACTGTTACTGGCTGCCTGCTTCACTTGGTGAATGGGTTAAATGCAGAGAACGAATTTTGTGCTGTTCACACTGTGTGGTGTGTTCACGCATGACAAATTACTACACATGACACTTACTATTACTGTTTAAACTACTACACACAATTGAATGGTCCCAAACGTGTTATTTTCTTTTCCAACCTGCCTCCTTTGACTATGGTTATAATAGATCAGTGGCTTCACAATTTAAAATCCACATTATGTAACCACCTGAGTAAACAAAGTGGGATTTTTTCCAAAACTTGTCCAGCCTCTCAACAGTGGCTACAAAAGAACACATTTGGGGGCGGAGCATGGATAGGTCAGTTCTTTAAAGAGTGAAGGGCGAGTCAAAACCTGGCAAGCATCAAGGATTTAAAGGAGTGCAAAGGCCAAAACTTCCCAAACATCTGACACCCTATAGCTAGTTCATGTGTCTTCAGTCAGTGCTGTTAAACACATATAAACACTCTGGTTGAGAGGCCTACTTAGCACCCTTCTACTGTCTGATTTAAAAAGAATTAACACTCAATCAAGACGTATAAGAAAACACTAATGGATTTGACTTCTTGTATTTTGCACTTGTTCTGCTATTAGAACTCTGAGTTTGTGATGTGATGTAGCTTTGTTTGCTAATGGGGTTGTTTTTGTCTCAACAGGAATGGGCCACTAACTTTTAAAGAAGCCACAGCACCTGGGACCAAGAGAAAACAACGTCTTCCTTTTTTTATTTGCATTTACTCAGACCAAAAATAATCCTCTGTGTTTCCCACTGCCCAGACATCTCAGAGAAGAGAGAGAAAAAGAACGAGCAGGGTTATATTTTTACCACTGCATGTTGCATAGTCCTAATTACAGTGTAGAGCTTAGCATAAAGCCTTTTTTTGTACTAGAAACCAGTCTGAAATGTAGGCATTTAGACAGACCTGCATACCGAGAAAACAAGTGACCAAAAGTTGTTGTTTTAAGATAAGAATAGATGCAACCTATTTAAACGTCTCATGTATTTTCATGTTAAACATGTTCAAAAGTGTTGTTTTTCTTTGAAGCTCTTTCTCTGCTAGTCACCCTTTACACCTTTTAATTTATAATTAAAGCAAAGCTTCACATATTGGTATTGTATTCATGTTCACCAGTCCAGGGCAGAATATGAGCACCCATAGAGTAGTGTAATTTTTACTTTTGTCATAATGACACATTTTTTTTAATAGTGAAACTATGGTCTTAATAATATATGTTAGCACATAGTGTATGTTTTGTAATTAACTATATATTTTATATGTTGCCGCTTTATACGAGACGATGTCCTTGCTTTTGCTCTCAATATTATATGTCAGATCAAGTTTAAACTCCTTATAGACATTCCATGATTATTATTATAATTTTTTCATTCACTGGTGTTTAAAACGCTTTCTCAGTCAATATAGTCATCATGATATATCTGATTTCTAACGGACGTAAAGGCTTTGCTCTGCACTGAATAAAGGGAACATACATTTCTAGATCAAAAAGAAAAAACACACAAAAAAACAAAGACCTGTGACTTTCACGAACATTCCTTTGCTTATAAACGCTTAATCTATTACAAGTAAAGCTTCGGTTGCCTTTATCGTTAACAAAAAGCAGCATGTTAAAGGACAGTTGGATGGCTTAGAGCCATTACTGAGGACCAATTTTTTTCTGTTCTTTACTTGTTTGTTTTTTATTTGTTTACTCAGTACCAACTCATTTAGGGTAGAACACTTTTAGACCTTGGCAACATCATAGTTGGGGTACATGCTGGTGGCCCTGTTGGGTCAGCAGTCTTCATAGGTCATGTGCTCATGTGCATGAACTTCTGGCTTTTTTGAGGAAAAACAATCCCCAGATCAGTGACAATGAGTTAAAAATGTGAACAGTTCTGTGTTCTGGTCTTTTCTTTTTGACAATCATTCATATGACAAAGTTATCTGTTGTAACCTGTATTGTTTCCTGTTGACTCCGTTCTGTTTTGTATGGTGGTAACTCTATGCAAATCACGCCCACTATAATTCCAATTACCCTGTCAAAACTTTGTCCATGTGTATTGTAGCCGGTCATATGAAACAACTTTTAAAATGTTACAGCATTGACTCAGCAACTGCAATAAAGAGATCAATGTAAAAAACCTCATGTCTCTCCTCAGTGCTTGTTAATGTAGCTGTTCTAGATTAAAGGGATGCCTATATAGCCTTCTCATCTAGACTAAATTACAGAAGAGCAACTGAGTGAAAATCCTTTTTAGACCAGGCTCAGTTTGTGTCCGGGAAGTGGATGCCATTGCTTTTCATTGCCATCATATGTGTTCCAGTCCCCTCCTAGGACACTAACAATAGACCTGGTACAATGTCCAATCAGGGAATAGCCGGGGGTCACATGTGCCCAGAGATCTGTATTAGGTGAGCTGTCTTTGAGTTTGCTGGAAACTGCCTCCTGGGCCCTCGAGAATAAGACTGCATCCCTCTCCTTGCGGACATCTCGGGTAAGAGAGGCCACCGGATATCCTTTCCTTTCTTCTTTTGCTTTTTTCTTTGTTCTGTGGAATGCTCTTAAGTGGGTTTGTCTCAAAGTAACTAATACTCACTTAAACACTTCAGCTGCATGGTCATTGGCTTGTGTTCAAGAGTCGTTATGTAACCCTTCACAGAAGTCCCAAAACTAAGAGTGGCAAGAGGCCTGAGGTTTAGCTCCTCTGTACCAGTGGCACAGGGTGTGCTCTGCAGTCCAAGGGGACTGGCGGTTTGCATGCTTTGGGGTTTTCACTTAATGCTGCTTAATGCAACAACTATCGTCAGTCACATTCCTGCAGCTGGCAGGCCTGGTCTTTCTGCCGGGGCAGAAGTAGTCGCACTTATTAAAGTAAAACTTGGGTAATACCTCTGAGAGACAGCTAATCTACTGCAAAGACTGGCTGGATTTGGCCAGAAGGGCTCTGAGGCAGCGTTATTAGACCCCTAGCCACTGCGTATTCACGCTCAGTAATGTGCTTATTGGCTTTGGAATATATGCCTTGAAGCCACGTTTTTTTCATTACGGTGCAAAGAGAGTGTGTCCAAAGGTTATGTATGAGACATACACATGAATGACCAGCAGTCCTGTGTAGTCTGTTATTATTACAACTTACATGTATGAAAAACATGGAATGACATGTAGGATGAGGTAATTACTGCTATATATACTGCTTGTAGTATAGCATATAATGGCATCTAATATACTGTATGCCATTCTATAGCCTAGTTACACTATATTTCTGCATACACTCAATACAATAGCATATGTTGCAATAAGAGTTGAGTTCTGGTCATGGGACAATGACTCCACCAAGCATTGTGTTTCAAAAATAGATGACAAGGACACATGCACTCTTGATTTATCACACAAATGAGTGGCAGGCTTGCAAGAGATCAGCCAAGTTCATTGTCTGCAAGAGCATGTGGCACCTGTTCCGAACCATAGTTTATTATTCTTAAAAATAACCCCTTCTACTCCGCCTGCATCACTCGCCCCAGCTCTTCTATGACCTGCTGTTTTATTTTCTGATTTATTGTTTGAACAATGTCATCCAGGATGCCAGTCTTCAGACCAGCACATTCCCATTTGCAGGCCTGTTAATGTTAAACATGGGGAATAACGAATGCCTTTTTTAGATCGCACATCCAGATGTCAGAGCTGTTAGTGTTAATTAAAGAATAAAAGGGGAACCCCTAGATGGAAGAGGGGCTATGATCAGAGAAAATAGTTCATTGGTGTTTGGACTCATGGTACAAAGTCACCACCTTCCAAGTTTGGATGCTCAAAACCTTTCAGTGGTACAGAACCATTACATTATGTAGACATGCTTTTAAAAGTGTATAATAATGCTTTCTTAAACAGCTGTACTACTTCTTTAGGTGAACCCAAATGGTTGTACTGTGTCAAACCTACCTGGGACATCTGTTAGGGATGTTTGATCCAGGCTGCCAGAAAGCACTAATCCCGCAATGAAAGAACATATTTTAATACCATAGATCAGCAGCCCCTAAACTTTTTTGCACTTTTTCACGGACCAGTATAGACACAACTAAAAACAAAGCGCGTTGTTATTTTTAGTCCTTTTTGCTAGCTGGAGGGCAAACATTTTGATGGACTGTATCACGTAACCGAGACGATCTGCCGCCCGGTATCAATCTCTGCCATAGATCATTTATTACATTTTACATTTTCAACATTATATTTTTAAGTAAATACATTAATGACATTTCCAAAAATGACTTCGATAAACTCTAATAAAAGGAAGCTCACCACGAGACTATTTATAAAGGTATATTTATTTCTTGCCACAAGGGAAAAAGTCACAACAGTCAGACCAAATCTTACAGAGGAGTTGTTCTGGATCTTAAGCGTGTGTTCACCAATTTATCTAGCAGTAAGCAGTGTGCGCATAACATTGTTGTCGTTAGTTAATAGACAAAACAAAGACTGTGTATCTTCTCCATTCCCATTCCATTTGGGTCACCCCATCCTTCTATCAGAGATACAGAGAAGACAGTACTCACAGGGAACATATAAAGACAAAACCACAGCAGATTAACTCAGGTTACAAGATTATAAAACTCAGTACAGATAATGATTATAATGATTACATGTGCTTGAATTCGCTAATATATATGAACCCTAATAAGAATAATGTTTTAATATGTAGGAAACTTTAATAAGGATAACATTTCTCCAATAATATATTTATAAATTTTTGTGTTAAATTCTAAAATAATTTTGAAATTTTTTTTTTTTTCTTTTTGTGATACATGGCAAGGATTTTGGCACTCGGCCCACCATTAACATTGGTCTGGACGTTGCTCCAAAGGACCCACTTTTAGCATCTTAATGTTTATGAATGCAATGAGGATTATAAACCACAATATGAAATAGAACCCAATACCAAAATCAGTCAGAAGCTAAGGTTGTTAATTTTTGCAGTGATTTCTAATGAATAACTACTGTTCTTATTGCTAATATGTCTAATCTGTCTCCTGTTTCTCTCAGGAACTGACTAGTCATGGCTGATACAGAGGAAATTGTGGAGGAGGAGGTGCCGTAAGTATCACTAATGATTTCATTCATCTCCTATAGATAATCTGACATCAATAATATTTACTTTTTCAATAGCAAGCAAACAGTTTGTCTCATTGTGTTTATTTTGTTCTTCTCTCCCTGTCTCTTTTCACACTGTGGCCACACAGGGAAGAAGGTAAGGGCACTGGACCATGGAGTTTACATTTACAGTTCCACTTCCTATGTTTCATATAATTACTGAAGGACTCGGTAAACCAACAATGTTACCTGAAGGACCTGTAGATGAGGAGCAACCATTTTAAAAGTGAGGGAGGTGACAGATTTCTCCTAAAAATAAATAATAATGAACTCGCTGCATTTCTCATTTACATCACCAGAAGTAAAAGCACCAAAGCACATCTGGAGAATGCCAGGATGCATGAGAGTGACCCAACTTAACGTTGGATTTGTGGTTAACCGAGATAAAGTCACAATTCAGAATCAGGCTTTACAGGTTTTATGTGGTATCACAGCAAAACATACTACATTCACCAGCATGTCTTGTGTTAAATATTGAATTTTTGTGTCTATAAAACGATAAGACCACATTATGGCCTCAAACATACATTCATTTCTACCACAGTACCGTCACTTAATTAGTAATTGTGAAGCTGAAACTAATTAGGTTGTAAGTCCATCTCATTCTAAGTCCACGTACATGAACTGACTTGAAAAATGAATTAGTCTGCCACTGCATTCTCCTTTTGTGCTTTTGTGCAGACTAACGATCTTATAACAAAAAGAGCTTGAAATGGGAATTTATATGTTAGGAAAATGCAACAGTGCAAGAGATGGCCCAGAAATACAAAGTAACTAATGCCATCACCTGCTAGCTTGTTGTGACAATACTATCTAACTAAATAAATCCATGAATCAGTAAATTAATGTCTTCCATGAATTTATTGACAGCTTCAGAAGCCATTTTCTCACACACATGCCATTTGTAACTTCAGCAGGCTTTGAATTTGTTCTATTTTCTCTCATTCTGATGGATTGAATGTGATTGGCTGGATGAAATTTCAGTCAATCTAACCTGACCAATAGTCCTGTAGACTGCAGGAAGGTGGAGTTGGGCATTGTGGGCTAAAAAAGGAAGACCAAAAATGTAGAACAATCTAGAGTTTTACTCCATGTAATACCTCATAGTAGTGCACACAATCACAGAGAGGCTGCGTTAATTTGACAGCTAGGAGTCCAGGTAAATCAGCCCACTCTTAACCAAGTCACACACCTCTCACAACTTGTTGGTAGTGCTGTTTTTCATAGGTCTACAGAAGCCCACATGAATCAGTTTCTTGTATGTTAACAAGGAATAAAATCACATAGATGCCAAATACCAAACTTTAATTTAATGCCTAGCCCATTTATACCCACCATCCCTGATAGTGCCTTATTTTCAGCTTTCTTTTATTTCTAGTCATTAAAACCTGTACCTTTGTGTTATTGTTACCTTGCTATGTACTATAATATAGTCTTACTCTATTCTGATAAAAAAAAAAGTATTATTCCAAAGGATGATTTCAGTGAAACGTCACATTTGTCTCAATGTTCTGACGAAGGTGATAACTGAATGTGCTTATTGGTGGAAATATGGAATAATCACGTATTCTAACACATTCTACTCTATGTAAACTGATCAGAGAAACGTCATTTGGACAAAGGTTTACTTTAATAGAATGAACATATTCTGTTTTCTGCTTTTGGCTGCATTCGTCTACTAATCACCATTATGTCCTCTCAGTTGAGGAGGAGGTCACGGAAGAAGGTAAAGCCTGGCTTAGATGTTAGCTTGCTGTGAACTGCATGTCTTACGTTCACACGTTTAACAGCAATGGTTTGTTCATGCTCTCCTGAATGTTAGGGCAATGTTGGTCAACTGGATAACTGGTCAGCTCTTCTTATGTCTTTGTGGTTTTTTTGCACATCCCATCTGTTCACCTTTTTTAGTGCTAGCTAATACACTGCCATACGAGTGCTATTGTGCAGTCTACTAATGTTCACATCTTCTTCAGTACTAGGATGTTCATCTCTGAATAGAGCTGCACAATACACATGTCAAGATTGCTAATTGCACATCTTGCAATTGCAACATGACTTTTAAATTAACAAACCAAAACACACTGATGATTTCTTCATAGAGCTTTTTTCACAAAGTTATTTGCAGGTGTCTCTGCAACAGTCTGGCTATGTAATACTATATTTATAGAGAAATATTGTGTAGCCTTATTTTTATGCCCTTTTTATAACCTTATTTTTGTAAGGTTTTTCTTCAACCTTTAAAGCTACAGTCAGGATGTTTTATGCTTCACTATTTTACTGGAGTGGTCAGGGCACCATTTCTTATGTATATCATGCTCGGTAGAGATTATTTATTTGGTAACACATTGAAGGCGACCACCATAGGGGCCTCATAATACATACAGATTCATTGAACAACAAAAGCTGAGTGTTAATCAATAGCTTATTGGTATAAATAAATTGAAGGCAAAAGATACCCTCAGACAAAAATAATTGTTTTCAGACATATTTTCATAAACCATTACATTATAGTGATAACATAAGTCACTATCAATTGTATCATTACGTTTCTAAATAGGAAGCCCTCAGATAAATCTGTAATCTGGATAACATTGGTAGGTTTATATAGCCATCAAAGCATTCTGACTGTAGCTTTAAGTTTTTTTTTTTCCTGAAATGTTCTTTTTATTCTATTCTTTCAAGCTATTTTGTTACATTTTGTTACATTTTTTATATTTCTTAATCAATTGATCAATCAATTTTATCTTCTTGTGATAGTGCCTCCCCCTGAAGTGGAAGGTAAAGCTTGCATTTTTACAACTTTTTATATGCATGTAGCTTCCTTTCACCATCTCTTTTACACACTTCATTCATTTATTAATTTGTCTATTCATTCATTCAAACATTCACTCATTCATTCATTCATCCATCCATCCAATCATTTTGAGAGTTTGGTGTTTGGGTGAATCTAAGGCATATGAACTATCCACTGCTTATGGTTCTTTTCATTCTCATCTACACTGCTTCCACATATGCAACCCTTCAAAAATCCGAAAGCCCTGTATTCAATATAAAATCCATTTTGGTTGCAGATATAAGATACCTTACAAGAACATTCAACCCCATTTAAAGTAATAATTTTTGTCTGGATTACAAAGGACACTTTGAACATAAATCCCAAAAATGAATGAATGTTTTGGCTTGTGAGTCGTCAAAAAAGTTAATCTTTTGCTGGATAAAACACCCCCTTAAATCACGCTCCAGTAGTCAGACAGTGATGCCAAAAGAAAACAGCGAAAATGAAGACCAGAGGAAACTCAAAGGAAATCTGAGATCAATCTGAGGAATTAAGAGAGCTACAGACCTGCACAAGGTGAAATCTAAGTGCTTGGGTATCACTCTAAAGGTTCAGTGCCTGAGACGTGTGTGAGGGTATGTATGTGAATGTTACAGCTGGCCAGTATGGGAGAGTAGCTAAAAGGAAGTAAAATACACCTGGAGCTTGCCAGAGTGCATTAAAGTGACCCAGCTACATGTGGGTTCAATATTGTAAAGTATGGTGGTGGCAGCATTATGTTCACTGGGTTTTTCCTTAGTGGGAATTGGAAACACAAATACAGTCAGATATTCCAAGACAATTTTGCTTCAGTCTGCAAAAAACTGAAGACTGGGAGTAACTTTGCCTTTCAGCAGAACAGCAATCATAAGGCCAAAGCAGCTACAGTGGCAAAGTCAAAGTCCAATATGTGGTACTATTAGAAAATCATGATCCACAAGGGTTTTCCCACAAACCAGAAGAATGAAGAATGACATGCTTTAAGTCACAAACAGTGTGCAAATTTATTAGAAATATTCCCCCACAGAATTGGGGCTGTTGCTAAAGCTAACAGTGGCTCTACCAAGTACTAGTCTGGAAGGGTTGCATACTTATTCAGGGAGCACTTTCCTGTTTTATTTTTTTTGTTAAAGATCTGCTGAGGAATAATGAGTTTTGACTTTGGAATTTTGATATGATAATATCGCTGTGCAATCTGTGTAACTGTCATATGTAATCCAGACAAATCAAATTACTTTTGCATGTCACTATATGTCTATAATTATACAAATCAGTTTAGCAGTAATAGTACTGTGCAAGTCCTGTGCAAGTTAATATGTAGTATGTAGGAAGCTGTCAGAGATGTTATGCAGATGGCCTCTAAAGAGATGAGCAGAGCTACAACAAACCTATACAACACTGAGAATTAGGCTAAAAATGCCTCATAATTCAAAAGTGCTCACCAAATCTCATGGTGGATACAAACAGCAAATCACTCAAATAATAATCATAAACTCTTTATTTATTTTATGTGTTAATACGTATCTTATATTGTATCTAAAATCATTTGAGGGTAAATTTAAAGTTTGTCAGTTTGTAATAATGTACAGTACTGTGCAAAAGTCTTAGTCACCTATGCAAATTGTTCAATGACGTTTTTTCAGTGTGTGATAATTCGTCTTTCTGCTACCAAAACTAACATCCAAAAAAATGATTGCAAATAAACAGTAAACCAGTAAAGGTATCAAGATTTTTTTTGTTTGTAAAAAAGTAGCTGATATTATGTGAGCTGGTGAGGAGAACACAGGTTCAGTTCCAGATTTCTCCTCAGTTCCTCCTGGAGAGGAGTGGAATTCCAACAGCAGCTCCTGATTTAATTTACTGAAGAACTGGTCGAGTTAAACCAGGTTTCTGATGGTAACTGCTAGTAATACTGGACTTGCACAAAGAATACACAGATATACTGTACATACAATCACTATTTATTATGTAATGTTATTGGTAGTTATTCCATTATGTTTATTTGGTATATTCAGGTGAAAAAAGAGCACACACTGATCATGTCAACGGTTTTTAAATATTGTTTTTGTAGGTGCCTAAGACTTTTGCACAGTACTGTACATTCATACACATAAGAATTTGACATTCTTACAGATGAACCTGCAGTTGGATGTAACTATGCATGACCCTGACACTATTGCACTACTGCAAATATTATTATTAGTATTCAAGATTTTTCACCCTGTTACACTTAAATTCTGAAATTTCATCTTGTATCTTCAAATGTTTTTGTCAGAACCAGAAGCTGCAGCAGAAGGTAACCTGCCAGTTTATTTTTCTCATTATTCTTATTTACACTTTATATACTGACCATGTTTCTATCATTTTTTCTCCGAACAACCATTACACTCAGTGTAATGTGCTTTTACAGTACACATCATTCAACCGACTTCAAGAAATCAGGAGTGACATTTGGAATTTTGTTACTATAGACCTGATGCATGCTGCATGTAGGTCAAAGATGTGCCTCATATCTCTAAGTCTCATATCTCACAGTGCACAGCTTTGTCAGGTGATGAAGAATGGGCACGCCAGTCAGAACATTGGGTCATCACTGGTCAGAAAATAAAGATTAGGGCTGTTGTGGGAAAAAATGCAGTACATAATACAGCTTCAATCTTTAGTCCGATTACAAGAATACCCCAGGATTGCTCTCTTTTATGAAGCCTTTATGAGAACCTTTTCTTATTACACAACACTTTTATTATAGTATGGGATTGGTTTTGATGAACCGTTTCTCTTTTCTATGTCAGTCAATAATTCCTTCGACATATATTACTTACTGCCGAAGAGGTAAATACAGGGAATTATGTCTTCTTAAGGCTTGTGTGTTCAGTATTGGGCTGCCTATCACATTGTTTAATCTCTCCACGTAATGTTAATTCTAACATCATTCTCACCCCTTGCTTTAGATGAGACGAAACCAAAACCGAAGTAAGCAGTTCCTTCAATCATTCCAACCTCATTTCACTCACAAAAGCTGTGATTCACTTGTAATGAATTAAAACATAATAACATTAATAAACCCAATGAAATTAACTAAATCTTTTTTTTCAGGATGTTCATGCAAAATATTGCTGCTCCGAAAATTCCCGAAGGAGATAAAGTGGACTTTGATGTGAGTTGGTATTTCTATTCTAAAATGTATATCGAATTAAGATTTTAAAACCTCTGTGTTTACACATATAAGTACTTACTAGCAGAAAGCTAGGCAAATTAAGAATTTTGATGTGCGCAGAATGATGGGCAAAGCAGTGGATGATTTTTTGGCCTGAGAAATTAAAGTAATATATTTATTTACCGAATAAAAGTAGCAGTACATTTATCCCTCAAAATCTTTGAAATTCTGAAAATCTGACACCAATAGTAGTTGGTGTCTAGTTTATATGATGTATTTACATTTCAGAAGCAAATTATTAATGAAACAAGTCATTTCAAATGGCAGATGGATTGATTTAAAACAAATAAAGGAATGAATAAATAATAATAGTATTAAAAATTAAACTCTCCAAAAGTTAGGGTCCTATGTCCATAAGTCAATGTAAGGTTTTATGTACAATGTATGGAATTATGTGTGTGTGTGTGTGTGTGTGTGTGTGTGTGTGTGTGTGTGTGTGTGTGTGTGTGTGTGTGTGTGTGTGTG
>JBBPDC010000129.1:22879870-22891884 GCA_037974485.1 Hemigrammopetersius urotaenia
GTGTGTGTGTGTGTGTGTGTGTGTGTGTGTGTGTGTGTGTGTGTGTGTGTGTGTGTGTGTGTGTGTGTGTGTTCAACAGGACATCCACAGGAAGCGTCAGGAGAAGGACCTTTCTGAACTGCAGTCCCTCATTGAGGCTCATTTCATCCAAAGGAAGAAGGATGAGGAGGAGCTAATTGCTTTGGTCAACAGGATCGTAAGTCCTGTTTCTGTACACGAGCTCTAAGAGCAAAGGTCCAGGTCTTTTAGGGCTTCATAGAAACAAATGTACTGTATGATTTTGTCTGGAACTATGTGCAGGAGAAGAGACGTGCAGAGAGAGCAGAACAGCAGAGGATCCGTGCAGAGAAGGAAAAAGAAAGACAAGCTCGTCTGGCTGTGAGTGACACATTTCTTAGCCAATCACCTGCATTCATACAGTACAGTAACTGTTCTTGAGAAAGAAAATGAATTCATGAACACCTGTATATCCTTCCAACTCTTCACAGGAGGAGAAAGAGAGGCGAGAGCTAGAGGAACAGAGGAAGAAGCATGATGAAGATGCAAAGAAGAAGAAAGCTCTCACCAATATGACACACCAGTATGGTGGAATTCAGCAGAAGGTTCAATTATTTACTGATCAATTGTAAGGACGTGAAAGTTTAGAGAAGCTAGTGCTAACTGATGTGATCTTCTTCAAGCTTGTTTAATGCCCAGTGATGCCATAGCATTTGTGGCCTAGAGTACAACTGGGTCTGTTTTCTCTGTTGAACTGATGTTTATCTGACAATTTCCTGAAATCAGTTTGAAAAGATTTGGCCCTTACTTACATCTGAGGAGACAAGTGCTAACCATCAGTCTACCATAGTTGGTGGTGTTGAGTGACTGGGGGTCTAATTTGCAAGGCCCTGCCCTTTGTGAACCCCTTTGAAACGACTGGCTGTTCTTTTTCTTTTACTTTGGAGTTGCCTACACAGTTGACTCTGATGTCTCTCTTTGACAGATGGAGGGCCGTAAAGGGGCAAAGAAACAGACTGAGAGGGAGAAAAAGAAGAAGATCCTGGCTGAAAGGAGAAAGCCACTCAACATCGACCATCTGTCTGAGGACAAACTGAAGTGAGTCAATGGCCTCTGACATGCAATACATCAAAACGTTCATCCCTCTACAAAACCAACTCGCCCCGGCACACCACTACTGACTTAGTGGGGCGGAGAGCTTTCAGATCAAGTTGTGGTTTCGAAAAATGTCCAGTGACTGAGTGTCAGATTTGCCTTTGCAGGGAGAAGGCCAATGAGCTGTGGCAGTGGACGATGGAGCTGGAGGCTGAGAAGTTCGACCTCAGTGAGAAGCTGAAGAGACAGAAATATGATGTAAGCGTGCTGCCAGTTCCTTGCGGTTTAACCTTCAAAAAGAAAAACTACGAATTTCTATGACTTTTGTCATAAATAACCTTCATGACAAAGGGTTATATAATATAGTCAAGCTGTGTCTATATCTATTAAGAATTTAACCATTTTTTTATTATTTATTATTCAGTAAGTACTGAAATGATTTGTTGTAGGATCTACGACTATGAAACTAGTATGTAGTTTGTGCAATAAGAAGACCTGAGGTGTGGACCTTCATACAGCCCCTTTGGGTTTAAGCATATGGTTAGATCAACATGAACAACACTTTAAATGCATTTCTCTGAAATATTGTGCTGAGAATATTTTTATATTTTTATATTTTACGTGAACATTTCTACATAACACCGACATAACCCTTCATGGCTTTGCCAGTGTTATGGATCCTTCCTCTGTACTCTGTAAAAGAACACTAAACCCTTGGTTTATAACACAATTAGCATCTGTCCATGTCTTTTATTATAAAGGTGTTTAGAGTCAGTGGGTTTTCTTTAAAATTACAGAAGCATAGCCGGTATTGAGTGTACACTACATACATGGTAGCCATAGGTTAGGTTGAAAAACACTGGAGTACTCTTTTAAACTGTTCTTGCCTCCCTACATCACCTATCCAGTTGCTGAAGAGCAACTTCCATAATGTAGCTGTACACACAGGCATCCCTGGCATTACCTGTCTAAAACTGTGACTTGCTTACAGATGACGATTCTCCAATCCAGAATCAATGAACAGCAAAAGTTGTAAGTAACTGGCTGTGGGGGTGGTGACCTCACTGTTGTGTAGCCTGCTGTCAGTAACTGTGGTCAGACTTATCTTGGGTCTGGGTTCTCGCTCGGTTGCGGCTGCGGATGAAATTCAGGTGACTGGCAGGGTTCGGTCAGGCGCTGGTTCTCAACCGGACGTCCTTGGATGCCTCAGGTTTCTTCTGCTGCTCCTGGCAATATATGTCTTTTCTTATTGGTGCTTAGTGAGGCTTCCGTATGTCTTCCATCTTACAGATCACTCAGCTTCTGGCTCGAGTCAAGGATCACCAGAGGTAAGTACCACCGAGCCACCCTGGTCACTTCCCCCCCAGTGTTAAAGGGTTTTGGGATGGCAAGCCGATGTCTTGTCATTCAGAAGTGAACTCAATAATGTGCACATGATGTGCTGATTTGGGGCTTAACCTGATTGACAAGAGACCAAAATGAACATGAATAGTAGAGTTGCACAATTTATGTTCAGTTAATCGTCATCACAGTATTGGCTTTGGCAATACTGTTACTGCAGAAGAAAACAGACAACCAATTCACAGTTCTCTGTCTTTACCGTTTACTCAAAATCAGTTTTCAGCCAGTGGTGTGGATATACTAGATAAATACACCAGTTGTGCCTTTATAGTGTTTGTCATTAGAAGTCTATATATGAACACAACCCATTCAAAAAGTAGTTAAAGGGTGAATGTGTGGAAATATATGACCAACTACAGTAAATTATTTTTTATCAAAACAATGCAGGGTCAATAAAACTCAGAATTGGTTCATTGATGCTCTTTTAATTTAATGCTTATTAGGCATTTTCCATGTGTGTAATGATGTTATCCTAGTTCTAGTGTGCAGCCCTGACAAACAGTCATTGCCTGAAACTGAAAGCCTAATAGCCCAGACCCTTTGACACCAAAGATGCCCACAGGAGCGAGCTCGGAGCATGTGGTCCAGCTCAATCCCAAACGCTAGCAGGCATTGAGGGGGGAAACCTTAGGATCCTTGAAATGGGATCCTAATTAGACCAGGCTCAGTGGCTCTGTCACTCCCTCCCTTACTGTCCTCCTCCTAATTAGACCAGGCTTTGTCACTCCCTCCCTTACCATCCTCTCCAAAACATCCAAGCACATGCCTGGTTCTACTGGAGTTTTTAAGCTAAATAGTGTAGGGAGACAATTCTTCTTGGTAGAATGAAATGTTAACATGACCTCTAGATATATTATGGTCATTATAGAAATTCTAGCCGCTGGATTTATTGTTTGGCCAGAGGTGGGGACGCTTCCAATGGAACGGTAAGTTTGAAGTAAATCATAACAGTAAATGAAAGGCTATGATCACTTTGTCAGTGTTCCTCTGTGCGTTTAAGGGGTGTTTCTGCATTCTTGGTGTGGTTTTCGCATGTTATGCTTATGGACTTTGTGGGCTTTGTGGTATGGGTGCCTGCCATTCCTAACACATGTGTCTTGTGTTTTACTTCTACACATTTATGAATCCCACATTTTCTAAAGCTTATGTATAATCTGGCAATGGTGAAACTGAAACAGTGGTAAATAGACTTGGGTACGAGGGTATTAAGGTAAAGGTTGATCTTCCATTTGAACAGAAATCTTTCTAATTCTTGCATTGCTGCCTTCCATAACCATGTTTCAGGTGTATAGATAGATATTATTATATTACATAAACCAATGTTTCCAGTATCAGTCATAATTAGACCAAGTTGCTGGAATAAAAGTTTGATATTCCTTTCTCATACCCGGTTGATGCGCTGCATGTGCCACTGCCAAACATGATAGGCGGCTACACAAAACAGATGCATTTGTCTTATTGCCTTGCAGTGCCAAAGGACGTGGCAAGGGCAAGGTGGGCGGCAGGCTGAGGTAAACATGCAGCAACCCGAGGTGCACCAGGAACTCTTGAAGAAAGAATCAGTGTCATGTGAGACGCTCTGCAGTCGCTCCAAACCACTGTACTGTTTGACTTTACATGTAGCACATATAGAGACAGTAAAGAGATCTTTTGTTGTATTGTCCCTCTCCTCTTTTTTCTTCAATTCAGTTAAATGGAGATTCACTTTCTTTTGGAAATGCAGGAATTGAATCTATTAAGAATTCATGTCTTGCTCATTATGTTAGGCCATGTTTTACACTTTGTTTTGGTTTAATATTAAAACAGATTAAACACACACACACAAACACTGACCCACTTGCAGCATCTTTTCAGGTGAACGCGCATGATCATTGTAGATCATTCAAGCATATTCTATAAGACTGACTTTTAATCTAGATAAATTACTACAAAAGATTTAACAGGTGAAATGGCCTGTGTTTGGGATGTTAGAGAAGAAGGTCTCCACCTTCTTTCAGGATCTTATAAATTGTCATTTGTGAATTCTTTTTAAAGCCATTGTAACTACCACAGCACTGTTTTCACTTCAGGAGGCATGGACTACGCTTAAAAGTCTAAAAAAATGCAAAAGCGAAAGTCGGCAAACACCTATTATATAAAATTAACACACAAAATGCATTCGCCACCTGTTTAATGTACAGATCAGGTCCTTTTACTAGAAGCTGTGCAAGTGCAAATATGTAGCCTTACTTTAATTGTTTTCCTCATATTTAAAATGTGTGCATTATCAGAAAGAATGAAGTAGAAATGCATATTCATACTTTGAAAAGTTTATTTACAAAAGAAAGCTGGTAGGATGGAGTCAGGTCTGGAGTTATGGTAAATCCACAAGTCCACCAGGTTTTTCCCAGGTAGGTTCAGGCTGCAAGTTATTAATATCTTGCAGGAACATTGCATGTTGGGTTCAGGTCATTGATGAGCTGTACGTTTGTGGGTCAGGCATGTTGAGTGAGTGTGGGTCATGAAAAACCCTGACCCTGAGCATCACTAGTTCCAGGGATTCTGAAAGTAATTATATCTCAGAGGGAGTCGTGATGCTGTGTTACGGCGTGCTCCAGTCCCGGGACGCTTTGGTCTGACCAACTCATCACAGGGCCTTTTCGGCAGGTATAGGTGATGTAGTGGCACATTCCCAAAGGCTCTTTGAGCAGCATCTCTGTCACCATATGGAATTTGACCCAGTCCCTGGTTTGCTAGCACTGATGTCCTGTTTTCCATGATAACTGGTGCCCTCACTCCGGTTGTGTGGATCATGGGGAGCTTGGTTCGAGTGTTGTTTGCCACGCGATGTTGCTTCTCCATTCTCTCCGTCTTCTCCACTCTCTGAGGAGCTCCAGAGATCTTGGGAAAGCGGGAACGGCCTTCCACCACATTCTGTGGCACTCGAGTTAACTCAGGCAGGGAGTTTTTTTCAGGTTTCATGCTGGCCCCTAATGTTATAAAGAACGAAGAGTATAAAGAGTTATGAACACTATGAACGTAGTACAAACCTAAAATGAGAACTGATATCTTTAGAGATCAATAATTATTGATTATATAAGTATAGTCTAAAGATTCACCTGTTTTTACGTTTTCTTGTTGAAGTTCTATATTCAGAAGGAAACAAGCCTCTGAAAATCAAAGCAGTTTTGCAGAAAACTGTTGGTTTGAAACAATATTGCTGAATTGCAAAAATAAAGCAGTGTAGCAGTAGTTTTAAAGCGTCCGCTCGGTCCTCATCAGTGTGCAGAATGATGAATCTGTCCCTGCACGCCACGTTCCTCGCTGCGTCATAGACGGATCTCATGACGTTGTCAAATACGCGCAAAATTCGTCACCCGGTCAGATCACTGATCTGGAACCAGTCAATTAAATGGAGTGATATATTACAATTATAGCCTATAGTGTATTTTATTTCCTTGTCACTTCTGATTTGGCCACATGTCAAAAACAGTGGGAGGGCGGGGTTGAGGGGGAGTTCACGTTCAATGTCAAAGAGCTCATGTGGCTGCAGCACATATATCATGAATTATTTCAACCAAAACTAAACCGAGTGAAGATGGTCGCTCCCTGCAAACTGGAGAGTTTATTAGAAGCAAATCAAAGCTAGCTTTAACACAAATATATATATAAATTATTACATAAATACATACATAGATAGCTCCACTGTGTACCGCCCTCCCGCGTAAAACAGAGCATGGGATGCTGGGTCGCTAAAAAGTTAGCAAAGTTTGTAGAGTGAGTTTCAAAGTGTTTCTGTAAATTAGAACTGAAATCCACAGTAAACGCATTTACAAGGTTTATTTAAGTAAAATGACCTTGAAGTCACCATATATATATACAGAGAGAGAGAGAGAGAGAGAGAGAGAGAGAGAGAGAAAGAAAGAAATTCCTACACAGGCACTTCATTCTGCTTCATGGGGTACTTTCAAATTATACTTTTCTATATTTCTATATTTTAATCAGCAGTTCTTAAAAACTAAGGTAAAGCTGTTCAGTTCAATACTTGCACCTTTAAAAGATAAAAATCTGTGATACTGAACATTTTTGCAGTGGTCTCTTTGTGATTCATTATTCTTGTGGAAGTTTAGAACTTTGTGATAAAACATTTCAAGTAGATATCAATTTAAAAAAAGGCGTGTAATAACAAAATACCAAATTAATTATCTCTGTTTAAGTAATAAAGAAGACCGAAAAACTTTTTTTAATATATGACTCATTTTTAATATATTATTATTATTATTATTATTATTATTATTATTAATGTTGTTGTTGTTGTTGTTGTTGTTGTTGTTGTTGTTGTTGTTGTTGTTGTTAGTATTTGTACTATTATTTGCTGTCGTAGTAGTAGTAGTCATAATGCTAATAATAAACAAAATAAACATAACAAACAGATCACAATAAAAAAGGAAGATCGGCTGTGATTTTTTTCTTTGATGTCATCATTAATGTTTCTTATATAAAAGTTTTGTACTGCGCAGCCCCATAAGTGATTCTGCGCAGATCAGTGGCAGTGCTGCGAAACTCAAACACTCAGTGGTTTGACACGTCAGTTATAACTTCGCAGTCGGAACCTGAGGACGGGACCGAGACTCGCAGCAGAATGGGTGAGTTTTACAAATTACTTTTAATAACACTGCGAAATACGGACGGGTTTGTTCAATTTGCGATATTCTACTCCTAGACTGAGACTACTTAAACGCTTTTACACAATCAGGAAGGCTAACTTAGCTACCACTGTGTTGTTATTGCTAGGTTGTTGGCTAACGCTAGCTGTAGCTCTTAGTTATTACCCCTTACCCAGGTTGCTTCAGGTCAATAATAATAATACAGACCACCTACAAGAAATAGACCTGGTCAGATCATCCATAAATTACGTTCAAAGCCGTAACGTTTCATAGAACCTTAATATTGTGAGGTTGTTGGTTAGTTTTGTTAGCCTAGCTTAGCTTATCTTAGCTCTCATTCTAATGACTCTTATTCATTCTAAAAGCCTAGATATATAATATAGGAAGTTAATTAAATGTGCCTGGCGTGTTTGGGGAATCAACATCACTGTCTAATCAGAATATAACCAGTAACTAATCAGAACACTTTGCTTTTAAATGAACTGTTTGGGCAAATGTAGCTAGCGAGCTTCATTTAATGTGAAAGAGTCTGGAATCAGTCTGAAGAGTTCATGTTCAAAAGAGGACACACGCCCTTCATACACATGGCAGAGTCCCTACAGTTCCTGTAGACTTTGTGATTTATGTCTTGGCACTACCATTACTGTCTCTGTTGTAGGAACACTCCTCCCTAATGTAATGGACAGTTCTGCTTCTTCACAGCTCAGTGTTGGTCCGATTCTTGGCAATAGGCATGTTAATCTTAGGCTGAGGCTGCCCCATTCTGTTGGCATTTATGTGATGATTAGGTTGCTTGATCATCTTTGGCAGGTTTTATTATACTGCCTGACTTCCTAAGCCCTTTGATTTTCCAGATCCTTTGATTGTGAATAAATGTCATGTTTTGCAGAATCATAGTAAGTGTTCCTGGATGCAGGGTAAAAAACCTGCCTGTCTGGGTGAAAACCAGACCGGTGAGAAAGACAGTGTCATTGTGTACGTTTGTGCACTATAGTTATTATAATACAGCTTGCACTCGACCAGAGACTGGTTCAGGAACTAAACACCTGTTCAAGTGAAATAATTCTAACTTTAGTGTAGTAATGACATAAAAATGGACTTTTGAGAACCACTTTATATAGGACCATAGTGGACCTCCAGTGTCTGTTTGCATTGGACCTGAAGTTTTTAAATTTCTATTCTGTATTTTATGTACATTTTAACTTTATAACAAGATCTTGCTTGAGTACATGTGATTGAGCAAATAAAACAACCCACTTCTGCAGGAAGATAGTGTTAATGTGGCTGGGTAGTTTAATGATGAAGCTGGTGTCTTTTTTTTTTTTTATCAGGGGGCTTCTTCTCCAGCTTGTTTTCTGGCCTTTTTGGCACAAGAGAGATGAGAATTCTTATCTTGGGTTTGGACGGAGCCGGAAAAACTACCATCCTATACAGACTGCAAGTGGGAGAAGTTGTCACTACAATCCCCAGTAAGTCTTTTGTGCCGCATGTTAATAATCAACTATTTGAACAACGAAACTGGCTTTATCTACATTATTATACTTCAATTTCTTTCCAACGCAGCTATTGGTTTCAACGTCGAAACAGTCACTTACAAGAACCTGAAATTTCAAGTATGGGATCTTGGTGGGCAGACTAGTATCAGGTAAGGTCTTAAAAAAAAAATAATATACATTTTGTATGTGGTTGCTTTTGTTCTGTCAAGCTAAATATGGAATTTCTCCTCCCTAGGCCATACTGGCGCTGCTACTACTCCAACACAGATGCTGTGATCTATGTTGTGGACAGCAGTGACCGCGACAGGATGGGTATCTCAAAGTCTGAGCTGGTGGCTATGTTGGAGGTAGGTCGCATAGCTGGTGACATTATAATGACAGACACATTTTGCTTTTTTTGTGCAGCATTGAAATTGATCATCTGTCTACAGGAGGAAGAGTTAAAGAAGGCCATCCTAGTAGTGTTTGCCAACAAGCAGGATATGGAGCAAGCAATGACACCCACGGAGGTGGCTAACTCCCTAGGCTTACCTGCACTCAAAGACAGGAAGTGGCAGATTTTCAAAACCTCTGCTACCAAAGGAACCGGCTTGGATGAGGCCATGGAATGGTAAGCATCTGCAAAAGGATGTCCATTATGGATTGAGGTGTTTTTTTTTTTTTTGGTTTTTTTATTAAATGCATGCCCTTTTTAAAAAGTTTGCCAAGTGCTAGAGCCTTTGTTTACACTTTTTTTTGTTTTACAGGCTGGTGGAGTCCCTGAAGAGCAGGCAGTAACTGTGCACACCACTCCCTGTAAATACTCCTGTCTTCTGAGCCTCTATTGAAAGACTTGCTGAGTGCCCTTTGGACCAGTGACTGCATTCCTCCCCATTATATGAAGGCTATAGTCATTTCCTGGCCCCTCAGTTAGGAGGAGATACTGGAGTAATGGAACACTTGAGTGGCAGTATGCCCCCTCCACCCCCAAAAAAAAACTGAACGGCAAACGGTACCCAGCTCAACCGGACACTGAATACAAGCTCCAGAAAATAAATTGTCTATGTTTTGATGATTGTCCAATCTGGCTTTTGTTAGACTTTTTTTCTCCTGAGAGACATTTCCACTACATCTGTGTCGTGTGAGTTGTTTTTTTTTTTTTTTTTTTCGTTTCTTGTATTTTATCCCTTTGCCGGCCAGACTGTGGCCAGGACATTTCACTCCTGCCTCAGTCACTTCTGTCCCTTTGAATACTTAATCAGTCTTGCAGCTTTGGTATCTAACTTTGGTATTTTAGTGGTTTGTTATTTAAAACTAATTGTCATTTGTAGGCGATGGATTTGTCATTGCATATTTATATACAAGCATGTACAGTGGAGAATGAAGACTGGGTGGTGTTAACACTGAAATCTATGGTCAATAAACTTCTTGTATGAGCCATGTTTGTACGTTTTGCACCACACTATGGCTGACCTTAGGTTATACATGCATATGCATTTATTTATTAAGAAAACAATGTACATTAAACTGCACAATTCCATGTAACCACTACAGAGATGTTACATAATCTCATACTGACCACAACATTGGAATCTTGTAATGCACAAGCAAGGTTGCCAAAACCAGTCATCAAACCAGCCTGACAGCTGTTTAATTATCTAAATACAGGCATAAAAGGCTGCCGGGCAATGCGGGAGTTATTATTGCACCATAGCCAAGTCCCTCAGGGAGGTTTTGTGTTTCTTTGCTTTGTGTCCTGGCCGCAGAAATTCAGCTCTTCTCTTTTTAACCTCAGTTTTCTTCTGGTGCTTCTTGATCTTTTTTCTGGCAGCAACATCAGGATTGGCAACAGCCTGAAAAACAAGGGGAAAATTCAAATAAGCACCATAATAGCACAGACAAGACAAGTTTTGCTGCTGCATAAATAACCTTCAGATTGATCAAAGTATTTCCTTTATGAAAAACTTGCCTGCAGGGCCTTGTGTTTCTTGCGTGCGGCTCGTCTCTGCGTGGCCTCTTTCTGCACAGCAGCAAAGGCAAGCGAAAACTTCTCCAGGCCCACCAGCTTCTTCATCAGTTCTATGAGCTCCTGTGCCAGGTTCTTTAATGTAGGGTCTGACACAATCAAGACAGATTAGAGCAGTTAGGAAACTATTTAAAGTCCGTATTAATTTTATTCCACCATCAGACAGTGAGTGGGAGGTGTAATAGTTTCTAAATGACTGACTATAAAGATGTAGCTACCTTGGTCAGCATATGTGCTGTCCAGTTCTCTGTACAGTGGAGCAATGAGGGTTATCAGGTAAGGGCCGATGCGCTCTTTGCCCAAGTCAACAGCCATGGCCCCCAAGAACTTGAACACACATGTTCTCTGCAAAAAAATGAAAGAATACAGTAAATGCATTTTACAGACACCTACAAATCAGCGCAGCCTTGTTCCATAACACCAGAACGTTATCATTCAGAAATGTAACTGCTCAGATCATTTTCAAAACCACACTTTTAAATATCCTGTTAGGAAAATAGGTTGTTAGTAGAAGACACTGAAGTCTATGTATAATTAGGCTCCTTTAAAATCAGCATTTTATAATTTGGTATTTAAATGCAGCACCCGCTGATGATCAAACATGTTGAGCTCTCTAATGTCAGGCCTGAGAACACTGATTATAACTAGTGGAGATGATAAGACGCACTTTTTCTTCCCCAAAACTTGGGGGGGGAAAGTTGGTGCGTCTTATACGACAAATACACCTTTTGCCTGCATTAAAACTGCCACTAACTTTGTGTGGTGCTTGCTCGCAGTCCTCTCTTTATGCTTTGTGTGCTGCAGGCTGGATTTGTGGCATGTACTGCGGGCTGTGGAGACTTCTCGGACCCTCCCTGCACGGCCAGGCTGTGTGTGTTCGGGCTTCCCTCTCCCTCCTATAGTGCACCTTGTCCCCCCTCTCCACGGTTCGGCACGCATGTGATCCGAAGATCCGAAAGAAAAATAAAAGCTCTGCTGAATGGTGCGCGTAGAATGGGGTGCACCCAAACACTACGGCGTTTTTCCCCCCTTTCTGCGTAAATAAATCGTGTAGCAGAGTTACAGCAAGGGTTTTTCGTTGGGAGGAAATGGAGAGCGCGGATGATGGTTGCTTAGCAACGACAGACGCTTTCGCTTGTGTCCACATTAAAGGAAATAATTATGCCCTATATTGTCGTTATATAATTGCGTGGCATGTTTTTAATGGGCAAAAATACTTAAATAAATGAAAAGTTTGTCTCGTCTTTTTTTTGCTGATCCGAAAACAGATCCGATCCGTGACTTAAAACCATGATCCGATCCGATCCGAATCACGGGGAGAAGACACACCGCCCTCCCTACGTCATACTGTTGCTTCTGGATAGATCACAGGCA
>JBBPDC010000129.1:22891984-22902394 GCA_037974485.1 Hemigrammopetersius urotaenia
TATACAAACTGCTGTTAACTTTATACAGTTGATATAAAATATTTTACTACAGTATTTGGTTCAGAATCTTTTTTTTTTCTAGATTTTCCTCCTTTAAAATTGGGTGCGTCTTATCTTCCGGCGCGTCTTATACGGCGAAAAATATGGTATGTTCTGAACTTAACAACACACCTTCAGTGGCACTTTGGGTGTGTCAGCAGCTTCTCTTTTGGCCAGAAGTGACAGCTTATTCATCACCCACAGCAAAGAAGGCGGCCTATTGTCATCCTGCTCCTGCTGCTGCTCCGCCTCCTCCTCCTCCTCCTCCTCCTCTTCTTTTTCATCTGTTTCTCCATCCTCTACTTCTTTTTTGCCATTCTCTACCGAGTCAGACTCGGGTGAGATGAGGTAGATCACTTTGGATATGAAGAGGAGGTTCTTTATTACCTGTTGACAAGATCACAATGAAACAGCCCATTCCATTCCATATCATAGTCTTATATGTGTGCTTCATGTGTTACTTATTTGTGCTCGATGGGTTACGTCCCAATCACTTACCTGCTCGCCAGCAGCTACGTCTAGGAACTTTGACTGCAGCTGGTGACAGAACGACAAGACCAGCTCCCTCATCTGAGATGGATGAGAAGAGTAAAAATACTTCAGAAGGTATAACGGCATCTAATAAGCTCATAACATTACTCAGTACATCTCTTAACACTGACACAGTGGATATGCACCATACATAGAAGTGCATATTGAAGTCAAGTCAAGTGAAGTTTATCATCATTGTGTGGCAAGTGGCCAGACTGTTATGTCCATACAGCGCTGTATAAATGAGAGCTATGTCTATAACAGGTTGAAAGTATTTGTGCCACTATAATAAGCCTAAGGTTTGTAGATCTTTACCTTCTTGTCCAGGTTGGCTGAGAGGAAAGAGGAGGACACAGGCTGGTCAGTTTTGCGGGCGTTTCCCTCCGAGCGCCACAGAGCAAGCAGCTCCTCAGGTTTCTGGGCTGCAAACAGCAGGCCAAAGACCTGAGAGGCAGTTAACCACACCCATGAGTGGGGATAACGCAGGTGAGCCTCAATGTGACCTAAGAGTTGAAAATCATGGAATCAGTGACAGTAGACAGAAAAAAGAGAATTAAAAAAGAGGTGTGTCTTTGTGTGCATACCCCAGATGCTAGACAGTGTGTCAGCAGGTTTGTGGAGCTCTAAGAAGCCACTGCTTTTGATAAGTTTGATGATGAGCGTGAGATAGCAGAACAGCAGCCTGTCCGCAGCCTTTTCATCCTCTTCTTCCTCAATCTGGTGTAATAACAGCAGCAATTAATTCATTAACCCTTAGGAATTCATCACAACCCTGTTCATATATACACTGCTGCTGAACCAAAACTCTGTTCTTAACTTGGAAAATAAGTCTTTATTTCAAGACATTTTGGACAATTTCTGTTGGTAGGTGGCATTTTCAAGTTATATTTGAAAGGGAAAGATACAAACATGGTGACAAGATTCATTTTATTATTTGCCAGCTGCACTTTGTGAATAGACCAATAGATATAGTCCAAGATTACTAATGGTTTTACATTAACTTGCACTAAAAGTTCAACATCTTTCCTTCCCAAGTTATATTTTTGACCCTTGTGTCCAAAAGGCCAGCATATATGTATTAGAGAGAAACATTACTTTCCTGAACACATCTTGCATTTCTTATGTCAGACTTTTACATTATCTAATTCATACCATATAGCACTGATTTAAATGCCAAGAGTGTTGGTTCTGGATGCTATGATGGTAAGAAAAACATCACACATTCATAACTCTCACACACGGTACTCACATCTTCAAAGTTGTTTGTGTGAATTTCTTTCTCTATAAGAGGCAGCAGAGAATCCAGCCTGTGATTAAATGTCTCCCCTTCCACTTCTACAAACAGCCCACACACCTGAGCCCCCAGTCTCCGCAGTGCCATCTACACACACACAACAAATTAGAAAGTGATCCTTACAAAAGAGACCTGTTTTAATTTAGAAAGCGTGACTTTTGTTCTGCTCACCTTCTCTCCGGTCAGCCAGCTGTTGACCAAGGTGAACATTACGTTCTTATTTTTCAGGTCTAGCTGACCCAGCAATGATTTGATGGTGAGGGAGGCCATTTTCTTACAGTGTGGTGAATCATCATTGACCATGGTCAACGACAATGGCACAAAGAACAGACCACAGTGCTCCAGCAGAAGAGGCTGTGGAACATATCAGGTAAAAAGGTCCACATATCAGCTTTGCCTTCAAAACAAAGAACCCTATCACTGTGTGGAAAGTAAGAAGATACCTGAGGGAATGTTTGGAAAATGAAGGCCATCATCTCAAGAGCAGACTGTCTCCCAGTGTCGTATTCATAACTGCAATCATGAAAAAGATATCACTCACGTTCACAGTGTACACACGTTTACCTGATAACAAGACAAGTTTCGCTGAGACTTACGAGAGCTGAGCAACGATGAAGTCGAAATGGCTCCTCATCTTTTTCCCCAACGGATAGTCCATGAGATACTTCAGATAGATCTGAGAGAAATAAAACAATTAGAAATGTCATTAAAGAAGCTTCTAAAACAGTTCAAGATTCACAAGGCATTTGAAATGATTTGCATCACAATTTAACTACTTTCAACCAAATGTTTTTAAGTAAAGTTGTATAGCAGCACCGGGTCGGGTGAGTCATCTGGTACCGAGCCACACAGAAAGACAGAATAAAAATAAGTTTTTACTGATTATCAGAATCTGAAAGATCTTTTATTTTGAAAACAGTAAAATATGGTACATAAAAAATTTGCCCCCAGTCTAGCGAAAATGAGTAAAAACCAAACGTCTTTGTTTTTAGTTGCATCTATACCCGTGTTTTATATTAAACTGGTGCGTGGTGCAAAAAAGGCTGGGTGTGCTGTTGCAAAGGGACAAGTATCTTTACAATTTCACTGATATCAATAATTAGATTAGATCAAAAATTAGACTCTTATTAATATCGAAACTTTCTGATTTTCTTATTAATGTTTCTCTCCAAAATGTGGTTCAAAAATGTGTTTTTTTTTTTTTTAAATAACAAGCTAAATTCTGTCTTTATAAAGAGGGAGGAATACAAATGTGTAGTCAACAAATGTCTGATGATGTGCAAAGTGTCCCTCATGTCCTTCCAACTGATCAAATCTGGCATCAACAATTTGAAAACGCCAGCTGAGTTAGAATGCATTATTCCTGTATAAATAACAATATTCTGTGCAGGAGTCTTTTATGTCCTTAAAAATACCTCACAGATGGTCATTACACATAATGGTTACAATTACTAAGCCTGATGCCGAGTCAATTTGACCTCTGTGGTTTGAAATATGTTTTATAAATAATCCATTTTAAATCTCTTCCTGGCAGAGAGAAAAACGTACGGGCAAACTAGTCCCAAAAAAAACCTGTACTTTCCATTATCATCATCTATTAAAAAAAAGGAAATAAAGGGGCTAAACTTATATTGTGGATACCATGATGCCGGGTTCCTATCGCAACTGCTAAAAAGAAAATTTACATCCTTGAGTTTTCAGAGCGAAATGTGCTATTTCCCATTAAACTACTAGCAATTTTATTTCCATCCTAATGGTTGAATCTAGAAAATGTGGTGAAAGTCCCTTTCTTTGTATTCTCCTTCTTTAGTGTGTTTTATTTACAGTCTTCTAAGAACTTCATTAAACAAAAATTAAGAACTTTATGGTTGCCAGTAAATTGTGGTAATTTACTGAGGTTGATTTACCTGTCTGCAGCGAACTCGCACTTGCTCATTCGACCCATTGATAGACAGTTTAGCCACTTTCTTCATCACCTCTTCCATCTCTGGCACCACTAGCTTCCTGGACAGGATGGCCTAAAATCACCACACACATATTAAACAAGTGAAATCTCGCAGCCCTACAAAGACAAAAATCTCAACTGTTTTAGAACTTAACTTAGAGGCTTGGATGATTTTCAAAGCACAAAAATCGGAACGCTCACAAGCTATCAACCTCAGCTAGAAGCTGCACTGAATACAGTGAAGAGTATAGCAGTTCATTACTCAGTGCTTTAAGTTACCCTAAGCAGTCCAAAAGCAGTGGCCTGACGAGAATTATCATAGATGTCCTCCTCTGCATAACCCAGCAGGACTTGCAGCTGCGTATCAGAGATGCTGTGTTTGGTCACACTCTTTACTAGGACAGTTATGGCCTATAAAACAAAAAGGAAAGACATTTTGATTACTCAAACATTTTCACAGCATGAAAGAATCCCCTGTGAATTAGTCAGGGCTGCACTCTCAAATATTTCAAGATCTGAAAATGTTATTATAATATATATAATACAATATGTATTAACTGCTTATTTTTAAACCAATTAATAAAGAAAACCCTGCAGTGCAATACAAATCATATAAACAGCCCTTCTGTGGGACATTCTATGTAAATAAATGGGTTGAAACTGATGTCTTTTTAACAGTAAAAACTGACTTAACCTTTTAACCTGTTTTTGCACAGTAGAGAAAAGAGCAAATTCCACCAGTTTGTTGTTACTTGAAACCTGTACTGTCTTAGACAAACTATGTGCCTTGAATGACTGAAGTCCAGAATTGCTTGTGTTATATATACTACAAAGAAACAGTGCCTACAGATCAGAAGATTTCAGAGTGGGTTCTCTTGAGTGGGTTAAAAGAGAGGAGATGGGTTTTTTTTTGCTGACTGAACTATTGATTTAGCTTTAAAATGCTTTGCTGTGTGTCACCTAAAAACAAAGGATGCAGCTTTGTCTGAGAATAACAGAGTGACCATACTGTATCAGACAGAGTGGTAATATTAATTGTAGCTCTACAGTTAAAACCCATTGGTTTGAAATTTAGAAATAGGGCTGTTTTACATGTTAGGTACTAAAAAGCAGATCGTTTTTTTGACATTTTGCAGTTTCAAATTCTGTACCTTCATAGCTCAGTTGTTCTGGAGTAAGACTGACCCTCAGATTAGAGCTCATTTATAAAGGTGTTTCTAGAAGATGCATTGTACTCCTGAATACCTTAAAGCAGTTCTGGACAAGCTCAAAGTTCTCTCCTTTTCCAGCCCCGGCTTTAGCGTAATCCTTCAGCAGGACAAAGAGCTGCTTGGTGAGCTCGTCAGCTGTCTGCTCCACAGCAGGCAGAGGAAACTTCAAGATCCAGATAAAAGCCTGCAGAGCCTCAGTGATCACCTACACACATGTGCATGCCACTTATATTCAAAGGTAATTTAAGCATAAAAAACATACACATGCTTGCCCACACATGCTTTCAATTGAGAAGAAAGTAGAAAAGCAATCTGATGGAGTACAGAAACATTAAATGTGGAAAAATATACACAGATGCAGTTCAGTAAGTGTATGAGCAGAGTCACCCTCTATAGGAGACATGGAACAAACCTTCACATGCATGGAACCGAGACAGTCCACCAGCAGAGAGACAAATGGGTCCAACATCTCCCGTATTGATGGCACTGAGGAGTTGATCTTTGAACTTTTCAGACTAGAATGAAGCAACTGGACATACAAAGAAGACACACACTGTAAGTTACACATCTCAGTATGTCTAGCTAAAAATCTCACCAGGAAATCATCAGACTGGAATTTAATTTCACTAATGAGTATTCTTCTAAACATCAGAGTCTACAGGGAGGGGAATCTACACATTTAAGTTTTTGGTGCATTTATATAAATTTTTATTTATTTATTCATACTTATAAATTTGAACAGAGAAGATGTATTAGTTTTTGTGAACTCAAGACGGTTTGCCATAAGGAACCATACTGCTAAAAAAAAAGCTAATTACTTCCTTTCAGTAGTGTTTCAGAGTCATAACTGCCAACAAGGGCGCTGCTATTAAATACCAGTATTATTCATTTGTGGTCTCTGATTATTTTCTTCCCTATAAAATCTCAATTTCTGCTTATATTTGTTTATGCTAGTGAATACATGGTTTGTGTTTGTATTTATATGCAAAGTAGAGAATATGTGGGTCAATGTGAGTTGAATTTATGCAGTGGCAGTACATTAAATAATAAAACAAAAATGTAAACAGATGAATAGGAACAATATACAGTTCTCTTTTGTATACTCACACTAAGCCCAGTGCCCACTAAGATATGCATGTTGGTTTTACGGCTAATGGCTGCTTTTTCCCCTCCTCTCTTTGGGGTAGGTGGTAAGAGCAGGCAGCTTGGAGGGGGCAGGCGGGGGTCCGGAGGACGTGCAGGTTTCTGTCTGTACCCAACAGAAGCATCTTGTTATTCAGATATAACTCTATAACCGCTTGATTACATGACATTCATTTGGCAGACGCTTTCATCCAAAGCATCATACAGTTTGAGGAAACTGTACTGGGGAATTTTGATTGTGTGTGTTTGTGTAACATACTTGCTCTTGCTGGTGATGAGAGGCAGGCTCTGACTGACAAGACCATGGCTCAGCAGTAGAATGGACTGGGCCGTCATGCTCTGGTTTAACAGAAGTCCTGCTACCACTCTCTTTAAAACACTGTTCACTCGCCTCGACACCTTCAGGCTGGCTGTATTTTCCAACACCTAGCCAGACAAATGCAGGAAATAAGAGGGGGACAGCTTTTAGTCTTTCTATCGTTAGTCGCTCAACCATTTGATCAGGTCAGACATATCATCCCAAGAACTTCGACAAGAACAAGAAGCAGACATTTAACTGGCCCATACATCACTAATTTAGAGAATTAGTGATGCATAGGCCACTGTTTTTTATGACATCGCCCCATCTGACCCTAAAATTTAGTTAATCAATGACAAAATGACATGATCAATGATATAAATCAATGACAGCTCAGTTGGTAGAGCATCAGACTTTTAATCTGAGGGTCCAGGATACAAGTCCCTGATTGGGTGGTCCCACAAGATGTTAGGGGGGTGGTAGTAGCCTAGTGGATAAAACACTCACCTGTGAACCCAATTACCACTCATTCGCAGGTTAAAATCCCCACTTTCTACCTTTGTGTCCTTGAACAAGATACTTAACCCTCAGTTGCTCCAGGGGGACTGTCCCTCTAACTAATGATTTTAAGTCACCCTGAATAAGAGCATCAGCCAAATACCCCCTTTACAGGAACCCAACCTGAATCACAATGTGCCTGTATGTTAGTCAGAATTCTACTTTGTCACTTTTTGATACATCCCCTGATTTTTTAATATAAGTTTACCCAAGCCCACAAAATGCACAGATCATTGGTGAACCTGTGCATCGCTATAGCTAAGGTAGCACAAAAAAAATTCATCACATTTTGGATCTCAGTGGCCCTGTAGGACAATACCTTCAACAGCTGAGACTGAGACTGGTGCCAGATTACATTCTTACCTCTTTGAGTGGCACAATCAATTGTGTAACCCTCTCCTGGCTGCAAAACTGGGCCAACAGCTCGTAGGAGTCGGAGCTCTTGCTGTGACGGGCCTCCATTACCTTAGAAACAATGCCTTTGATCTCTTTCTCCTCAGCAAGAGGCCCAAACAACTCATTGTTGAATATCTGGGGAGATTTCTCAATGTCAGTTAACTCATAACACTCATTCTCAGCTTATATAACAATGTTACAGACAGCATGATTCACCTCTACTAGGATGTCCAAGCAAGCGTCAAGGTCTCCTGCTTTCAAGGACGGTCTCAGGATTGTGAGCAGGTGGTACACAGTGAAGGTCAGCACATGGATCTGAAGAACGACATAAATAACTACATAAATACTACTGTACTAGCAGAAGAATGCAGGTATGCATAAGACACCAATTCTGCTTGTTGTTACCTGGTAACCCTTCACAAGAACACCATGCATCTCTTTGAGAAGATAATGGAGGTAATGGTGTCCCAAAGTCTCAATGATCTTGATCAGAGTGTTTCGAGCTACATCACGGATCTCCTGGAATCGACTTCTGAGGTGGACACAGACTCTGAGCAGCACTCTGTGTATGTAAAATATAAGATGTCAATGGAAAATAAAAATGGGAAATATAAGTAGTAATATGATAGCACTGTTAGGGGAACAAGCCGAAACAACAGCATAAGTTGCCTCTACAACAATGTATCTGTATTATTTACTCATCAGTTTCAAACGTCACTTGCAGTTGAATGGGGTTATGGGTTTGCACCCATTTCTTGCATAGGCTGACTGGAGTGGACAGGGACTACCAGGATTGCACTGCTGAAAACATGGCAAGCTATTTTGTTTGAATTAATGTCTTTCACAAGCTAGGCATGTTTTACACACTGACTGTCCATGTCAAAGCAATTTCTGGCATGACTGCTAGGAATGTCAAAATTAGACCAATATCCAATTCTGTCAGATCTGTTTACAAGCACTGGGTAATTCTGATATACACACCCAGGCAAGTTGGTCTCCATGACTTCCTGCGGAAGAGACTGCATGAGCCGGACCATAGCGAAGGCAATGGGCACCCTAGCCACTTCTTCTTCTTTCACATCCTTCGACTTTACCGTCTTATGTTCATCATCTCTTTTCACCTGCAGATAATAACAAAAATGCTTCAGTTACTTTTATTAGTCCTTGTTGCTGGCAGGAAAGTCCCTTAAAAGCAAGAGGTTAAAGCGGTTAAAATGATTGTTAATGAGGATAGTTTAAGATAACCTGAGCACTGACCTTGGCTATTAGGCACTTGTGTAGTCTGGGAAGGACGCTCTGAGACACAGTTCTGTGAATGGAGGAGATGAGATCCTCCAGTTCCTCTTTGCTCTGGGGAAGGCCGCTGCTAACTACAGGAGGAGCTCTCTTTAATTCACTTTTCTTATCTGCTTTTGTCTTGGCAGAGTCACTGACTTCTGTATCCATGGCATCTGTCTCAGTGGCAACAGCTTCAGCATCACCTTCAGCATCATTAGTCTCCATAGCATCCTCTACATCACTCTCATCTGAATCCATGGCTTCTGCTTGCTGCTCTTCTTCTGCCCTGGCATCCACAGCATTTGGCTCTGCATAAAAATCAAATAAGTTAACCACAATGCACAGACTGTAAGCATCTATAAACAATGTTTTCTGTTTTTATTTTTGTAATCATCATGCTCCTTTTCATTGCATGAAAATCTCAATATGAATGGAAATGTTTACACACACATCTATATATGAGGGTGGTGGTGGCCTAGTGGTAGGATACTAGGATTCAAACCCTGGACCAAGAGGTCATGGGTTCGAATCCTACCTTCAGCACCACCACTGGGTCCCCAAGCAAGACCCTTAACTCCAAGTTGCTCCAGGGAGACTGCCCCCTATAGTTAAGGAATGGAAGTCGCTTTGGATAAAAGCATCTGATAAATGCCGTAAATGTAAATATATGTACACACACACACACACACACACACACACTGCTTTGCATGCAGTTTGATGCAGCTTTTGTTGGAAAAACATAACTGCAACTGGTTGGGTTAATATGAAGGATAAAGTAGTTGAAGTGGAACATTACATAATGATATATGTGATATCATTATTAGTATTGGAGTAATTTGTGTCCAATATTTAAAAAGAATATGTTAAATATATTACCTTAACATGTGTTTCTGACTATGAATCATTTTAAAAAGTTAAATAATTTTAAAGTGTCATATAAAAGTAAAGAATGCTTAAAGGCCAATTTGACTGAAATTGCAATAAACTAGAGGGTGGTCTCTTTTGGAAGCTGTCAGTCATCATCAAGGCAGATGATGTCATGATCTATTAGAGATGGTAACAGCAGGATAGCATTCAAAATAGGTCTGGCATTTCACTATTCCTCACACTCACCATCTGCGTTTTTATTCTTGGCCGCCTCGATTTCTTTGCTGAGAGTCTTGTGGTCAAAGTGGTACGCTTCCAGAACAGTCACCAGCAAACTGTGGAAAATTCCAACACAGTTAACTTTACATTGGGAGTGAGCTTATTAGTCTCAAAGACCCAGAACAGATACACACCTCACAGCCAGTTTCTGCTCAGCTAGACCCATCTGCAGCACATGGATAAAATGCTTGAGGAAGTAGAGGTACTTTGACCAGGTAAGGCATTTGCATACTGCTCCAACAACTTCAATTGCTGCAGACGTCATGGCTTCATGCTGCAAAAACAAAATAATGTTTCACTGTTAATAACCAGACAAAGCACACTAATAATCATAGACACATTTAATACAAATCATAGATTAAGGCAAACTCCCATTAAAAAAAAAACAGTTGTCATATCTACCTTCAGTAGTTTCTCATCAAACAGGGCAATCATGGCATAGGGCATTATGTAGTTCTGCAAGGAGCGGGAGGACATCACCACTGTGCCTTCATTCAACTGCTTAGCAAACCTACGAAGGGCTCTTCCTCTCCGGTGGATCTGAGGGAGGGAGGGAGGGAGGGAGGGAGAG
>JBBPDC010000129.1:22903892-22923922 GCA_037974485.1 Hemigrammopetersius urotaenia
AGACGTGTGATTGACTTGAAGTTACATTGTGTTGTTTAAGTGTTCCCTTTATTTTTTTGAGCAGTATAATTCCACCCTCACATGCACAAGGAGACATTTAAACATATCAAGATATTATCCTTGGTATTATTGATATTATTTTCCAAAGGAAATTACTGTTACTCCCCATCCCAGTCGGTCATACTGAGGAGCTTACTGACTTTTTATGCCACATTGTTGTAGGATGCCACTTCCTGGCATGCTAGATTTGTCCGCAGTAAGTGGGCCAGGACTTCTCATCCAACATGAGCGCCTGACCTCACAAATGTTAACTGAATGGGCACATTCTCATTATTTTCTGTTTTGAAGCTGATGCCATACCTAGTGCTGGATATCTTGAGGGATTACCCAGGCCTTCCTGGCTTGTTCGTGGCTGCGGCTTACAGTGGCACGTTGAGGTGAGATCTTTATAAGACCTCTATCTTTAAGAGAAGTAAACTACAGTGATAGTGACTGTATTTGCTTGCACTGATTACAGCACAGTGTCCTCCAGTGTGAACGCATTAGCTGCAGTGACTGTTGCAGACCTGATTAGACCATATTTCAGCTTGTCAGAGCAACAACTCTCCTGGGCATCAAAGGGACTGAGTAAGAACAAACTAACTATAAGAAACTGCCATTCCTTGTAATGCACGAGAGGTTTTTCTTACACATTTTCATTCACAGGCATTTTTTATGGGGCTGTGTGCATTGGGATGGCGGGTCTTGCATCACTGATGGGCGGGTTGCTTCAGGTTAGTCACTTTACAAACAAAGCTATTATCTCACTTTATTTTTTCCTGATCTGTGCATGCCGTCCTACAGGCGGCTATTAGTATTGTTGGCACCATTGGTGGACCTCTACTCGGCCTCTTCACCTTAGGCATCCTGTTCCCTTCTGCTAATTCTAAGGTCAGTTAGAAAAGAATTGTCCTTTTTTTACTCATTTGGCCAGAACTATTATCCATACCATTTTAGGAATGCATGCAAACAATAGGAAGTAACATGGAAAAATGATGATATGATACCACCACTCTTACAAAGGGTTTGTAAATGTTTCATGAACTTGATCCCTGAGGAAATGACTGCACAGAGACACCAAAGCAATATAAAGTCAAAATAAAACAGGAAATACTCTGAAAATACAAAAGATGCTCTGAATGAGATTATTTATATTTAATTAACATTGTAACATAGAACATATGTGTGTTTTGCAGGGCGGACTGGCAGGGCTGGTCGCTGGGCTAACCATGTCACTGTGGGTGTGCATCGGAGCCCAGATCTATCGGCCTCTACCTGAGAGCACCAGACCTCTTGGTCTTGAAACACATGGCTGCAACTTCACGATAGCCGAGGATGCTTTACTGAACTGGACCTTCTCTACAAATACAGGCCCCATCACCTCTGCCCAGCAGAACACAGCCCTGGACAGGTGGAGAGGATTCCTTAACCTAAGATTTGATATAATGGTGACTTCCTTTCCAAAGAAATGAACCCCTATATGTTGTTTTAACAGGCCCTTGCTGGCTGATAAGTGGTACTCCCTCTCTTACCTGTATTTCTGCCCTATGGGGACTTTAGTTGCCATACTTGTGGGGCTGAGTGTCAGTCTGCTCTCAGGTAGGATTTGCTTTGAAATTATTAATAAGATTAGGTCTTAAATTGTCTGATATGCCTTTTTTCCAACTTTTTATTTTTGGCATTTGTAGGAGGTAGACCACCAAAGCTGGAGCCAGGTCTGACTGTAATAAAGGATGATTTAACTTGCTACAAGCTTTACAAGATACTAAAGCAAAAGGTCAGTGCAATTTTTTATGCCATAACACAGTTATTATAACCCCACATTTTGCATAATTTCTTTTTGTTTCCAGGTCAATGGAAATGCAGATGAACTCGACCTAGTTGGGGAGGAACAGAAGAGATCTGGTGAGACCAACCTGGCGTTTTGTGATGTTGAGCTAACCATCATAAAAGTTCAGTCTCACAGAACTCCTGCATAGAACGGTTCACTTTACTCTCCCAGTGAACCCAACTCAACTGAACAATGAATAGTTTCCCTCTTTGTTAGTGTCCCTTACATGTGCAGCCAGCCAAGACATTAATAAAATGCTAAAACATCAAGGACAGATACATAGTAGTTATTCATAAGACAGATGTCAAAGTGACCCAAACTGAGGACAAATATGGAGAAGTCCATGTTTAAGAAGTTCATTTTGACAGTGATATCTGTTAAACAGTATTATTATGCTATTATAATTATTCAAAGTATTATCCACTGATCTATAGTGACCAACGGGTGAAACATTAAAACTTTATCAAAATTGTATCATTGGAACATCAGACAGTAGCTAATAGTGTCTCAACAATTATGTTCTTTAAACACAAACCTTTTTAGCCAATCAGTTTTTGAATCTTCTCAGGGTCTGTCACATGGCTGTTCTACCAATCAGCAGAGTGAGTCAGGTCTGACTTGTCCTGGTGAGAACACTATAAGTGAGAATTAGCTGAGGTTGATACTATGGGACCAAGTTAAAACAAAAAAAAACCCTACTCAATTCCAACACTTGAGCACTGGTCATCATGACGGACCACTCTTATTATATCAGGCTTGAAGCTCCATAAGATCCTAAAGGCCTCATATTGAATTAAATGTTCTCTTTCTAGTTAAAAACTTTCTCTTTGTAGTATAAACTGCGTATAAACATGGTGTATTCAAACGGAAAAGACACTGATAAAAATGTTTATTTCTGTATTAGCTGCTGTCCACCAACATCAAACACAGATACATGACCATTATTTACAAGATTAATAACATACGTACAAGGCTCCCAAAAATGAAGCCAGTTGTATCCATTTAGGAAAATCTTTTTTGGACAATCAGTATTTGAGTTTTTGTATTAAAATTGTAACAAATTATCCAGATCTTTGAAGTTTTATTTGGCTGACCACTCAAAACATCATGACACCTGACAGCCACTGTGAGGCATACAAGTGGTTCTCAGTCCTTGTACCACAGCCCTGCTCTAATATCCCTGTTTCAACTTGCTGGGTTTAATAACAAGGTCACCAGTTTGGTCAGGTGTGAGCAGGGGAGACTCTAAATGGGCAGTGGTTGTAGGACTGAGGAATATACACTGTATGTGACACAGTACACAACATTATATGTATTCAGAACTGTAACACTGGCACATCAAGGCTACGCCATCACACCTGATGAACATTCAGGAAAACAAAGACATTCAGAATGACTTTTGCACAAGCTTGACTTTTCTTTTTCTATCTCATCCCACTTGCAAGGTGTGCAGATATAAAGAGCCTCAGTGCTCTGGCTCATAATAGCGTTTCTTCATGGCTCTGTATTTTCTAAGATAATACATTGCCTCCAGTTCTTTAATCACAAACTCCCCTTTGTCAATCAGCTTTCGGATCTTCTCAGGGTCTGTCTCATCTCTGTTCTTCATAAAAGCTGCTTTTAAGCGCTCTCTGAAGTACGCCGTGCCTTTGGGGTACTCTCTTCCCAGATAGAGTAGCTTTGGAAAAAAATAACACCACAATAAATACATTACCAGTACTAATATTAATCGGTCATCACTGAATACATGGAATTTGTGATTTCCACTGCAGACAGTACTGTGAACCAAAAGGAAAAGCTTTATGTTAATTAAAACAATAGAATAACAAAAGCAGAGGTTTTCTTACATTCTTGTACAATCTTACAACTTCTCCCCTCAGCGGATTGCTCATCTTCTGTCCACTTTCCACTAACTGATGATCTTTACTAATAAGACAAAACTGAGACGAAGTAAAACATCAGCTGCGTCCCAAACTCCACAGGTATATATTTCACATACAACAGTTTTTAATGTATTTCTGTTGGATGTGTGTATTTTACACATTTAAAGTAAAGTGACACTTATAGTCATGCATGAACACAGCACACATAATTTTCCTGCATTTAACTCTTTCATCAAATGTAGGAGTGGGCAGCCAGTGGCACAGCACCCCGGGTGCAGTGTGTGGGGATGGTACCTTGCTCAAGGATACCTCAGTGGTACAACTAACAGTCCTGGGATTCAAACCCATTACTTCTGCTCATAGGGGCAACTCCCTGACCACCACCACCAGGCCACAAGCTGCCTCAATGATTGTGTAGTTATATGCAGTTTGGGACGCAGACATTATCCCCAACACTCAACTCACAGTGCATTTTTACAGTCTTGTTTATAAAATGCTAGCTTGACAAATAAACTGATAAACTGACTACCAGAGAAATAAACTGATAAACTGACTAGAGATTAAATATAATGAAGTATTGCACATAAAAGAACAGTAACTTCTCCATCAATAACTTTCTCATATGAAACTATGTGAATAAAAATATTGGGACGCCTAAACATTACACTAACAGGGACTTTAATAACATTGCATTCAAATACATAGCCTTTATAACGGAGTTGCTCTCACCTTTGAAGCTATAACAGCTTTCACTCTTCCTGGAAGGCTTTAAGGACCTTTTTTTTGTACTGAGAAGGGCCTTGTTAGAGCCGTGTCTACAAAGCTGGAAGCATGCCGTTGTCCAAAAAGTCTTGGTATTCTGAAGTATTAAGATTGTCCTGCACACCTGTTTTCTAGCTCAAACCCTGGAAAACAGGTGTCTCCCAATACATCTATCCACATAGTGTACATAAAACGTCTGCGTGGGTCATAAACACTCACCTTCATCTGCTAGTCCTGTCGAAGAAGTCACGTGACCGCTCCAGAGACGTGAAGCCTGATTTCTCTTTAAAGGAAAAGTCCCAGTGAGGCAGAGGAGGAAAAAAGGTCAGGCAATGGATTCTATATAGAAGCTAGAAAAACATTTCCTTTAAATTATTGAGACAAACCCACATAATACTTTTATTAGCATTATGGACTGGGACTGGGCAGTGATGTTATACTTTTAGCTCACATTATTCTTTTTTTTCTGGACTTAAAGCTCAACATTTTATCTTTACTCAACTAGTAAAAATAACTAGTTGGTTCTGCTGAACATTTTTGCTTCACATACAACTTGGAGATTGGTTCCCGTAGATCAGTAATATCTTTTGCAAGTGGTTTCACCACTTTTTCTTCCGTATGATTAATGGAGGTATATACAGAACTCATGATTTATTTATTTTATTTAAATTTATCATAAGCCCTGGTAGACTGTACACCCTTTCGTGAGTTCGCTCAAATGGCACCATAGGCGATGGAAGGTCGTTCCCACTTTCCAATAATCACTGGAGCTCAACAAAACTTTGAAGAGACCCAGTGCCTCCCAGAGAATGATGGGAAAAGAAAGTACCCTGTGATCCTGATGTCCTTGACCTTGATTTAGCCAAAACAGGACTGGAGTAAAGGATCAATAAAGTTTCCAAGAATCCTTCACACACAGTTCAGAGGGTTGTCCCTGGAACCAAATAACTTTTAAAACCCTGGGAAAGATGTGGGTCTTATATAGGGGCAGTCGATTCAGGGGCAAGTGAAGCTGAATATACATACAGAAGGTTGACGTGATTGACCTGTTATGGTGGATAAGGTTCAAGCAGTTCAAACCTTGTCCACTCTATTCTGTGCCAAGGATGAGATTTGTCACCACCCACTTCCAGCTCACCAAGACCAAAGATCTGAAGATCACCCCATCCCTGAATTTATGAGGAAGACTCATGATCACCACAGTCAGTCTAGAAGAAACATCTCTTGCCTACTCTGCTCTGTGAATTTTTACCTTTAAATAAAAGTTTGCTAAACAAACTTCTGCTTTTTTGTTGTTGTTGTTCTTTCTAATTGTAACCACATCTGAAAAAAAAATAAAGGCAGAAAAATGAAAATAAAACAAAACTTAACTGGGGAACATGGTGACCAAATGAACAATCATGGACTTTTTACCTTATAGTATCTCATAACTGGAAGATTATTTCATGAGTGAATTTTTTTTTTTTTTACAATAATGACTTACCAATTCATAAAACAAGGGTTTCACCCGATATTGATTGAAGATTCAGGATTCAAGATTCTTTATTTGTCACATGCATAGTCATACAGGTACGCAGTGAAGTGTATCCTGAAGAGCGCCTTTTGAATGTGCAAACATTGTAGACAATAAGTAAATTTTAAATAAACAAATCTGGGATTTTCCAGATTTGAGTATCTCAATAATTTAATTATTGATAATGTTGACATATTATCTCATTGTTGTGGCTTTGAATCCCAGAACTTCTGGTGGTGCCACTGAAGTACCCTAGAGCATGATACTGTCACTACACACGGCTCCCCGAACAGCCCACTGTTTCACTTGGTGAATGGGTTGAGTACAAAGAAAGAATTTCACATTGCTCACACTGTGTGCTGTACTGTGTTCATGTGTGACTTTTGTGGAGGTGCTTCACATTATAGTAATGATGTTTCACTGAATTAACTGAACATTTAATTCAAAATATGCAACGATATATATATATAAATAAAATTGTTAAATATGATTTGTTAATGTTTAAGTGGTGGAAACTGGTTTCTATTAATTTATTTGTTTCTTTTTAAAAACATTTATTATGAAATTTATAAAGGCAGCGTTACTTGCTGGACTGCGCATGCGTCACTGGCTTGTGCATTCACGCTGCTCAGTTTGGCGCCTTGATGATGCTTAAACTTCTGATTAGTAGCTAAATTATGCTTTTCTGTCCTCTTAATGTTACTACAACAGTCTTTTTAAACAGTCTGCAGTTTAAATTTTCCGGTTTACGGCTTCCACTAATGTTCTAGGAGATAGTTTTAACCCAGGCTAGCTAATAGGCTAAGGAAGGTAAGCAGTGTTGTTTTCATGTTTGAATCTGAATGCATTTTAGCTTTGTAACAGAAGACCAGTTTTCTCAGAAAGTTATCTTACAAACAGAGCACGTTAGAGTTGACATGAGTACGTGAAATTTAGGTGAATGGCTTGAAGAAGTTTACCTGGCAGACTTCACAGATGAGTTCTGTTCTCACTCTGGTTTGTAAGTACACTATATGGGCAAAAGTACTGGGTCGCTTGAGCATTACACCAAAAATGACACTGCTTTCAAATACATAGAGTTGAAAGCGGCTATAACAGCTTACACTCTTCTTGTAAGGCTATCCACAAGGCTTTTGAGTGTTTCTGTGGGAAGTTGTGCCCATTCATTCTGTAGAGCATTTTATGAAGTCAGACAGTGATGTTGGACGAGAAGGATTCTCCGTTCCAGTGCTGGATGGGGTTGAGGTCAGGGCTCTGTGCGGACCAGTCAAGTTTTTCCACACATGTGTCATGCTGGAATAGAATTGAAGCTTTCCCAAACTGGTGTCCTCAAAGTTTGAAGCATGGTGTTGTCTTGGTATGCTGAAGCATTAAGCTTGTCCTTCACTGGAAGTAAGGGGCCTACTCCACAACCTGAAAAACAGGTGTGTCCCAATACTCCACATAGTGTACCTCAGCCCAGATCTGTTAGTAAACAAGTTTGCTGCTTTAACATACATATTTTTGTGCTGCTCTGTAGCTACATGGTTTATGTAGCTACAAATTAGACAAATGGAAGTATTTGTTGCCCAAAATCATCTGGTGTCAGCTGATGATGCTGATGTAGCTCCACTGCAGAAACAGAAACATGCATCAGACCTTACTGATTGACTGTATTTGCCTCAAAAGGAAAACTGTGTTAATGTTTTTTGGGGAGGTGCAAATCAATGTCTTTTTTTTTTTTTTTGTCCTGTAACATACAGAGCGCCGACAACCATGACTCCAAAGAAAGAAGCCATGTTCTCTCTTATCGACAAAACGATGAGGCTGAGGAGGGAAGAGCAGGAGCGGCAGGTCGTCCTTGCCTGGGCAGTTCTGAACGTGTCTCTTGCTGGAATGATTTACACAGAAATGTAAGAATATGTCTTGAAACTATAATTGGTAAATAATCAGTGTGTTTAAATTATATAATTATAGAAAATCCTGTTTTTCAGGTCAGGAAAGTTGCTCAGTAGATACTATAACATAACATACTGGCCAATATGGTACATTGGTAAGTAAATATTCAGATAAAATATGTTAGTATACATTATTTTTTCTTGTTCTATAATTTCTATAACTATATATTAATTTTTTGATAGAATTGGCCCTGGCCTCCTTGTTCAGCCTCAATGCAATATTTGATTTTTGGAAGTACTTCAAGTACACCATGGCTCCTTCAACTATCGCAATCAGTCCGGAGCAGCATCGTCTTCTTGGTCTCCGGAACTCTGGTAATTATGAATGACTGTAATGCACATATTCGGAAATATAGGAAAGTCTTCACTAAGGTTCACAAACAATTTATCTGTATCTTTCCGTTAGGCCTACAGCACTTTGTCTCTGTTCTGTATACTTAGTCATTTTAAAGAGGTAATACATTATAGTGTGTTGACAGTTTTGGTCCAGAAAACAACACAAATAACTGATCCTCAGAAGAAGCATAGAATACAACAATAAATGAAATGTACGGTTTTGGGGGCATATATAGGGTTTACACAATAAAATAGCCACATCACAACAAGATATTCCCATTATACGCGGGTGCTCTTGGAACATAACCCCATGAAAAGCTGGGGGTTACTCTGTTAACTTTCTACTCCCTTTGGACTGCAGAAAATAAAGCCATTCGTGTTTTGTGCAGGAATTCAGGCCTCTCCACCCCAGAAGCCAGAGAAGAAGGAGAATCCAGTACCTTCCCAGTCCTCTCCACTGCATGGACAGAATGTGCTCAGTTTTAGCCCTGCAAGACCACCCAGCACCAGCCCAAAGTTCTCTCCCAGCTGCGTGTCTGGGTACAGCCCATCTCTGAGCAACCCATCCTCACCAGGCAGTGGAGGACACTTTTCTCCGTCTGTGGCCTTTGGCAAAGTGTGTGCACATTTTTATGTCATTGTGATGTGATGTTGGAATTTGTAGATTTATTTTTCTTATTGCCTTTCAGGAAAGTAGAATAATAACTACTGAAAAACATACTTATTCATCTGTTTAGGTGTTGAACTACAGTCCATCCACCAGCTCCTCTCCCTACCCTAGTAGCCTGGGTCCAGTGGAGTCCACCAGCCTGCGGTCACGGTACCGTACTCCCCCTTCTGTCTTCAGTTCTCCAGGAGGGAAGGAAGATTACATGGATGACGTTAAGAGCTTGGAAAAGTTCCTTCGCTCTGAGGAGGAGAAGAGTCATCGGAGTCAACTTGGTACAAACCTCCAATATGTCAGACCCTTGTGAAATATGATCATTTCTTTTACTTAAAGGAGTGCTCTGGTGCAAAATTACATTTTTACCTTAACCAAAATTTAATTGTTCTGATTTCATGCTTGGTGTCCTACATCTAAATCTCAAATACACTTGACTTTGGTTTCTGACAATATAGCCATAAGAGTGGACAAAATGCAGAGATGACTATGCAATGTACATTTCTATTTTATAGATGTTATGTAGTGTAAGAAACCAAATATACAACTGTTTTCCTTTAACTGTCTGATCTGATGCTATGAATCTTAGTGTGTGTATTTGACTCCTCATCAGGGAGTCCTGAGTCAGCATCTCCATCACACAGTCCAACCTTCTGGAACTACAGCCGTTCTGTGGGGGACTACGCCCAGAGCTTGCGGAAATTCCAGTACCAGCCAGCCTGTCGCTCACAGGCTCCCTCTGCTCATAAAGACGAGACTGAGCTTGGCTCCAAACAAGCTGCTGAGGAGGTAAGCTGTGCTTTTGTAATTCCAGCTTTATGCTGTTTGAAGTAATTGTCAGATCATGGACCCGTGCTCTCTTGGAAAAGCATAAAAGAAGCCAGCTGTCAACACAGCAAGCAATAATGAAAAAGTTGATATTTTGTGTAGGGAACATGATCTCACTATTACATCAAAACTGCGTAATGATGAAATGGATTATGATTGCAAAACATTTGTACATTAATTGTGACATAATTTAATATGCCACAAAATAAGCCAAGCTTGCACGTTTAGAACCCTGTGAAAACAGACTTAATAGGCATTACAGAGATATAAAAATCTTGCAGTCAACATAACTCAACATTAACTGATTGTGAGGTGTGTGAGACCCATATAATTTTTTTTTTTATTGTTTTTAATGCTGATTCACATAGCAAAGTATTTTAAAATGGCCAATACTAATACAACGGGCATTTTTGGCTGTGTCTGCCTATTCTAAAGCATAATTAAATTAGTATTCATGAAATCTAAACTCTTGCCGACTTGCAAAGATGTGTTAAAGCTTGTACCGTAAACCAGAATTGTTGTCATTTTTTTCTCAGACTGAAGTGTTTTATTGTTACTCAGGTTTGGGCTCGCATCACAACCAGCCGCGTGGTCACTGACAGCATAGACAGCTGGACTGCCAAACTAAGAAATGTGAGTTTCTACCTATTTTGTTCATTTTATTTGGAAATGCATTTCCTGAACACTTTTCCTGAAGAACTATGTCCTGGCTTTGGACATTAAGTCAGTTGTATTTGTCTCTCACATGACAGTGGATAAATGACACCATTCTGGTACATTTGGTGAAGGAGATAGATTCTATCAACAGCCAGCTCAGGAGAATGGGCTGCCCAGAACTCCAGATAGGAGGTAATGTTCTCATTCAACACCATTTTCCATACTTTTGTTTTTTAACATTTTGTTTTACAGTCTTATGTTCTTCTTCACTACCAGAGGCCAGCATTAGCAGTCTCAAACAGGCTGCTGTAGTCAAAGCCTCTGTGATCCCAACCCTCAATGCCATAGTGCAGTACCTGGACATCACACCTAACCAAGAGTACCTGGTAGACAGGATAAAAGGTGATTGTCTTTAGACTTCAGCACCTTGTTGCATTACATGTTGTAAAATTGTTCGTGGCTTTCAATAATTTATATTTTTAAAATATAATCCCACAGAAGGTTTCTTACGTATATCATGGTTGGTTGCTCACGTTGTAATTGCTGATACTTCAGTAATCGTAATGACCTTCTGCTTCAGAGTTGGCCCACAGTGGGTGCATGAGCTCATTTCGCTGGAATGGAGGAGGGAACCTGAAAAACCGGAAATGGGACACAGACCTCCCAACTGACTCTGCTGTGAGTTTAACCATTTAAATAGAAAGTTCTTTCTACCTTTGTGTCTTTGTTCACTTACTATGTACCAGTATGGAAGGGAGGTTTTGCTCAATTTTACACTTTCCTCAGGTGTACTTGATCAACCAAGACATGTTAAATGTTACTGTAATGGCTCAAAATGCTCAAACCAGTGATGGAGACTTGATGGTTTAGGATGCAGTTTGACCATCTATGTACTATTTAAAAAAAAATAAAAAATAATAAATAAAAAAACCCGAACCAAACCTCAATGTCAGAGAGTGACTTCGGCACAGCACCTGTTGTTTAAGGTGACTCCCCACAGCATTCAGTAATGTGGTAAAGTGTTGATATTTAGTTCACAATACATCATGTTATTTTCTACACCACACTGACAAGTCTGTGCCTTAAAAAAGAGAATTGGGTTTTCTAGAAACAATTTGGGTGATTACTGACAGCTTGTGTTTGTTAGCTTTAGTGCTAGACTGAAGAAGTTTGGACAGTATACATGTCTTGGTTGATCAAATACATCTAGAGTAAACAGAAGATTGTGATTTTTCTCTGAACCTTTCCATTAAATGAAGTAGGCCTGGGTGACGATTGTAACTTGTCTTGTGATCAACGTTTCGCATATGGATTATGGTGTGAACTGGTTTTAAAATAGGTTATTGATATTGAAATCTGCCATGACAAGGTGTGAATTTATTATTTATCTGCCTGTAAATTTCTGATAAATCCCTACATCAAAGTCAACCATATACAGGTGTACAGAGAGACAAAATGGCAAAGCTTGGGTTCCACATTGTTCATATAGTGTAACAGACTTAAGCCAGTGTGAAAACGGTGCACATTTGGTGACTTTCACTTTCATTTCTGGTACGTGGTGTTTCATCAGTATGTGACTAGCATGTTTTTAAATTTCTTTATTTTGCAGATCCTTATACATATTCTGTGTACGTACCTGGACTCCAGGCTTCCTCCCCACCCGAAATACCCAGATGGGAAAACGTTTACATCTCAGCATTTTATTCAGTCACCAAACAAACCAGGTAAGGCCATACACTTACAAAGACTCAATAATGTATACATTATTTTAAAACCCAAACCCATGTGTATCGTTTATTGTTCAAACAGATCTTTCCAATGAGAATCTCTTCTGCATTCACCAAAGTAGCACCAACCCACCTCACTATCAGCTTGTCTACCAGGGCCATATTTACAGCCTGCCTAAGGTACAGTCCGTTGATGGTGCATCTCTCCTTATTTGCACTCCTTGATTATTACCTTTACTCCTTTCTAGGGCTGCACTATATATCGTAAATTTACCGCCATCGCGATATCAACATGCGCAATATACATATCGTGAAAAAAAAAAAAACATGACGAAAAAATATACATATCACGAAAAACTGACTGAACTGCGATAAATGCTGTTCACCCAGTGCCACAGAGAAGAGGTCAAAAAAAATCATTGGGCAGTTTCTTCTACTGTTATATACTGTTCCTTTTTCTATTGTTTTCTGGCTAAGAACTTACTATGATTTTAAATTATGTTTATATTTTCATATTTTTTTTTGTTCAGTGGTTCAAATGTTTTATGGGAGGCATTGAAATGCTGTGATTAAGTACATTCTTTAAAAAAACATGTTGGAATGGAAATACTGCATTTCATTTTTTTTCCTGCATATATTTGTCAGCATCTGGAGACTGTTACCAGCAAATCCAATGCTGAAAAACATTAGCACTATAAAGGCTAAGTTTTTACTTACTTATCGCATGTGATATTGCCATCGCAACCCTCAACAACATTATTGCATATCGCATGTTTTCCTAATATCATGCAGCCCTACTCCTTTCGCTCATACTTGGTGTGATGCTGTTCACAGGGCAGAAATAACTTATTCCACACGGTCCTTATGTTCCTTTTCATCATCAAAACCAAGGAGTCTGGGATGTTGGGGTGAGTTCTGATTAAATTTTCTCTGTCAGCAGTTGCCTTGAGTAACTGTCTCAGTGCCCAGTGCTTTGAACTAGATAATCGCAGTTAATAAGGCTGGACAAGAAACTAAAATTTAAAAATGTTTACTTTTCTCTGCAGGAGAGTCAATCTGGGGCTTTCTGGAGTGAACGTTCTTTGGATATTTGGGGATTGATATCAGCACATTAAGCAAAGTAAATCTAGCACTGAAATGATCATTTAAAGAGCAATACATCGCACAAGTTTGTATGTCATTAAATATTTGATATTTGGTATTTTTGCTCATTGACTTTGTAGCGACATTGCATGCTTTGGAGAAACATGCACAGTGCTTTGATACCTTAAACAGGAATGTTAACTGTAGTCCAGCATGAAGCACTGAATTAAGGAATGTCTTTTTACATACCAACACTCTACATAGAAAACAGTAACTTTAAGCAGTGTATCTCAAATCTGCTCCTGGAGGCACACTGTCCTGTGTTTTAGTGTTTTCCTACTTAGACAAGCCCGCTACAGTCCAGTAAAAGGTTGTTCATGAGCAGATTGGTTGGATCAACTGTGGTGGCAGCAGCAGTGAAAAGAATGAAATGTGAAGGACAGTGAGTCTCTGGGACCAGGGTGGGGAAACACTGATTACAGAGTGAGTCAGTCTGGCTCTATTATGCCTTTGTACATACTCTTGTATGGCTTTGTTTGACACAAGGCCATGGAATATTTTCTGTTTGAATGTGTGTAGTGTTTTTATACATAAATGTGATTTGATGCTGATGTTATAGGTTCTATACGGTGAATGTTTTTTGGCTATACTTCTGAGCACATGCTTAAGACAAACTTCATATTATATAGTGGATATCACTTAAAGCAAATAACACCACCAGCAAACCCTATTTGTTATTTTTATGGGAATGTAGTTAACCCTACCTTTACTTCAGCAGTGATGATTACAGTTAAACTAGTTCTGGGGCTGGTGATCAGTGTCATACACTGGCTCTGGGTATTTCAGATGTGCCAGTTTCTATTTCTTTACTTACCAAAGTGATTATGTAAATAACCATAATTTTCCTTGCAGTAGAGGTTGATGTAAGTGGCAATTATTTTAATTACATGGAAAATCAATTTGCTGTGTATATAAATGTGGCTAGCAAGGGTCACTTATTTAATTTTGTTTTTTTTTTAGCTTGAGTGTCTATACAAATGCAATTGCTAAGAATTTTTACTTTTTAAAAGGGTTCCAAATGTTGCAAAAAAGCTCTATGCCATGCTACCCTTTTAACTAGGAGGGATAACATGCTCTACACGCTCTACACACACATGCTCCGTCACAATGTCTTTTACAGCTTGATTGTTACAGGGCAAAACACTGTTTAGTATTCTTTGCTCCAGCCAAGGACTTCTGTAAGCTCTTGCGGGGCTGCTAATGCTTTTTGGGACACCACAAGTCTCCTTTTGGAATATCTTTGATTGGTCAGGAACATTTTTGGTCTGAAATAAATGAGACAAACTTGTTTTTGAACAGTCCTGATTTATTTAACTCTTGTCCAGTCTGTATGTTTTGTCTGACCTTCTTCCACGCTTTCTGTAGTAGTGTGTGTAACCACTTGATGGCAGTATAGTATTCAAGTGTGTATTAAGAAGAGGGGCTTTCTGTGGTTTGATCATTTTAACGGTTTATGTAAATTATTTCTCCCCCCAAGAAAAATCCTAATTTGAAAGGTTATGGGCATTTTGCATTTGATAACCTTGTTTGAATAGTTGTAATATTTTCTTCATGATTAATGTAATGATGATAAACACAATTGGAGCTGACTTTTATTGAACTGTCTTTTTAGTTTATGTACAAAAGGGTGAAATGGGCAATACAGTTCAGTGTAAAAAGGAAGGGAGGCTTGGGAGACTTGCAGGTACTGAGTTTTTAGATACGATCTAGTTTTGACTTTCGGATTGGAATGAATCCCAGAAACAGCAACACTTCTGGGTTGGACCAAATCCTGAAATTAAGACCCAGGCAAATAGCCTAAGCAGTTTGTGTGTATCTTTTTCTCTTTCTTCAAATGACCCCATTGCACTTCCTCTAAGTTGCAGAAGCAGCAATTACCTAAACAGCAATTATTTAAACATATTTAGCTTGGTCTTTTAAAAAACAAACAAACAAAAAAAAAACTTCCTCTTCCCTGCAGCTCCATCCTCAGCATCCCTCTCACAATACAGTCAGTTTCTCCACAGCACATGTCTCAACCAACGTAATCTGGTTGGTGATTAGAGAATCCTCCTGGCAATTAGTTGGATGGGACCCCAGAACTGCTAGTGGCACGACTGAGGTACCTTTGAGCAAGGGATCGTCCCCACACACTGCTCCCTGGGTGCGATGTTCCTGGCTGCCCGCTGATTTACTTAGAAATAGGTTAAATACAGAAAATTGTTCACTGTGTTGTACTTTACTTTTCCTTTAAAATGTCCAACTCGAGCTGCCCCTCTAAAATAAAAATTCTGATCCTGTCCATCCTTTACCAATGCAAATGTTAACATTTTCAACTGCTTCACTTAAATGGGCTAAATGTATAGAAAGAGGTTCACACTGTTCACTGCACATTATGCCGTGTCTCTGGAGAAGACTACATGTACCAGAATGCCGTGCGGCTGATCGTGAGGCCAGTCCTCTCCGTGTGTGTGTGTGTGTGTGTGTGTGTCTCTCGCTCTGGTCGGACTGGTGGAAAAGGACTGGATTGCTGCGATGTCAGTTCAGGTTGTGGCAGCGAAAATGGCCGAGGTCGAGTTAAAAGACGTCCCGAATAAAGAGCTGTCCGCCGTCTCACCGGTGACAGCCAAGGTGGAGGAGAAAGGCTTCTCCAACAGCGAACCCCCCAGCGCCTCGGCTCCGTCCCCAGTGGAGCCGGCCGTGGTGAAGGGGGAGCCGGCTCCGCTGGGCTCCACACCGAGCTCGGCCAAGATGCCCCAAGCGTCCGCGATGAAGCGGCCGGACCCGCAGCAGAACGGCGGCGACGCGTTCGTCAACCGCGATGGCACTGTCGCGGAGGCTCCGAGGATGAAGAAGGTACGCATGTTAAGTGTTTTTATATCCCGGAGAAACTGCAAAGAAGTCTCCTTGCCGTGTTAGGCGAGCTAGCAGGTCATTGTGTTGGGGAGACTCGGAACTCTTCTCGGGCTTAGCTTTAGCAACATTAGCTCAATTTACTTCTCTCTCTCTGTCTCTCACGCAGCTTATATTACACCCATAACGTTCATTGAGAAATGTTGTGGACCTGCCAGACTATTTCGGGCTCTTAATATTATTCAAAACGAACCTGGACTAAATATTTACACCGTTTTCTTTAACGAATCTAGTCAGCTTGCTAAGTCCGCAGTGCGTTGTCGTGGCAATGAGGCTCTACTGGAGAACAGCTTGTAAACACAGTTGTGTTTTGTTTCGTTTTACGCAAACACAATCATACATTATATCGTATTATTTGTCTTGTGAATGTTTACTTACGGTTGTTGTCACAAGCTCCAGTTCGTGGTGTGATGAAGAATAACTTGATCATCTGCCTAAAACGATCTTGTTTTATGTCTTTTCTCTGCGTTGCCTGCACTGTTGTAGTCAGTCTTGTGTTTATAACGACGTTACGCGTGTGTCATGAGTATAGGCATTCAGTCAGTGTGATCCTTCATTTTGTGTTTTTATTGCACAAATGTTAACTACATTGCTTTACCACTGTAATATAGTACGAGCACTGATCAAGACCCAAAGTGCTGCATCTCCACAGCCTGTATTGATTCTTGTTTTATTGTAAGTATGAGGTAATGTATTAAACATATAATAGCAGTATAAGCATTGTTATATAAAAACAAAACAGTCCAGACTGTTTAGCATGCAAGGCAGCCAGTGGAATCTGCACTGGATCCACATCTAGTGAAGGGGGGGGGGGGGGGGGTGTCTCTTCAGCATCGGCCTACCCACTTTTACAGCAAGGTCATTCAGATCATTATGAGGAACTGCTGGAACATTCAGATTTCACATCACTCTGTGTGTGTGGGGAGGGGGGGATGGGGGTAGAGTGAGAGACATGATCCCAAGCTTTCCATCAAAACATCAAAATAAGTTTTGTGAATCGTTCGCTCCAAGCATCATGGCCTTCCTCTCTCTGATCTCCCAGAAGGAAATTGCATTCTTAAGAACATGACAGGTATTTCAATTTTGAAAACATTACATTTCCCCTCTTCACTCACAAAACAACAAATAAGTTATGCCCCACCATTTTGTGTCAGTGATGCTGAGTCATTTCTAATTGGAGACCACCAGCTGTCAATAAACGGGGTGTAAAAGAAAGGGGGGTGGACTTAAGCTAATGTTTCCCACCTCTCTCTTTCATAAGCTTTAATTAGCCAGGGAAAGAGCAGGTACTTGGAGTTTTCACATTGTTAGCTTTTCCTGCTGTGGTGCATGAGGGTCTGCCTGTGACCGAGATGTGACTTTTTGTGTTCAGATTCATGTCCACAGCAGTGTTTACTGTGGCATTAGTTTTTCTTAGTGAAGTTGTAAGTTGGTGATATGTGATTGAACGAGCCAACGGACCACTCTTAATACTGTTGGGAACCATTCATTGGCCAAATGTAGTTGTTTATTAATTTATTTGATTCAGAGTTATTAATTAAATTGTGTCAGTCCTAAGGTGTGTTTGTCTACTAGGAAAAGCAGATTACCAGTATACCAGATTACCTGTCCACTTCTGTCTGAAAACAGCATCTGAATAAAGAGCAGGGGTATCTCAGATTAATAACAAAGATACATTGGTTATCCATTTGTCTGTTTCTGATTTTAGTACTGTAATTATTCATAAGGATAGTGTAGTATAACTAGGTGATGTAAGATAACGGTAATTATATTTTATGATTGTTTTTATTTCCATTTTAATTCTACATTTAAATGATCAAAAAGAAAATAAAAAAAGTACATTATGTACAGTTCTCATGAATTTGCTGCGTGTGTAGATTTTTTATAGCTACTTTCCTAGCAGGAAACCCATACCAGTCCTTTGACCGGACTCCTAATGCTACACTTGCCTGAGAGTGATTACAACTGTAAGTTGCTGTAGGAAAAGCATGTCCATGTAGTTTACTGTAACAGGCCTCTCTGTTGCTTGATAAATCCAGCTATCAGGTACAATCAATCTTACGTTTCCCACATTTTTACAATGTTTTGCTGTTCTGCACTCTTTTTTTTAACACTGTGTGTACTGAATTGCTATCTCTTTAGAATTTCTTGCCATGGATTGAGCACATTTAACTTTGATAGGCGTAATGGCAGAAAAGAGTCTTTTCACATGGAAACACCAACAATCTGCTGAAACACCTTCCATCATAGAATGGGCTAAAAATAAAGGAACATCATGTCTTCAACACCCCACACAAGTACCACTGCTTCCCAACCAATAGCAAGTTTGTAACCGAGGGTGAAAATGTAATAACATTACTTTTTTTCTTTGACAAAAAAAACCTAAATGAAAACGACTTTCTTCCATTCCAGAAGATAAGACTTTTGCCACAGATATTGTTGAGGCTATATCCAACTGCTTATTCATTGTTTTTTTTTGTTTTTTTTGTAAATGTAATGTATAAACTTTTGGTAAAATACCAGTGATTCCAGTGTCATTGTGCTTCTGATCAGAAATCTGATAGAGGATCCATAGTTCAAGGGTAACCTTAAAGACTATTAATCACCCTCATTATCAGTGCTCAAGGTTTATAGTGGGTAATTGGTCAAAGTTAATTTTTTGATATACAAGCTGACAGAGCCAATGTCAAGGGAGACATTTTCTTATCTTTCATATTGGAAGTGTGGCAGTAAAATTCATTCGCTTATTGAAGCCATGACCACAGGCAAGAATTTTTTTTCTTTTTGGAGCAAAATGGCATATAACAAATATTACTAGTTTGGGATGTGTTCTGTCTTTAATGCTGTTAGACTTTCCAGTGTTAGGGGATGCTGTTAGGTCTAGCTGCTGGATTTTCTGAAGAGGTATTGGCAACGTCCCAAAAACCCTCTTAACACTTACTCAGTTATCTTCATTTAGCTTAGTGTGCGCTATATGAAAGCCTTTCATAACTGTGACCAACACAGCCATGTTTTTTCAGACAAACTGTGCTTTATGGCTGACCTGCACTGATGCTGCTTGTAAAAGTACTCTCAGCTTTTCTAGAATAGCCAGTTTGCTAAATGTGTGTTATGTCATGAAGCTGCTGATCCTCTGGTGTGGACAAGGGCGGGGACATGTATTACATGGGTGGATGCCTCTAATCCATGCCTACCCATTTCACCACAGCATAGACTAAGCTGCCCTCCCTGAACTGTATTCGGAATTGCAGGTGGGTCATGATAGCTGAAGTTCACAAGTGATGATTATAATATTAACTTAGCACCTCCCAACATTGTCATGAACGTCTTACACCTGGAGTTCAGTGAGTTTGTCTGGGAGACATGGAGACAGGAGTGTGTGTGTGGTTGATGATGGCCATGTGCTTACTGTGCTTTTCCAGTAGTAATACTTAACATGAAACTGGTGTTACTGTATCACACTGTATCACTGGGTGGGCATAGCCCTATTATAGTATCAGTGTGTGTGTGTGTATAGTTTCTCTCTCTCTCTCTCTCTCTCTTTCATATGTATATATATTAGGGCTGGGAAAGTTAACGCATTATTATCGCGTTAACGCATTATCTACTTAATGCCGACAATTATTTTATCGCATGTTATCGCAGGTTTTTTAAATCCTTTTCACCGAAGTAACGCACGCAGGGCCAGACTGGGACTTTCTTTACCAGGTTGGGTTTTCGCATCTCTGCCACATCTTGGGCCTCTTTGCAGAACGCACAGATCACCCAGTCCGCCCCTGAACACCAGCGCTGAGCTATTTAATATGGACAAAAGTAATGGG
>JBBPDC010000129.1:22946889-22957278 GCA_037974485.1 Hemigrammopetersius urotaenia
AGATCTTTAAGTCCATCTCATGAAAAATCGGAGCAGAAACAAAAGTGTTGCGTTTATATTTTTGTTGAGTGTATGTTCTGTATTAATTTAATACAATTTTAGCATTGGAATACATTTGTATTTTTTCCTTAATAGTAGTTGTTTATAAGAGGGTTTACGCTGCTGTAGTACTTGTAACTTTCTTGCAAGTTTTATTTAGCATGTGTACATTTAATAAATGTTCCGTTTTGAATAATATTGGGCTTTTTTTAAATGTTTAATTTCATTTAATTAAGAATCTTTTAGCCCTGTGTGGTGATGGTTATTGATGTGTTTTGTATAGATGAGTACGTGGCAAGCCTTCATCTGCCCACGTTTGATGCCCACCTCACAGAGCTGACTGATGAGCAGGCCAAGTATCTGGGCCTGAACAAGAATGGGCCATTCAAGCCAAATTACTACAGGTCAGTAGCTTTTACCAGGCTGCAGTGTCTCATTTTCCCATTTTGTTTAGTCTGTGCTTGATTGTGCAAAACTGCTTTCTGTTGTCTGTGGCAGGTACTAAACAACCTCGTACATGGGAAATGAAGAGAAGTTGGCGCGACTCATCAACCCGTACAGAGCGAGGCTGGGGTTCAGCGTCTCTCTTTCAAGGGGAGGGAGAGGCTCTGTGCTGATTGGCCAAGGGCGTGGCTAACGATGCTACAGCAGTGTTTATTTATTTTCTGCTAGAATAACATAACTCTAATCCTTTTACGAGCTGCTACTGCTAGTGGCCCATCCTAGCACCGTCTTCTTGGAGATTTCACTGTTTCATCCTCTCTTAGCTTCATGTGTCAGTCGTATGTAATCCATATAGAGATCTTCGGTTGTTTATCTATGACTAAGCTAATGTTGGAAAATCTAAAAAAAAACAAAAAAAAAACAACAGCAACAACAAAAAACAAGAAGTAAACAAATGTGCGGTCTTTGATGATTTTGTGACAGAGATATAATTTGTCTTGTTGTCTTTATTTTCTACTTCTGTTTTCTTATGAAATGGTGGGTTGGGACACGATTACGGTTTCCGGGGGTCCTAATCATATCTTTGCTTTCCTTTAATCACATTATTCAAATGTGTATTTTATTTGTTTTTTTTTTTTTTTTTTGTTTTGTTTTGTTTTTGTTTTTTTTTTAACTTTTTAAGCTCGTATTGATTTTTATTAAAAAATAGAACTTTGTTATCTTGGTTCTGAATTGAAGTAGGCTAGTATAAAAAAAATAGATGTGGGGCAGGGCCTCGTTCCCCCGCTATCATTTAAACTGGAAGAAAATGATTTTAATGGCCTGAACGTCGCTATCTCAATGTGTCTCCCAAATGTAAGCCCACTACTTCTGTGTTGTAACAAAGCCAGTATTGATGTTTTTAAAATGCCCCCATGAGCATTTCACAGATTCTGTAGGTCTTGATTTCCTTTCCATGTTCCCACATAATTGCAGACGCTTACCAGGCTGTATAGTCAATCACAGGGGTGTATATTTAGATATTTATACAGAAATTTAAGATTTTTTATCTTCTGCCTCCCATTTTTGTTCCGATTAAATCATCCTCTGTCATTATAAAGATAAGCAATTAAATGTTATGATATACTAGTGTAATATTAAATGTACTGAAACCTTCATTTTATATACTGTGAAGTAGAAACTATTTCAATGAGATACCAAATGTACTGTCAGATCGGTACCAAGTTTCTTAGCCAGGTCCTCTGCTGATTAGAGCAATGGCAGAACCGGAGGTGGTGAAGATTGACTGAAGCCAGTGGTGATGTAGGCGCACATTTCAGTGTGTGAACGGGTGGTCGGGGCGAACTGGTTGGGCTTGTATTGTTTGCTGGACTGTAAAAGCTGCCTTTGTGACTGGCTTATTCAAATGTAATAAAATTGGGACCTTTATTTTACTACACTTTTGGAATATCTTAATGGGCAGTTTGCCTGACTCCTTTGTGTTTGTCATAAAGGGAATTAATTGCTTTTACCATTTCCTTACTGACGTGGTCTCCCTTTTCTGTGCTCTGGCGGAGGAGGTTAACTACTTTTGCTGGTTTTGGGTCTCAGAAGGTCTCACTTGAGCTGCCTAGGTCGTACTTCCATACATCTCCACAACTGAAACACAGGGTTGTGTTTTGCTTGCCCTCAATAGAGCAGTGTTAAGCGGGCCAGTGGACTCATTGGTCCTCTTCCCAGACATCTCAGCATTTCTGCACGGTCCAGACAAACTAAGTCACCCATACATTCATTATTTTATCTCCAAAACCCTAATACTGTTAGAGCATTCAATGTTTTTGTGCTCGGATTATGCTTGCTGTTAAAACTGTTTTAATGTTCTAGACTGTATTTTCATGTAAAAGTGTATTCTCCCATTTGTCTGAAATATTATAGTCTATCAGTCTGCCTTTAGCACAGAACCCTCTTATTCATTAATCTGCTACATCAGCTGGAGTGGACATGACTGCCTAGATGTGTGGTAATCCACTGTCTTAAATTTCTTTTCTTTCTTTTTTTTGGTTTTTAAGGTGTGTGTGTGTGTGTGTAAGTGTGTGTGTGAGAGAGAGAGAGAGAGAGAGAGAGAGAGACTGCTTGAGTGAGTGTGTGCATGAGGTCCTGGAAAGTACATTGTTTCTGTTTTGCTGTTGACTCAGGTTCTAAGCCTGTGCACGAGACCGATGCGATCAGCGGTCCCATAGCATTGTGCACATCAGGTCGACACCAGCACTCTCATAAGGGGACAAGCTTAATAGAAGCTAAATCAGTTCCACTCCTGTATTGTATTCAGCACAAGTCCGAAAACCCTTTATGTTGTCATATATTGTTGCAATATTGCAAGTGATAATGGTAGATGAGCAATAATCAGTATGTACCCCTAAAGAATAAAAGGAATACATTTCAAAAATGCATTGGAGGTAATTGTTTCAGGTGCTGTTGACCTGTGGATTATTAAATTGGGCAGTACGGGTGTTATAATGGCTAAAACAACTTTAAAGACTTGGCTTTGACTCCTATTTTCATTGGCATTAGTAGAATGTAGTTTCTTTTTACACTGAACTTTTCCATAGGAGGATGAGAGGCCTGCTGGCTGGTCACTTGGTGGAAGAAAATACTTTTTCTGAAGTGGTTTTTATTCATTTGTATGGCACATCTTAGTTCAGAGTTAAATCTCACATTTAAAGAGCTTGAGCACTCCAACAGGATCTTTAAAACCTTAAAAAAGGATTTTTACCAATCTTTTCATCAATTTATAAACCTAGCGAAAAGATTTCCTCCATTACTGAAACGTCAGGATGTCGTTTTAAGGGATTTATATTGATATGTTATGTTTCTTGGCCTTAAGTCAATTAAAAATACCTGTTTTAGGGCACCAGAAACAAGGTTATTATATCTGCCTTCTGAACAGCTGTTTTTGTTACTTTGCTACCACCATATATGTAAATACCAACTGTCTAAAATGAGAACCATTCAAAATTTAGCCAAACCTAGCAGTGCATGAAAAAGTTCAAACTTTAAAAATGTGAAAAACATCATGCATGTTTTGCATGATGGCGGAGAAGATGTGCTCGCTTCTCCACAGCCAGGACTGTTCATTTTACCTTGCCTCCCCTCGATTTGCCAAAGACTGCAGTCTGCAGTAACAGTACTCATTTTTCGATGAATGGCCATGTTTGTGACATCACAGCCACGATGAGTTCCAAACGAGCTGTTTTTGCTTCTGTTCATGGACTGCTGTGTTTTAAATACCTAGCAATGTTTATGTAGAGCGCTCATTTAGGAAAAGCAAGCAGTGGGCCCTTTAAAACACTTGAAATTAAGTGTTGCAGTTTGGATGTTCCACCAGAAGCTCCCAAGCTCAGGTTAACCCAGACTTAAGCTCTCTATTCTTAACCACTCCTGGCAAATTCCTAGCTGCAGAGCCAATAGATAAGGGTTATAATTGGAGAGTGCGCTAACAGCTCATTCTACGGTCATGTGACCGCGTGTGTGGACATGAGCAGCTGCTGTCGCCACTCTCGCTCCGGCCTAACCGTTCGACTCTCCCTTGCTGAAAGCTTCAGGCTGTACACACAAACGCACGAGTAATAGTTGCTGAGCACACCGCATATGCACAGAGTCAGGGTCACTGTCTTTTCTGCCCGCTCTGACACATGGCTGTCATCGAGTCACGGTTCAGCAGGACCTGAGGATGACTGAGCTCTTCTGGCTGAAATAAGAGCTTCCCCCTCTGAGGCCCATTCAGTCTAGACCCAAGATCTAGTCGAGCATACTTCTGTGCACTTTGGCTTGATTGTATAAGTTTGGGGAAAAGGTCAAAGCTCCTGACCAAATTGGCTGCCTCAAAAGGTGGTGGTTCTTTTCATCATCGATTTCATCAGTTTCGTCATGGAAGGGACTGTAACCTACCACCCACTGGAACAGTCACAGGGCTTTAGCCTTAGTGCCACTTTTCATCATATGCCCCTTTGTGCAAGCCTAGTGCAGCGTTCTTTAAATTTCGTTGCTCCACCCCAATATGTTTTGTCCATGCTCCTTGGCTGATAATCATTTTTGTCTATGGTTTTACAGTAGAACATCAACACAGTGCATTCTAGCCCTATGGGAGAACCTCCTTACTCCGCTTAAACCTACTTGCAGTGGTTCAAATGAAAATTTGCCCTGTTACAAGCAAAAGCTGAGGTTCAGGACCTACCAACAGAAGGCAGCAGCTCAAGTGCAGAGAAGAAGGTATTCAGAAATTCACTTCTTTGTGAACAGAACTAGTTTTGATATTCTAAACCTTGCTGTTTTCTTGCAGACTTGCTTTCAAACTTGCATGTGATGCAGAGGGTTAAAACACACAAGCCTTTACTGCCCCCTGGGAATGCTCAAGTGCAAATCAGTTCAAGTAAATTCCTGTTCCCCAGAACTTAGGAACTACATTCGGGCCTCTTGAGTTCCTCTTCTGCACAGGAACTGGTAAATCATGGTGAAAAAGAAGGAACTGCTCTCAGGTTTCTGCTGTTTCAACGTGAATAATGACACTGTTCTCATCGTCTATTTGGTCAAATTGTTTATAGTGCTCTCAAACACACCTGCCTTAAAACAGAACACCACATTAGCGTATGATGTAGCGTCCTTTCTTGTCTGTTTTTTCATTAAACATTCATACAAAGGATGAAAGAGTTACGTCCCTTTAGGACTGACCTCAGGACAAGGATCCACTGTGAGGTTTGACCTTTTCCACTCTTGCTTTGAATTGTTCACCTTCAACAGTTCTGTATTAATGTAGGCTCAAACCGAGTGTATGTTCACACAAAAGACCCCCTTCCCACAAATCAATAATTCATTAAGCCTTAGGTAGTTTAAGCGTATTCATATGAAATGTGACAGTACAGTTCTTTTTCTTCCCTGACACCATTGCTGGCTAAAAACAACATTCTTTCTTTAGTCACCTTCAAAGTAGAGCAATCCTCACTTATTTGTTATGTTTAATTCTGGTTTATTAAGGCAGCAAGTCCCACCTCCAGTTCTGTGGTCCACCTGCTGCTGAGTCACATCACTAGCTACTGATCAAAGCTTCCCCGAGCTGAGTCTGGAAGAAAACACCAGGACAATTAATAGAGTAACAGAGAACAGCTGAAGTGAATAACTCTGATCGTCTCAGAATGATGGCGCCTGTTAGGGGTTAGGATTTGGCAAAAGAACAGTCAGTTCTTGAAGTCAATGTGTTGGTGGCAGGAAAAATGGGCTGCAAAAGTGTCTGGAGGCCATATTGTGATGACTAGGTGACTGGATCAGAACGTTTCCAAAACAGCAGGTCTTGTTAGTTGTTCCAAGTATGCAGTGGTCTAAGAGAGACAAACAGTGAACCAGCAATAGGGTTATTGGCACATGAGGGGTGAAAGCTAGCCTGTCTTATTCAATACCACAAATGAGCTACTGCAGCACAACTGAACATTAAATCATTTGTCTACTTTTGCTCTGCTGGAGTAATCCTCACTCTGTGGCAGAGAGGGTCCGCAACTCCAGTCCTGGGGCTGCAGTCAAACAAAGTTGGTTATTTCCCTTTGAATGCATCCGCTGAAACTGATAATCAATACATAAGTGAAGGAGGAAATTCAACAAGTGGTCCAGAGTGGACCGTCCTGTTTCCACAAGGGTTCTCAGCAAAAATATTTAGCCCCCATCCTTGACACATGCCAATAAATGAACCAGTAATAATGCATATTGAATCAGAATCAGAGAACTTTATTTATCCCAGAGGAAATTGTTCTGAAAATTTGAATGCTGGCTGTAAGAGACTATTGAGCTTTAAAGCTCCTTTACATTTTTAGTGTTGTATTTTCATGTAATACTGTAATGTGATGGCAACATCAAATTGATAGCAAATAAATAGCAACTAAGAAGAATTAAAGAAGGTTCCGCCCACCTGCGAAGAGAGAGACTGCCCAGAGTTAACCCCGCCTGTATCACCTAATAAGGCAAAGGGGACGTGGCCATATGATCTTCTCCGCCCTTTTTGAATCTGGTCTAACGTGGAGAGGGAAACTGCCCGGTGTAAAGTACCGCCCACATTACCTAATAAGGTGAAGGGGCGTGTCCGTATATATTTTTCACCCGCCTTAAATCTATTCGAACCAGGGAAGGGGAGGGGCGAATCGAGGGGCTAACCACCGTGTACACGAGGTCACGCCCATCTTCGCCGTGCTGCACAGCCAATCAGAGCAGTGGTCCGGCGGTGGAGCCGACAGCAGAGAGAACTGAGAGGCGTTCATACACACACACGCATACATACACACGCGCCTTCAGCCATGCAGCAAGGCGACGACGCGGAGGTTCCCTCTCTGAATGACCTGAACAACAACAGCAGCAAACACAGGAGCGGAGCACAGGGCAGGGATGGGTTCAGAAACCAGCAGAAAGACTCGGAGGTAAATCAGGATCTGGACGGGCTGTTCTGTGGCGCGCACTGTTGTGTGTGTGTGTGTGAGAGAGAGAATGTGTGTGTGAGTGTGTTGTTGCTGGGTTGCTGTAAATACCCCCTTGCTCGTCAGCTGGTGCTCTCCTAGTGCTTATTCTGGCCATAGGGCAAGTGCTCGCTATAAATACCCTGTAAATATAATCTCGACAACAGATCATCCAAAATGCATGATGGAAACGACGGTGTATGTGTGCACAAATTCCTGTGCATCCTCTATCTAATCATGCTTGTGGATTACTGTATTGGCTGGGCTCTACACACAGGACTGTCTGTGTATTACAGTCTATTTATATACCTGTCTGTGGCTTTGGTTGGTCTGATCTCTTTCCCTTTTTTTAATATTACCTGAATTCTGAAGGCATCCTTTTGCATATTGCATATTTATAGGGAAGCAGTTAAAAGTCATTGGCCAGCTGTGTTTTGCACAGTGCAGCCGTCTGTAATGATTTGCTCCAGGCAGACTGGAGTGCAGCAGACTGGAGTGCAGCAGACTGTGCTGGGATGCCCCCACTGCCCGTGCGGTGCCATCCCAACATGTGAATTTTACGGATAAGCCGGTGCCATTAAAAATGAAAGCTCCCTTCTTTTGCAGATCTGGTCTTTTCCCAAAGGAAAGCACCCCACCGTTATTCTGTCCCTCTGAATTCCTCAACAGTGTTGGTTGAGACATATTGGGGGATGTTTTGTGAAGGAACTGGAGCGTTTTTTTGCTCCCGCAGCCCTGATTTTCTAGGGCAGTGGAGAGAGAGTTTTAGATGTAAACACATGCCAGTCTGTCTGGAAAAAATACAACTGAAACAATGATGATGCTGGTACCCCTGGTCCCCGGGCTCATATGAATCGGCAATGTCTGAATCCCAGAGTTTTCCAGAGGTCAAATAGAGCATCTGTCAGATGGAATATGATCTTTCTGACCCGTTTGTTTCAGGCCAGTGATTCTGTGATGTGTGTATTCTGTGCTGCTCTGTCTGGTCGTGTGGTATTTGTGGAATATGCATCAAGGGATGGTGAGTTGGGCCCCTTTGATGTAGAACCCAGTGAATGTGTCCAGGTGTCGCTCATGTCTCTGTGCCAGTGCTGAGGTGGGTATTATAGACGCGTGTGTGTGTGTGTGTGTGTGTGTGTGTGTGTGTGTGTGTGTGTGTGTGTGTGTTTGTGAGGGCTGATTTGGAAGCCGTCTGCTCCACCAGGCTGTAGGAGATATGAGTTCAATTATAGATCTAAACAGCTTTGCAACATACAGACTGGCAAAATCTGGCCTTTTTCTCCAGCCGCAGTATCTGTGCACAAGGTCTCACCGATGTATTGTCTTATGGCTTTATGAGCACTGGGGTAAATCCCATCAACAAAGTGCTGACAATTTTCCTTTAAATTCTGTATTAGAAAACCAAATTCCAGAAGGTCACGCATCACTCACTTTTCATGAAAATGTCAAGGCCATGCATTGTGTCACGACTGCTTCTGTTTCTTAGCTGAGGCGAATAGGCAGATGTTAGATTTCTTACCATTTCAACACAATAAACATATTTTTACTGACTATTAGGAACATCCAAAATGCTTAGAGGAAAATACGTCGACTCAAACGACCTTTAACACACCTGTGCAGTCACTTCTACTCAAACAAGCCCAGGCACCTGTATCCTTCTTTATAAGCTCTCTGAAACATCCTCTTTGTCATCATTCTCCTCCAAGCATGTTAATCTGTCCAGTCTCATTGTTTTAAAAGATGTGATGGTGCTCCAGTGTTGAAAGCATAGTAGGATGGGGGAAGAACAGGGTAGCAGGTGGAACTGGACATCACTAAATCTGAGAGAAAATTCGGGGGGAAAAAATTATATGCCCTAAATATAAATACAGTTGAACGAAAATAGATTTGTTTCTTGACTTTGAATTGATTTCCATCATCAGCATTATTAATCTAATAAAGGATTGGTTAAATTAAGTGGGCATTGGATAGTAAATACTGGGCTTCCTCCTACACAAAATTTTATAATTACAGTTTTTGTCTGTACCCTGCTTTGCATGCACACTGGTCTTCGGTTACTCAGTAGCTTACAGTCTGCTGTGTGTAACGCGTATTAACGCTTGTTTTCAGCTTGATTGCTGTTGTTGGTGGTGTCAGAGCTCTCTGACCCGTATGCCGTGAAAAATCGACGGTGGCCTTGGAAAATGGCATTGTGTGTTATTGATCTGGCTCCATCCCCAGCGATTAGAGTTATGGAGTGGCCTCTTGCTGAGAGTGTGTTGGCGGAGGCACAGAAGGAGCATCCTTCTGGAAAGGTGTGAGTGTATATGACTGTCACAGAAAACTCCGTATGCCTTTCAGCCACTGCCATCTGCTCCTGGAGACCAAATAAAGTACCTCTGACTGTGTGTGTGTGTGTGTGTGTGTGTGTGTGTGTGTGTGTGTGTGTGTGTGTGCGCGTGTGCGCGCGTGCGTGCGTGCGTGCGTGTGTGTGATTCCATATTAAACCTCTTCCGCTGCCTGCTGTTGCACTGAGCCATATATAAGCTACTTCTGTAAATGTGTGTACATATTTTTTTCCCTAATTGGCCCTTGCATCTGTTGAGCAGTAATGTGTGGTTGAGCATGTAGCACAGCATACTGTGATCCCAGGGAAAGGGACGCCTCATTCAGTTTTAGGCTGTTCATTTTCTCCAAGTGCCTGGTGTTCCTCCGTTGTTACAATTTAGAAACACACCACAGAAGTCTAGGCTGCAAAAATGATATCTTGGCAAAGTCACCTTCAGTCATCTTGGCAGTCGATATATCTGATGATCTCACAATAAGGAATGTTACACATACCATTCAAATGTAAGGTATTGGTTTTTGGCGGACGAGGCCCAGACATTATTGTGGCAATAAATGAATGTTCATATATTTGTGCTAAATTAGACAAAAATATAATTTCATAATTTTGTAACACACATTTATTGAAAATTCAGCTACATTTTCATATAAAAATAACTAAATAACTGAAAAAAATATTTTGGAACTGTGGAGAGGAACACAAAGAAAGCGCATCTTGGGACGTTGAAATACCGCTGAGACTGGAGGTTTGAAAGTAGCTAATCCGAGAACGCTATTTATTTCTCCTTGCTGCTGATTGGCTGCTGCCCTGTGACGCATCCCTCGCTGTACTCAGAGGTAGGAGGTTTGAAAATAGCCAATCCGAGCACGTTATTTATTTTTCCTTGGTGCTAATTGTCTGCTGCCCAGAATTTCCCCCTTGGAGCATCTTGAGTGTTCATGTTTTTACAGCTCTGCATTTTTATTACTGTAAATTAAATTTATTTATTACTGTATTTAACTGCCAATGTGTCGCGTTTATTTTCTGTCCGCCGGGAAACAAAGCGCAGACGTGTGATCACAGACGTGTGATCCTACTAATTTACTCGGTGTTTTGATCAGATGTGGTAAT
>JBBPDC010000129.1:22957378-22980633 GCA_037974485.1 Hemigrammopetersius urotaenia
CTCTCTCTCGCACACACACACACACACACACACACACACACACACACACACACACACACACACACACACACACAGTCACCATCTCATCCAGCCTTCACTTCACTTTTCACCTCTCTATTAGCCTGAGCGCTGTGGGTGTAGCAGAGGGACTATGCAGGGTCTAAGCTGGGAGATTATTGCTTGCTAAATCCAGCCCCACTTGTCCGTGCATGAGTGCTGAGTGCTGTCCTTTTCCTGTGCATCTCACTTCAGTGGCATTTCTCTGATTGATTGTGCACTCAGTGAGAAATCCCTGTAGGTAAATGGGGCATAATTAGAGACCCAGTGTTGTTTGCCATGTTGATTAAGCTGCTAAAAGGCAGAGGAGGCATTTTGATAAGACTGTGTGTATCTCTATTCTGCACTTTGTTCTACAATATACTATTACACTATTACGCCTTAATATTTGTTAGGGCAGCAAAGTCTTAAAAGGCACTAAATGGAAAAGGAAACCACGATTTAATCTAAAAGTGTTCTTGACAGAGCCGTGTTTGCTTCATGATTTCATATATGGTATGATATGATATGAGACATGGTATCATATATGATATCATCTTATCTTCAGACACCTTTATTTCTTTTTAGAATGTTTATGATGATGAATTGAATATGATTATCATTTAAATCTAAACTAAATAATTAATTAAATTAGCCAAAACCCATAGTGTGTTTATTAATAAGTACTGCTCACCCTTTAAATTAGCATATTTGTCAACTAGTGAAAAATGAAAATGATCATTCAGTCATACGTGAACACACCACAACACGAAATACTTCCTCTACATTTAACCCCTTCACCAAGTGAAGCAGGGGGCAGCTATGAACACAGCGCCCGGGGAGCAGTGTGTGGGGACGGTACCTTGCTTAGGGTACCTCAGCAGTGCCTAGCGGTCTTGGGAATCGAACCTGGACTTTCTGAATGCAGGGCGAATGCCCTAACCACTAGGCTACCAGCTGCCCCAGCAATAATTTCAAAGAAAAATGTTTGCTCTAAAAGCGTTACTTTTAATTTGTTTGTCAAATGTAATTTGAGACACTGGTTAATTGTAACATTTCATTTCAGTCTAGTATATCTGGGCATGCTTATGGGATGATGCACAATCACACAGAGACACAAAGACAAGAACAAAATCAATATAAATCATAAAAGTAAATCTACTAAAACTCTGCAAAAATGCCATAAATAAGTAACTTACAGTTAAGTGAATTGCTAATAACACTAATGGAGGTTTGGAGTATGTTACTGCACATAACAGACTTAATTGATTTAAGTAGCGATCTTTCATTTCTTGCTATTGCAGAAAAAAGAAAAAAATACATTTAGCAGAAAATGACCATTTAAGATGTACATAAGATGGCAGCTTAGGTGTTCTTGGACAAGCTGCATGTGTGAATCATAGTGTCTCTTTGAGGGAAAATATTCCATTGACTACAATCTGTAATTAAACTACGAATTGCACCTATATGGTTATTTGATTCTATAAACAGTGTAGAATCAAAGTGATTTGAAGTGACTCGTCAGTGTATAAGAAAAGGTCATGTGTGTAGGGTTCTGCTGAGCATCATGTACCTGATGGTGGAGACGATACGAGTGGAAATGGAAGATGACAAGCCTGAGTGGCGGACGGCTCGAGAAACCTTTAAAACTGAGCTCGGTGAGTGTGTGTGCGTGTGTGTGTGCGTGCGCGTGCGTGTGCGTGTGCGTGCGCGTGCGTGTGCGTGTGCGTGTGCGTGCGTGTGCGTGCGTGTGTGTGTGTGTGTGTGTGTGTGTATGAGACACTGGAAATGACTTGTGGTTGAATTTGTCCACTCTGATTAACCTTCCCTCCCTCTCTGCAGGTTCGCCGCTCTACAACAGTGAACCTTTTGCCCTTCTGCTCTTCACCATGGTAACCAAATTCTGCAGCATGAGCGCCCCCCATTTCCCCATGAAGAAAGTGCTGTTGCTGCTGTGGAAGACTGTACTGGTCAGTCTCCATCCAACACACAACGCCAGGGTCTGGGCAGAATGAAAGGGGAGGGGGGCATTTGAAGGTTTATAGATGCAGCAATAATTTGAGTGAATACTACATAAACATACAGAAGGTGCAATTGACCACATGACCTGAGGGAGGTGCTCCAGTAGAAGCATACACCAAAAGAATCAGTTTACTTATTAAACTTATTAAACACACTTATCCCATCTCCCTTAGCTGCTGTCAGCTGGTATGGAAAACCATGACACTACAAGCATGTTATACTTATCAGGCACATTTAGTCATTGACACATTTTTACTGAGTTAATAAGCAGTACACTCTGTCTAAGTATTTAATCCAGGTCTTACAACTTTCTTTGTGTTTGGTTTTGGAAATCCATTTGGTCAATGCTCAAAATCATCATATACAAAATTTGGGGGTGCATGTTGCAAGATCTTGTGGCAATGCCCCGTTTTCACCCTCACCAGGCATCAGTCTGACACATGCAAGTATAAACAGTATAAACAACATAAAGTCTATCACCATGCAGTTGAGGTGTAAACTGAGGTGTAAAATAGAGTGCATCATGAAATCTCAAAATTTGATTATTTTGTATGATCCAGAGTTATTTATAAACATGCAAACCACTAACACCGTATGGGGAAAACAGATGGTAAATACAATATTAATAATATGAATATAATCTCAGTATTCTAGTCCTAAATTCTGATTGACTGAGGCATTGTTTTGAAGCCGGAAAAAGGTTTATGCACAAAGGTTCATGTGACCACAACAGTTCAGTTCTGTATTATTATACCAAGTCACTATAAACCATTATTTCTCTGAATGGGCTCTTTTGCTGTTGGTATGTGCTCAGGTTTGTCCCTTGATTTGTGTTTTCCTTTGTGTGTTAGTTCACTCTGGGAGGTTTTGAGGAGCTGCAGGAAATGAAGGTTCGGGGCAGAGAGAAGCTGAAGCTGCCTCCACTCCCAGAGGACAGTATAAAGGTGGTCCGAAGCATGAGGGCGGCTTCACCTCCGGCCTCTGCCATGGAGCTCATTGAACAACAGCAGCAACAGAAGAGAGGACGTAGGAGCCGGAGGGTATGACACACACCCACACACACACACACACAGTTTTGAAGTGTTTTGAAGTGTGAACACACTGTCAACACATCCTTTGTCTTTGGAAAACAGATTGAACACAGAGTCAAACTTATTTAACTAGTAATAAAGCACAGGCTATTTTCACTGCCCATCCAATGCCTGGGGGGTCTTTTTTAATGACTGAGCACATTTACTCGCCTTTTTGCAACAATATACCTAAGTCTGATCATGTTTATTTTGAGGAAAACTGTCATGAGACTATTCAGCTATTAATTAAATTCAAACTGTGTTGATACTCCAGGAGTTTAGTTGATTGCTTTATGAGTGCAGATGTGATTACCAGTTACCATAAATTCTGAAATATGATTGATCACAGTTCTTAAACTGTAATAACAGCAGAAACTCACAGGCTTAAATAATATTATTGTGACACTGGGGATGAAGTTTCTCTGAATTCTTTGTTTTGGTTTATGTAAATGTCACCCCTACAACATATACAGTAAGCCCCCGTTATTCGCGGGGGTTACGTTACATAAGCACCCGCATATAATGAAAAACCGTGTTGTGTTTTGGTAAAAAAAAATGGCTAAAAATTCCTATCTTTATAGTGTAAACTCTAAATATGCCCCCAAATGTTCTCCCAGAACACTTTAATGTCATTTTGAACTCAGTTTAATACATTACCCATAAAGAAAATGTAAAGATAAACCCGAGATTTAAATACGTAAAAGTCACAAATGAGAGAGAGACACAGAGACAGAGAGAGTAAGAGAACGCCAGAGAGAGAGAGTAAGAGAGAGAGACGATCCATGCGCTCCGGAAAAGTCACAAACGAGACGCAGAGAGAGAGACAGAGAGAGAGACCGAGAAAGAGAGAGCGAGAGACGTTTAATGTCCCGACGGCCATGCACGGGGAACCAGAAGAACTAAAATGAGAAAAAAAATATATTGCCACGAAAAGAACACAAAAAAAGTGGAGAATATTTGCAGGTTCCGCGTTGTTTTGAAAATTTCTGCGTAAAACTATCAGTTTCGTTCGAAAAAAAACGCCTGGAACAGCGAGTCCTGATCCTATTCAAAATGCTAATTTAGTTATTTTGAAATAAAAAGATAAGCACAACATCTATAAGCACAAAGTCAAATAAACCTGATGTCATTTAATTCAAATTTAAATATTTTACTTAGCTTGACACATTGGGTAAAAAATCAAACAAAATATAACATTTGTGTACTTATTTTTATTTAGAAAATCACCAAACCTTTATAGTGTGAATTACTGATGATATTTGGGTTGTTTCTGTTAAAACCACAGGTCATCAAAATTGGCTAATATGACCAGGCAAGCGATGTACAGGATTGGCTCTACTTTTTAGTGTTAATTAAGAAGTAATGCCAAGAAAATTCGAGTCAAAAGCAGGCAGGATGACCCCAAGAGTTTGATGGGCAGTATATATTAGCAAATTTTCTAATGGTACACACACACACCCACCCACAGCCGACACGAGTCTCACTCGATCTACTCCATGTACTCACACATCAGAGGCAACAAGGCTGCTGTGTTTTCTGCACTAATTTACACCTCACTAAAACATGGCATTAGTTTTGCAGTAACAGAGGCAGAATATGAGTGAGATAAAACCATGCACTGACTGACCTGCCTCCCTCTCACACAGCGGACATGAGTGGACCTTTTATTCCTGTTCGTGAAATCTCATCTTCTCTAACCTTCAACCCTGCAGCCTCTCTCTGTTATTTCTCATTCTCACTCTTGCTGCGTTCCAACTGGCTACTAAATACTAACTCAACATTTTGGAGGATATGGTATGTAATATCTTCACAAGTGGCGAAGTTAAGTACACTAAAAACATCCAACATGCACATAAAGTATTTAATAAGTACAGTATTGCTGGACACTGTTGTACAACAGTGCAATGCAAAGAATAAAGGTAGGAGCTTTTCACGGCTGAAAATCTTGGAAAGATAGGTTGACCGCTACAAGATCATGCTAGAAGTTGTTAGGTTAATAAAATAAGCTGATTGACTTGTCTACAGGAATGTCTTTGCCATTACAAAGGAGTATTATTAACAGAGGACTTATAAAATCAAAAAGTAAGCTAATAAGTCCATAGTAAAGTATATTATTTAAATATACTTTACTGTATATATTATTTAAATATACTTTACTATTTTAAACAAAATTCCCATATTTCCGCTTACCACAGATGTAGTTATTCAGCCAAGAAATGTTTTCTTTAGTTTAGAACTGCGACTTTGCTAACGAACACTTGATCTTAATTGTCACCCAAAGTGATTAATTTGTTTTCTGTAAAAGTACAACGCTCAGACTGCCTCAGACTGCATTCACAGCAACACGAAGGTCATCCTCAGAGTCAACACCAGCCCTGGGGCTCTCTGAAATGACTGTGTTCATGAAGGGCTGGATACGGTTTCAGCTGGTTGGCAGAAATTTGGTGATGTATTTTTACAGGAGCAATTTTGGATATTTGTAGGACTATTGGGTGACTAGTTGAAAACTCCCACTGTGAGGATAAAAAAACAAATAAAGTTTCAACTGCAAACACGTCTTTGCTGATTGACTATGTGAAAAAAGTTAGATTTTTTACAGAACTGTTCCATTTTGTCTTCATATATCATACAATATCACAGCTTGATATTACTTTGGTGTCGTCTCACTTCTTATGATTATACTACTATTATGACTATTGTGGTAGTGACAGTATGCCGTATAGTACAGTGATTTAGTATGCAAAATACTAACATTGGGACATAGCCTCTCTTTCTCTCTCCCCGTCTATGTCTCTGTCTCTCTCTCTCTCTCTCGCTCTCTCTCTCTCTCTCTCTCTCTCACTCTCACACTTTTTGGCTTCCTGTCTTTCCTTTATGGCTCATCCCCCTCTCTTCCTTGTGTCCCTACAGAGTGCCTTTGTTGATAGCTTGGAAGGAGACAGTCCCTTTGCCAAGAAGCAGGTCTTTACCCAGACCCCTCTGTGTGCATTCTCTTTGTCTTGGGCTTTTGCACCCCTCTCTCCTCCTTCATTGCAATTTGCACTGTTGAGTTTTCTTCAAGGCCTTACGGTTGTGGGAGGTCTTAGAAATAAAGCTGGCTGTCATAATGGCTGTAGTATGTAGTAAATGCTCTAGACATTAGAATTTCCTTTCTCTCTCTCTTTCTCTTATCTCCCTTTTCCTTTCCTTCCTTCCTTCACTTTCATATCTGTGCATCTCCAGTTTCTTTAAGGCCTAAACCCTACACGAACACAATGGCGCACACATATATGCTCCCTCTCGCTGGCAGAATGGCTTCTTTCATAGGCAGCGAATGGTCACGGCTGATTCACCTCCACTCATAGTCACAGCACTACACCAGGGCTGGAAAGAGTACTGCTACTACAGTGATATTAGAAGTCATGTACAAGTACTAATAAAGAACATTACAAAAGTAATGAAGTTCTCTATTGAACAAGACATTTGATTATCACTGTCAGCACAATCTAAAAATATGTCTAAATTGAATAATGCAGAAACTGATGACAATACTACTGGCCAAAAACTGAGATCTATGATATTGCATTATCTTCTGTTTGTATATATTAATAAAGGGGATTGTTTTTAACCATCTGGGCAACTTTGGTTTGATTAACTTTCAGAATTTACCACTCTATACCCTACCTACAAATATATTCTTTCCTAGCAACTGTTGCTAGGTTGGACAAGCTTTAGAATATTGCTTTAGTGTGGAATAGTTGATCATAATCCAATTATTTCTAACTGGCCACTCAACATTAAGCGAAACAAAGTTTAGCTTAAGTAGAATTTGAATCAACATTCTGTAAAACTTGTCATCACAGTTGCAATGAAAGAACACATTTGTGGGTGGAGCATAAATACATCAATACATTTTTGTTCCAATTGGTTTACAAGCTAAAAGCCTATGATGGTTATTAAAGCAAAGTAAAATATTTTATTGAAATTAACCTCGAAGTAGGGTAATTCTAGGTTCATTTTAGTAAAAGGCTCTGCTATTGAGAAAAATATATATAAGTAACGAGAGAGATTGTAATTCATAGCTTTCCACCTCTGCACCAGCTGAACCACCACACATTCTCCCATACATCACACCTGGTAATAGAAAAAAACACCACACACCCAAACCACTAATGCAACCCATGCCTGTTGCTTGCTCTGGACTTTGCCATTCATGTGTATGAACAATAGATATGTGAGGAACTTGTTGACTTGTTTGTGCCTGACAGTCTGCACAACTGGAATGCACAAAGGAACTGTGTGGCATTATTTCTAAAGGGCACTAGGCCACAGGCAGGGCTTTTATGTTGCTCCCAGAGCCTAGTGGAATGGTAAGTCCATGAAGTGGTATGTAGCCAGCAGGTGGGGAGTTTCAGAAAAAGATAATGAATGTCTTCTGCGAGAAAGATGGATTTCTGGACCTTGGCGTGAGAGGAATGCCTGATGAAGAAAGGAGAAAGACATTAGCTGGGAGGGGGCCTGAGGATCACCCTGATGTTAGTCCCTCTGATGTTATTATGACAAAATCTATTTTTTTTTTTTACTAAAATAAGATTATATTCAACAAATCCTTGTATCTCTTTATTTAAAGATGTGTTTGGAGGAATGTTCAAGTGTGACATTAATCTACAGCATCATTTAGTTTAGCTTAGTCCTTTCAAAAGTCTCGAAACACACAAAGGAAGCTATTGGGTAGTTGTTGAATTGTATTAATAAATGTTTGAAAGATATGACTGCAGTTGTATGCAAAACCTTTGGTCAATGTGAGCAAAACTATTTTTACATCGACAGTTCAAAGACATTCAGAATGCCTCTGACTTATTTAGATGTTTTGCATACTGGGGACATTGACTTCTGTTATTAGGTTGAAGGGTTAGATTTCCTTTTGATGGCTCTTTAATGCAGATCATGTTTGTGTAAGCAATGCTGCACAGTAGAACTATATCTCACTGATCCTGTGTCAGCTAAACCTTCTGGCAGGCCCGTTGTGTTTCTGGGTGACATACAGGCAGTTCTACCTGGGAGTTTTTTTTCTTGGTCTTCCGGATCTTTTTGTCTTCGGGATCTTGCCATGATCTCCACAGTTCCCCTTAACTGCCATTTCTTAATGCTATTTCAGGCAGTGGAAATTGTGAGCTGGATGTCTTTTGATATCTTTTTATAGCCCCCCTGTGTTTATAAGCATGAATTATTTTTCAGATCCCCAGACAACTGTTTAGAGGCCCATGGTTGTTAGGTGTTTGAAGATTTGAAGAGTCAGAGAATTCATGACACTCTGGAACTGTAATTAGCTGCAAGTTTCTAATGACAATCCTTGACCTGCCTAACCAGTTCTAACATGCTAATTAACTTCAGAGAATTTGCACATGCCACAATTACTGTTTTTTGTTGTTGTTGTTGTTGTTGTTGTTGTTGTTTTACTATTTTGTCAAGGCCAGAGGTGATCTTTTGCATACAACTGTATAATTGAGTCTGCACACATGAAAGAAAACCTTGCTAAAGTTCTAACATTAAGTTTTGTTCACACAGTCAAAAGCAGTCCTGGTTATAATATTTTTTCCATTTCCCCTTTCCCCATAACACTACACTGGTAACATATCTCAAATTATTATTATTATTACATTTGATTAAATAATTTTTTACATTTGTACAATTTCTTTTAGAATTCTTTACACAAGTTTTGAACAAATGTTTGGTGACTGCTCAGTGGCTTCTATAAGTGTGTTTTCTAAACAAAGAGCGAAACATTCCAAAATTCTTGTGTTAGCTAAAGAGATGCAGCGCATAGAAGTTAGTTTGAAAAATGTTGGAAACTTTTTTTTATGTAACATCTGTAAACTTTAAACCAATTCCATATCATCAGGAAACAATGTACACTGTTTTAATGTGTTTCATTTAGTTTAATGTAACTCACATATGACATTATGTGAATCACATTACACATAATATGGTCCAGAATGACTGCTGCGATCTGAAGAGAGTCTCAACATCAGGGTGTGAAAGGCAGTTGGTGTAAAACTGTGAGATTAAGTGTTTAACACAGCTTCTTTCTCTCCCTCAGCCTCTAGTCAAGCAGGACAGCCTGGACACTTATAACGAACGGGACCCATTTAAGAACGATGATGCTCGGGACGAGGAAGATGATGGTGAGGATGTGGACAGTGGCATTGAGGGCGAGGTGGACCCCTTGGACCGTGATGTCATTATCCAGCCCCCACCTCCTCCACCCACTCTGCGGCCTCCATCTGACAGAGTGTCGTTCCCTAAAGGGCTGCCGTGGGCCCCCAAAGTCAGGTCTGGCCTCCACCCTCACAGCTACTATAAAAGAGCACAGAGAAAATGTTGCACAAAAACTCAAGAAATCATTAGTCATCAAAATTGTCTATAAATATTTCCCAAATGGTCTTTCAATCTGATCAAACTGCATCCAGTTCTCTAGAAAGGTGTCTTTTTGGTTTAGGTATGAGTTACTGTGCATCATAAAATTTCAGAGAATAGCCAAATTCAGCCTGCTGTCTTTTTAGACAACAGGGTGTGTTTTCACAAAACAGTAGGAGTGCTTGTATTCATTTTTGAACTCTCATAAATATAGAGATCAGATCCAAAATCAGTTTTCTTCCTGTCTAAATTGACTAACAGTGAAGGTTTATAGGTCATGACCTTATTAAAGAGCTGGATGTGGTTTGATTGGTTTGAGGGAAGTATTGATTGAAAAATATTTGGGTGAGTACTGTCTACTAGTGTCTAGATAAATTTAGTTTAGACCCAGTTATAAACTGAAGATGCAAAATTTACAAGCATGTCTTGGCTACATCTTGGCCAATTAAAAAAGTTAAATTAATGAATTAAAAACAATTTGAGAATAACATAAAAACAGTAATATGATAGTAAAAGTAAGGACAATAATAAAAGCTAGTTAAATGAAAAATGATAAAATGCGTATTTATATGAAACTTGGCGAATAGTTATTGGTAGTATGTTTCAGATCTCTGGTGAAAAAAAGTGGACAGGTGACCTTAAAGCATGATGTTGGTTACATGGGAACTCATAATAAGGTGCGCACACTGCTGCCACTATGGTATAATATACTATGGTATAATTTCTATATAAATACGTTACAAATAGAATGGAATTCTCTGGAGCAGCAAAGATGATAATGTCCAGTTCTAAGCATCAGCTAGTAGCGTATTGAGGCCCCCAGCATTGGTCTGTGGAGCAGAGAAGATCCATCCACCTTTGGGATGAGTTGGAGTGGAGTTTGTGTTCCAGAACTAAACATCCAACATCAGTACCTTATCTCACTAATGCTCTTGAGGCTGAATGCAATCAAATCCTCACAACAATGTTCCAGTATCTAGTCTTAAAGCCTTCCCAGAAGAAATACATGAGCAGGTATCTACAAACTTTTGGACACATAGTCCTTTTATCGTTTTGTTGTGCATCAGTCTACGGAGATACATCTTACTGTTGGCACAGACTGTGACTCGTGATGAAAGATCTGAAACCTTTCAATATGTCCAACTGTGCCACACCCTTGGAAAACAAGCAAATGTCTGCACCTGGGACATAAATAATGCATGGGCTGGGTGAGAGAGAGAGAGAGAGAGAGACACACACAAAGAGAGCGATCTGGGCCAGACATGGCTGCGAGCACAGTCGCAGGCCTTATCAAATACTCTTCGTTATCTGTAAGCTCATGCATTATTTACCGCAGTCACTCCAACTTTGCAATCGTGTGTTTACTCATGAAAGGTAGCGCAGCACTGCGCTCTGCTGCTGAATTCAGAAACAGAGAGAGAGGGGGCACTGCAGCGTGACTGATGAGGCTTTAAGTGGCTAGCGCAGCACTGAGACATTTTCTGTAAACAGTCCTAGTATAGGGACAGACCCCTGTGGACACGCTGCTATTTTTTTTTTATATACATATGACTTTACACTCAGTAATAAAGGCACACATATGTAGTAAGTTAGCACCTGCTGTCTGCTGGGTCTGCAGACTGTGAGATTTATCATTTCATTTCATTATAAGAGCACTTGTGAAACTTTGGTGTGAGTTGTAAGAAAACTTGTCTAAGGGCCAGGTCAGTTTTAGTCCCCCACAATGCACACCTGATGAACATTTATGATCCTTTTGTTCTGATAAACTTGGTTTTAATCATGTCACAGATGTTTATAAGTGTAGCATTAGGAGTCTTACCAATATGTCTTGCTCTAGTGTGGCGTGCTTGACCATGTGTGGAAACGCGAAGGCAGCAGACTAAACGACGTCAGTTTTTGGGGTTTTTTTCCATGCATTTTTTATGTTGATTTTGGTTGCCATGTGTGTCACTAATAATTGTTTTGGGCTTTTTTATTGTGATAGTTAAGTGGTTAGTGGTTAGCGCAGCACTGAGACATTTTCTGTAAACAGTCCTAGTATGGGGACACATCTGGACAAATGGACACTTGTTTTATTTTACATATTTTTACATTTATGTATAGTTGCAACAACTTTGCAGTGCTTAGTAAGAATAAAAATCTGCAGTTTATGAAATTAATGGATACGTGTTGAAACCTGTGGTGTGCAAAAACGTTTGTAGGTGTGAAGTTAGTGTAGGTTTTCACAGCAGGGGATTCTTGCTGCTTCCTTTTCACCATTCATTGCTCACTTGCAGCTCAACAGTTACAACATTTCACATTTCAGTTTATCTGTTGGTACATTTGTCTTTCAGCAGTTAAAAGCTTAGCTGGGTTTTTCAAAAAAGGATTGTAGAGAAATGGGATTACACAAATGAGTAGACATGGGGTGGTTAGCGGGGCAGCTGGGGGCCTAGTGGTTAGGGCATTCGCCCTGTGATCAGGAAGTCCCGGTTCGATTCCCAAGACCGCTAGGCACCACTGAAGTACCCTGAGCAAGGTATCGGTCCCCACACACTGCTCCCCGGGCGCCGTGTTCGTAGAGGAAGTATTTCGTGCTGTTCATGCTCTGTGCTGTGGTGTGTTTACGTATGACCAGATTGTCACTTTCACTATTCATTGACATTCTGTGGCATTGAACTGTCTTATAAAGGTGGTACAAAAATGATAACAATATAATCAGGTAATTGTGATATCAGTGTATGATATATCTTTTGGAAGTGAACATATATTTAATGAAAGTCTAAACAGTAGACATTTGTAGTGCTGGGGGTAATTCTCTATGTATTTAAATGGATGTTATTTCAGTGTTCTAAAGAAATGCTGCTAAATAAAGTTTCATTCAATAGATCTGTATTATAGCAGTGGTAAACAATGTGTAAGTGTATTAGTGTTTTTTTATTTGTACTGAAAGTCATGACAGTCTCTGATATCATGTCAAGATTTTTCTTTGTTTAACAGAGATAGTATATGACTTTCTGTTCTTGTGGTGTTTGTTCCTCTTTTCCCCAGAGAGAAAGACATTGAGCATTTTCTGGAGACCAGCAGGAATAAGTTCATCGGCTTCACCCTGGGAAGGTGAGTCGACCTCTCTGCCTTCATGGATGATCATCAATCATCAAGTGTTATTACCTAATGTTTGCTGTAATCTAGAAGAAAGTCTGGCTAGTGTTTCTTTTCGTTTGCAGTGACACAGAAACCCTGGTTGGGCTTCCCAGGCCTATTCATGAGAGTGTGAAGACTCTTAAACAGGTGAGACACATTTCCAAAAGTGTTTCCTGGATAAATAACATCATCTGTCTTAGGATGTCTTTGCTGCTGTTTAATTTGTATGCCTGGTTGATGTTCTTTGTTATACTTAAAATGGGATCAATGCACCATACCTACTTATAAACAGCAGACATCAATTTAAGACACCAAAACCATGAAGTAACAAATAGGGAATTATGCAGTGACCAAAAAAGCATTTAACACCTCAAAACCATGTTTACTTTTCAACATTCCCCTGTTCCCTTGACATTACTTTATGCAGTTTTTGAGAGGCTTTAAAACCCCCCTGATTGGTGTAAACGTCAAAGCATTGACCTGATCATCAAGAAACTGCAAGTTAAATCCCGGCTGGTACTGTAGCCAACCATGGCCAGGAGTATAAAATTGGCTTCACTCTTCCCAGGATCATCTTCCCTCTACCCCGTTACTTAACATGTTGCTGGTCAGCTAGGGCGTCTAGTAGATTGTCATTATTGGCAGTCGCTGCTCTCCTCCAAGAGATATGTTTCTGTTTTGCTGTCCTTTGTCTTTTGTCATAGCTTATTATGGAGAAATATGATTGTTAACACAATTATTAAAATTAAGTAATTAAGGCCTTATATAACGTAATGTGTTTTTATTAATAAAGACACTCAAATTGCTCCTTAAACAAAACGGACCTCTTTTAACCATTCATAGTCTGTTTAAATGATTTCTGTGCTGTAAAAACTGATTTGACAATTGATCTAATGTATTAAAGTGGCCCCTTATAGTAATGTGTGAACACACCAAAGCACATCACATGATTTAAAATTCTTTCTCTGCATTTAACCCATTCATCAAGTGAAGCATGGGGCACCCGGGGAGCAGTGTGTGGGGACGGTACCTTCTCAAGGTTGCCTCAGTAATGACACTAGCAGTGTTGGGAATTCGAACCCACAACCTTCTGATTGTAAGGGCAACGCCCTAACCACTAAGCCATCAGCTGCATTTTTTTTATGAATTCTCACAATGCATAGAATGAGACAATTTCAAACAAGTAAAATGTACTAAAAAACTGTTATGGTCTTGAACAATAGTTTCAAACTGAGAACTATTATCTTATGTTCTATTTTATTGTATTATTGTCGCGAATTAAGATGATTTCACTTGCCAGGGTATCATTTTCTGCAGTGTGTACATCCTGAAATAAGATTGTCATATTAGCTTGTGCTAGTATGACAGAGCCTAGCCCTGAGCTGAGCATCACAGTGCTGCAGTCCAACAGCTGCTGGCCTCTGATACGGGTTTATGCCACGTATTAGTGCTCCTTCAGTCACTCGCTGACAAGATTGTTCTCCTTGGTCACCATGACGATTCATTCTTCCTCTGTCCCTCTTTCCATCCCAGCACAAGTATGTCTCCATTGCTGAGGTGCAGATCAAGAGAGAGGATGAGCTGCAGCAGTGCCCAATGACCATGGTGCGTCAGATATCAAACATTACTGCTAGGAATTCTTTCAAAGCCCTCACCTAAAAGAATGTCTGCATTAATGGACCAAATTCAAAGCAGCATTGAATGTTCAGCTTGACCCTGAGTGCTGTAACCCTACATTCCAATAGTTATATTATTTTGCACTGGATGTCGAATGGTGAATTCAACATGCTGAATCCTGTGATTGGCTAGGGGGAGGAGGAAGTGGAGGAGACGCCTGCAGAAATCTTATATGTGGGGATGCTCCCAAGTCTTTCTCAGTATGTGGTGAGTAGTGTTTTCCAAATGTGCTCTTTTTCCTGTACACTGGGTATTAAAGGTATAGTAAAAAAAATAGTCTCCAGCTCAGTAGGTTATAGTAAAAAAGATATAGTAAAAAAAGGCTCAGTAAACAAATCACCTCAGTGGATTGCATGGTGCAGTCTTTTCACACAGTACATCTATGGGGGCCCATTAAACCACTAGAAACGGAAATGCAGATGTGGATGAAATTTGTAGTTGCATGTAAGCACTCTAGCTGCAGATTATACCATGTCCATCACTGGATTGTTCATTGCAGTTATAATCTCTCTATATTTCTGTATTCTACTGCTGTGTTTCAGATTGCACTTTTGAAGCTCCTTCTGGCTGCAGCTCCAACCTCCAAGGCCAAGACTGACTCCATCAATATCCTTGCTGATGTTCTTCCTGAAGAGATGCCGTAAGCTTACACCCCCGCACAGTCCTGCCCACACACTCCTACACACACACACACACACACACACACACATGCACACACAGAGTCAGGCACAGCCAGCACCTGTGTAAAGTGATGCTACGTTTTTACCTGTGTAAGTTGTGGTTGATTCACTTCCTTAGAGCTTACATTATTACAAATACATTTTTTAATGTTTAATGCTAAAATGATAAATACTGTTTCCACTGGGTCCCTGAGCATGACCCTCAACCTGGGTGCCTGAGCAAGACCCCCGAGACCCTTAACAGAAACATTTTTCTGTACACACACACACACCCCCATGTTGAGCTACTAAATTATATACATATTATATACATATTGTTTATCTGCAAGACATTATAGCAATATATTTATGGAAATGTTTTGAGGCAAAGTCAGCTGGCCTGCTAACTTTAGCTTTAATATTGCTGTTGTCCTCATCTGCCAAGTCATTTCTGTCGCACAAACCACAACGACCCGCCCCAACAAGGTCAAGACACAGATATAAATTTTTTTTGGTATCAGTTAATTCATGTAGGTACTCACTAGAGTACTAAATCGAAAAAATGATGTCAACCCCTGGTTATATTAAGATATTTGGCTTCCTAGCAGTGATGTCAGCTGTCTGGCTTCCTTCTGCAGTCAGTCAATCAATCAATCAATCAATCAATCAATCAATCAATCAATTAATAAATAAATAAATACTGCTAAATTAGTTTGTCCTCCCACCTTCAAGCTACAACGTCTGAATGGGGATCTTTGAATCTCACTCTAGAGACTGCTGCGACACAGCTGCAGCTCTTGAAGCCTGGTGTATGTTTGTGTGTGTGTTTGTGTTGGAAACAGAATCACTGTCCTCCAGAGCATGAAGCTGGGCATTGACGTGAACAGACACAAGGAGATAATTGTGAAGGCCATCTCTGCTCTTCTGCTGCTCCTGCTCAAGCACTTCAAGCTCAATCATATCTACCAGGTCAGAAACATCTCTCTTCCTTTCTCTTTTTCATATCTCCTTCGGTCTTCTATCTCTGTTTTTCTCTTCATCACTTTCTGCCCTCACACTCTCGACCCCTGTCTCGTTATATTCCAGGTTCTTTTAGCTCCCCCTCGCCTCCCCTCCTTCCCTCACCTCCTGCAGCTAACTGATCCTGCACTGTGCTGATAGGCACACAGTCAAAGCTCCATTCATCTCCAGCAGAGAGAGAGAGAGAGAGAGAGAGAAATGAGAAAAGAGGCCCCAAGCAAATCTCTCCTGTTCTAGACAGAAGGGATTTAGGGCCTATTTTGAGGCAGCTTATATCACGACTGCAGCGGAGAAGATTCTTCAGCTAGCCCAGTAAAACACTGAACACTTATGATATCTGAGCCCTCCAGTATCAAACAGTGTGTTCTGGCATCACCTCCATGCGGAAGAGTGAGAACCAGGGATGAGAGGGAGACCTAGATTGGTGGAGAAAGAAAAAAGGAGGGAACAGAGTGTTCTGGGCTGTGTTTTGCACGCTCTTGTCAGTACAGTTCAGTCTAATCCTGTTTGATGAGTAAGACAATCTCATTTTGTCTTGTTATGAATACTAGATTGTGAAGTCCCTAATCACAATAGCGCACACTGGCGCCATCTACTGGTGAACAGGCTTTAAAGAGAATTGCAGAGGGTTTTGTGTGATTATTTGGTGCAGAGCTGCAGTTCCCCATTACTACTTTACATCCCTTAAAGATAAAAGAAAAAAAACACATTGCCATAAATGTAGTCAAACAGCCAAGACATGTTCAGTGTCTGAAGGTTGCCTCTTTAGTTTTGTAATGGAGCTACAAAGCTAATGAAGCAGTCAAGTCTGGTATGTTTTTTGCCTTTGCTGTGGTCTCAAGGCCATAAATGTAAAACATGGCTTATCATACTCTCAGAAAATTAGTTTTGCAATATGCATCATAGGAACAACCCATACTGGAGTCTGGTACTTATTTTAATTGCACTCCCTACGTTTATTGGCCACTACGGCCTCCTCAAATGAGCTGAGTGTGTTGATTTTAAGCAAAAGCTAAGCAAAATCAAGTTGAATGGCCCTCGCACATCCGAAAATCCTACAGAATGAAACACTTAATTTCGGTACATTTGGGTATTCATTTAGTCAGTGCAGTATTGAGGATCTATGTTATTAAAATGTTAATCAGAGTGAAAAGTCGGCTTGCACAAAACAGAGACCAAGGAAACTTACACACACACAGACAAATATCCTTTAGATAATTTTTAGCCCTAAAGATAAGTCTGTTCTCACTTTTATCAGCTAGTATTGTGTGCATGCATGAATCGCATAACGTTGTCACATTATCTCAAACAAACTTCTATGGCTTTTCATATTGTGTGGCATTGCGATCTTTAAAAATGTTTACCCCAAAAAATACAGCTGGGTTCAAAAACGACCCCACCGCCTCTGTCACCTTCTGCCCTACAAGTACCAGGCATGCAATTGCTATGCACAACATGCCTACAAAGATTTTTTTATTGTTCACTGGAGTTTGTCAACCATCCATTGTTGCACCGAGTACCAATGGGGCCATTTCTGATCCCACAACAAAAGGAATGGAGTAGGCCAAAGTAGTTCATTTTCCTCTGTTACATGCTTCTGTCAATCCAAATTAATCCATTATTAATATACTAGCATACAAAATGCTTTTTTTTTCAATCCCAACCCGGAAACAATGTTTAGTGACGTCGGCTTTCATTTGGTTTTATTTTGCTCTTGTTAGCCACACTGTATTGCCAAAGTATTCTCTCACTCATTGAAATAATTAAATTCAGGTGTTCCAGTCACTTCCGTGGCCACAGGTGTATAATTTCAAGCACCTAGGCATGCAGACGCCTATACAAACATTTGTGAAAGAATGGGTCGCTCTAAGGAGCTCAGTGAGGTCCAGCGTGGGACCGTGATAGGATGCCACCTGTGCAACAAGTCCAGTTGTGAAATTTCCTCGCTACTAAATAGTCCACAGTCAACTGTGAGTGGTATTATAACAAAGTGGAAGCGATTAGGAGCGACAGCAGCTCGGCCACAAAGTGATGCCACATAAACTGACAGAGCTGGTCAGAGGATGCTGAGGTGTATAGTGTGCAGAAGTCACAGACTTTCAAACTTCATGTGGCCTTCAGATTAGCTCAAGAACGGCGTAGAGAGCTTCATGGAATGGGTTTCCATGGCCGAGCAGCTTCATTCAAGCCAAACACCACTGAATGCAATGCAAAGTGTCAGATGCAGGGGGTGTAAATCACGCCACCACTGGACTGTAGAGCAGTGGAGGCGCATTCTCTGGAGTGATGAATCACTCTTCTCCATCTGATGGACGAATCTGGGTTTGGCGGTTGCCAGGAGAATGGTCTGACTGCATTGTGCCAAGTGTGAAGTTTGGTGGAGGGAGGATTATTGTGCGGGGTTGGATTCCAGTGCACAAAGCGAGGTCCATAAAGACATGGATGAGTGAGTTTGGTGTGGAAGAACTTGACTGGCCTGCACCCAATAGAACACTTTTGGGATGATGTTGGCCTTCTCGTTCAACATCAGTGTCTGACCTCTCAGAAATTCCCATAAACACACGCTGACGTCAGATTAAACCCTATGGATTAAGAATGGGGTGACACTGAAGTTCATATGAGCAGATGAGGGAATTCTTTTATCATTATGGTGTATTTCTATGAAGGTATTTGCGTTCAGTGCCTCTATTTTACATTTTTGCAAGATATGATTCGATTTCGTGGCCTAGTACAATATCGATTCACTTTCCAGCTGCCAAAATGTAGACGCCATTGCAGTAAACAGTAATCAGCGTTTCATGTTTTAAATATTGTGATAATTTTGGTTGACTTCTGCCGAGAAATACCTATAAGAATACATGGAGTCATTTTTGACCCCACTGGTACTCAAAAGGCTAGGGTTAAAGTACACAGTTAAATGAAACAATGCTATCAGTCAACTTTAAAATGTGCTTTTGTTCAGTTTGTATTCAATGAACTTGTGGTACAAAACTCAAAGCATTCCAGTTGCTGGTATAGACACTACTGTGTGGTGGTTTAATAAATGACAAAGTCCATGTGGTTGATGTTTAGAGATGCAATGAATGTTGACCGCAGCAATCAAATGCTGGCAGTTCATCATGAACACACCCTGGAGGCAGAGTCTCTGCTTAGAAATGGAAATAAACCAAAGATGTGATTAAAAATGAAGGGCTTTCCTGCTCCTGTCTCATCTGTGATAGAAATACTGGAGACGGAGAGATTAATCATAGCTTTTTGCAGCGTATATCTCTGTGTATGAATGTACCACTATAATGGTAGATTTAAATCACATAGTCTTTTGCTGACTGTTCAGTCTTAAAGGATCAGTTCAGCAGAAAATGAATTTACTAATTTGCCTGTTTTTTCTCCTATGTCAGTTATAATAGATCAGCTAAGAGATGGCTGGTGTTTGCAGTAATAGGAGTCAGACATCTGAAGCATTTAATGACTAATTTTTAAAGTTATTGCATGAGATGGTAATGAATATGCTGATCGGTGGCAGTGAGATACATGCAGGATGTTCGAAAAACAACAGCAGCACAAATATTTATTTCCTCTAAACTATTGCTCATTTTAAAACAATGGTGATTTAAGGTGGAGCTTCTCCTTTACACACCATAATGGTTTTAGATGGTTTATGATGGTTAAACCCGTGTCTTACAGATGTCCTTTCTTGCACAGCAACCGGCAGCAGCACATGCATCTTCTGAATGAGCTTTAATGTAATTACTGTGGCTCTTTGTCCTGTGCAGTTTGAGTATGTGTCCCAGCATCTGGTGTTTGCCAACTGCATCCCTCTCATCCTCAAGTTCTTCAACCAGAACATCATGTCGTATATTAGTGCCAAAAACAGGTAGGCCATGTTCAGGCCTCTGCTTCTCCAAGACCAAACATTTTCCAATAATATATGTGTTCTATACGTGTTTAATCTATGTGCTACACTGTGTGTTCTGACCGCAGTATATGTGTTCTGGATTTCCCTCACTGTGTGGTCCATGAGATGCCTGAGCTAACTGCTGAAAGCCTGGTAATTTCTACACTCCGTAGACTTTAAATAGACTCTTCGAAATATGTCCCTTTCACTGGTGCTGTTCATCTTTTAGGATGTCTGAACAGGTGTGAGAAATGCCTCTGAAAGATGCTGACGTGTGTATTGTCTGGCTGTGTATGCGTGTGCTAACAGGAAGCTGGAGACAGTAATCAGTTCTGTTGGCGGAATCTGTTCTCCTGCATCAACCTGCTGCGGATTCTCAACAAACTCACCAAGTGGAAGCACTCCAGAACCATGGTGAGAGCTCAAATATAGAATTCTCATATTTGTAATGTTATCATTTTGTGTCTCAAGGCTCAAATAATTTAAATAGAACCAGTGTGCAAGGTGCAATACAATAATTGCACCTTTTTAAATTATATGATAATTATGAAGCCCTTTAAATTGGTGGTGGACAATGTTGGGTATTTACAGAATACATTAGTAACATTATGTTCTATTACAGACTGGTTACAGAAAGTACCTATTCTGCAATAGAAATAATCAGTTTGCGAGTACATTATAAATACAGGGCAATTACATTAAAGCCACAAGTGTTACAATTGGAGAAGGGGTGGGGCAACTGCACATTGTGGCAATAACCTGTGCAGAAAAGAGTGTCAACAAACAACATGGTTTGATATGGCAACAGTATTGTCTTATATCTGTGGTTCAGATCAAATATATCTGTAGTTCAGATCATTTGGTAATTTCACTTCCACAGTTTCTTTTGTTTCAGTTCATTAAGTGACTGAACATTGACTGAAATGTTTAGATGGTGTTCTCAGCTACAACATTGCTCTACAGTTTGATGGATGGATTTACCTGCAGAACAGAAAAGCACAGTAAACACTGAGGGGGGCACAATATTTCAGTATGTTGTTTTTATTTCAAAACATATGCTTACTAGAATTCCAACTCCCCCAAAATAGGGTTGGTATAAGGCTTCTACTACAAATAGTAGAAGCTTGAATCCCACAGTTAGTGTAAAACAAGCTGCATGCTTAAATCGTCACACATTTTCCTCAAACTGCACGGAGCTACCTGTCTATAAACATGACCAGAGCAACTACTGTGTGTAACGAAGCCATGTCTTATTGTGTGGTAAATCCATATCATGGGAAATTTACCTTAATGCCAATGTACCTTCCACTCCTGTGTCTATGTTGAGTCAGGTGTGATCTTCATTACCCAGTTCTGTGTCAGCTGAGTTTGATAGCGGTAATTTACATACTCACTTGCCCCTCCTCCCAGATGCTGGTGGTGTTTAAGTCTGCTCCTATCCTGAAGAGGGCGCTGAAAGTCAAGCAGGCTATGATGCAGCTCTATGTACTCAAACTCCTCAAGATTCAGACCAAGTACCTCGGCCGTCAGTGGAGGAAGAGTAACATGAAGACCATGTCGGCCATCTACCAGAAAGTCCGCCACAGGCTTAATGATGACTGGGCCTATGGGAATGGTAGGAGCCATCACATCCTCAGACAGTCAATCATTTTGAGTTACATGAGTCATAGATGGGTGAGATAATATTTCAACTTTAACATAACATACCATAACATAACATAACTGTAACATAATTACAGTCTTAAAAATCCAAACACATTACTGAATTCAAGATTTCAAATCTTGAAATAAAAATCCTGAATCTTTTCATAATGTGTCATATATTTGAAAGACTACTGAAAGAAAGAAATATTTGGATGTAGGTTGTCTTTTCATTTTAGATCATGCCTCCTATCAGACCAACCATCAATAAGTAGAAGGCATTCCTCCAGGCCCTTGGTGCAAACAATACCATTCCATACAAGTGACTAATGACAAAGTGCAGTTAAACAAAAATGCATTAAGTACACAGGAGTGCAAAACTAGGGTCAAAGCCTTTTTGTCAGTTTGCTTCTTTATCAGTCCCACAGGACCACCAGTGAGCAGGAATTATTTGGGTGGTGGATCACTTTTAACACGGCAGTGACCCTGACATGATAGTGAGTGAGTGAGTGAGTGAGAGTGCGTGCGTGTGAGAGCGTGAGTGAGTGAGTGTGTGACCACATGTAGCATTGCTGGTGGAGTTTTTCAGGTGTCATTGCTGGGCTGCACTTTCTTGTTTTCTTGAGATCTTTATCTATTTGTTATTTTCATAATGTGTAACAAATGTTGCTTTTTGAGAAAAGAGAATCGATTTCTAAAGATTTCATGAAATAAAAAAGTAGTAATTTCCTGAGATGGCCCTTTCACAAAGGTATGCTCCAAACACAGTTTACCTTCATGAGACTCACACTATTCCCTGTACTGCAGCTTCTGTGACAGTAAAACTTTTCACCCCTCAAACATTTCTGCTAGTGATTGTGATCCCAGCAAACACAGAGATTCTTACTGCACCACCATCATTACTGACCAGTTCAGTCCCACAGATTAAAGCCCACATAGAAACAGACTGCTAAAGTGGAGGCTTGCCATAATGGATGTCTAGAAGTGCAGTGTAGAGTACAGTCTGACTTAAGAACTGAAAGCGGATGTGCACTGATATGAAACAGAACACAAATAATTAATGTGCACATGTACAGATGTCTGATCATTTCAGATTATTATTTAAAATATTGCTTGATGCTTAATATCAATGGTTATCAAAATGTAAAATGTTATATGTTGAAAAACTGATTTGTTTCTGCATGATCTCAGATTAATTAAAAGTAAAGTGGCCCCTTACAGTCATGCATGAACACACCACAGCGTGAACAAAATGAAATTCTTTCTCTGCATTTAACCTGTTCACCAACCAGGGGGCTGCCACCAATGAGGTCCGCCCGGGAAGCAGTGTGTTGGGATGGTACCTTTCATTATCTCCAAAAATACACTTGAGAAACGTATAGTTATTTTGGAAAACAGTGTTTATTATGTCATGATATATGAATAGGTCAAGGACAAAAAGTTTCTTGACAAAAATAATTCCTTGTGGGAAATCGATTAGTGTATAAAATACTTTCAGGGTTTCTTTACAGAGCTGAGCAGATCTTCTCTGCAAACTTTATGTAAACCCCAAGCAAGATAAGATCTGTGAAATTAGCATCATGTGTTTAGATTGTGTTATCATAGCAGTCTATCAGAAGCATAGTGCTGAGAAAGATGATATCCTCTCTCTCTCTCTCTCTCTCTCTCTCTCTCTCTCTCTCTCTCTCTCTCTCTCTCTCTCTCTCTCTCTCTCTC
>JBBPDC010000129.1:22980733-22999818 GCA_037974485.1 Hemigrammopetersius urotaenia
TCTCTCTCTCTCTCTCTCTTCCCCCCCCCCCCCCCCTCTCACTCAGATATCGATGCTCGGCCGTGGGACTTCCAGGCGGAGGAGTGTGCGCTGCGTGAGAGCATCGAGAAATTCAACACGAGACGCTACGATAAGAACCAGAACAGCGAGTTTGCTCCGGTGGATAACTGCCTACAGAGTGTGCTGGGTCAGCGGGTGGAGCTGCCCGAGGACTTTCATTACAGCTATGAGATGTGGTTGGAGAGAGAAGTGTTCTCACAGCCAATCCAGTGGGAGGGTCTGCTCCAGGCCCAGTGAATGAAAGACATGAAAAAGAACTCTTTAACCCAACCTAGACTGAAACAACCTACCATGGGTTTTATGAGCATCCCACACGCACAGATACACACACACTTGAACATGTGCAAACGCACACACTCACACTCACAAGCATGCAGACAGAGCACCTGTGCCAACTGTAATCTTCCTGTACATGAATGCTTGTAAATAGAGATATGTTCAAATACAGTATATGGGCTTTGCCATGGTAACCCTCCCGTACTGGTGATTGATGATAATATAAGCACATGAAATGGGCATGATGCATCCAGTGCTTCTACAAAAAACACAAGTAACACCAGGTCTACTCCTCACCACAATATGAGAGACAACACATACACAGTCTGTCAAAAGTTTTGGGACACAGCCTTCTCAAGAAAATTGCCTTTTGAGGCTTTATTATTTTATCATAAAAGCTGTTTGCTTTTACGATGGGTCTATTTTGCGACACTAAGCTTCATGTTCTTTTTCAAGGCATTGAAAGTACACAATAAAAGTTTTGCAGCAAAGGTGGCTGGAAAGGTTGATCAGGCAAGAAAGCAGGCACTGATATATTGTTACTTAAAATAAAAATGGTCAAAAAGGAACTGCAAATCTAAATGGTCACTCAGAGTGGCTTGGAGTGAAAGGCTCTTTTGTGGGCCAACTTACAGAGTCAGAGCGGTTCACAGTGGTGGTGATAGGAACCAGGCATCTGAAGTGTTCAGTGGCTCTAAATGCTCTATCACAAAAGCGTATTACAGGACATGAACACACAGCTTGGTGCCTGAGACACTGTTATGTGATATAAGGAGAAAATGGTAATATAAAGGAACTTGTTTTTTGAAACCCTTTTTTACATGAATTGTGTTTAGTGGTGGTTTTGGATGGTCAGTAAAATTTCTATATTTGTGTTGTGAGCAGCCCAGGTTCCTATCATCTCCAGTGGACAGAAAGCTCTGTACTATTACTGTTTAACACAAATCAGAAAACTTCGTCAACTAGGTTTATCCAATCAGGTCAAGTATTGATCTGGGAGGAAATAGCTTAATACATCAATATAAATCAAGCCATTCTGAATATTTACAATTTTATACACAATCTTTTGGGGAAAAAACATTACTGCAAACAATAAACATCCTGAAAGGGAATGTGTCCCTAAACATTTGACAGGCAATATCTTCTCTTTAAGTTTCTGTTGTATAAAATTCATTCAAATGCTATAAGTACTATAAGGAAGTTCTAAAGAAAAGAGTGATGGGATCTATTTATTTATCATTCTTTCAGTCTGGAACTGCTGGTAGAATTTTATTTTTGATGCACAGGTATTTAAATAGAATGGGAAAAAAATATATCTGGGCTTAGCACTTTTTGTCCTTTTTGTTGTGCTAAAGAGACTTGATACGTCCATGAGGAAAAAGCCCAGGACGGCAGCTGAAAGCATAGCTCATGTGTCAGCAGGACCAGAAGAACCAGTCTTTAAAGATTCCTTTCTGAGATCACTGCTGTCTCTCTGTATATGCAGCACGGCAGGAACGTCCTTGAGAAAGCAGTAAAGTCACATTTCTCTTTGTCTCTCAGATGTCAAACGCTTCCTCCCACTCCGTGCATGTAGAATGGACCCCTAACAGCACAATACAAAAGCACAGAAGTGTCCTTGGTGAACAGAATCACCCTCCTTACAATTAGCTTCTGACACAATGGTGCTGATTTCTAACACTACCTTATACCACTGTTTCCTACCTTACACTCTCTCTCCCACTGTCATTCTCACTTTCTTTCTCCCTCCTCATTCCTTCTCTCTCTCTCTCTCCCTCCCTCCCACCCTCTGCCTCTCCCTCTCTCTTTCTCTCTCTCCCTCCCTCACTCACTCTCTCTCTCTTCAGCTCACAATCATGCTAGCAAACATATTATTGATAATAACAGTGTTTTATTTAGAAAATCAGGGTGCTGCTGTTCAATATCATACCTGCCAATAACGAAACTGTAGATTTTGTTCTGACATGCCAAATTTAGCCCTTTTTATAAACATGCTGATGTACTGTACGGAATATGAGACTATGAGTCATTATTGTAGGTTTAATGTTTGGAATTGTTGTGTTTGTCTATTAGAAGCTGCAGAGAGACGTATTTCATCGGTTTTGTTTTGGTGTCACTGTTCCAGAATTAAAATGTCACATCTTAAGTATCTCTCTTCTTCTGCTCTCAGAGATGCTTAAATGAAGCATCACTATCACTGATTCACCAGCAGGAGTAGAGAGGTGTTTCGCATTACCCCTCTACTTCTCTCCATTTTTTTCACTCGAACTTCTGGTGGAATTTATTGATTGATTGATTATTTACCCCTCACCTGATCACACTTGCAGTTTTACATTTACTTTACTTCATTTGAAAGATTCAGGAAAAACCAAGAATGCACAAAATGAACAGAAGCTTAAAAACAGACCTGTATGCATAAATTAACAAAGATAGTTAATAACTTTACGTTCTGTTCCTCTATTTATTTCTACGAAAAGAAAAAGTCCAAACTGACTGCTCTGAGCCCTTGATGGAGAGAATTACATTAATATTTGTCGTCTGGTAGAAAGCCACATATCTACTTCAGCAAAGGGTATATTTCAGCTCTGCCAAGGGCCAGCTAAGATTCAACAATTATTATATCTCCATGATAAAGGACTTAACTGACCATACTCAGGAACAGTATTAGTCTCTGACTTACCCTGAAACGTGATTAGTTATTTGGAGGAAATTTACATGCAGAAATGAATAACATTAATTTCAAACATTAAGAAATTATAATTCAGCTTCAAATACCGGTATTTGTTTTCTAAATTTTAAAAGCGAAAGATGTCATACTTTGAGATCAAAATGACTGTCAGAATTGTTTAAAATTTACAACATTAAAGTATTGTTCTAAAGTGTTGTGTTATTTATACCTGTGTAAAATTTCAATGTACTTCAGCCACAGTTCAACTCAATATAAGATGCAGTTTAGAACCTGATAGACCAAACTTTGGAATAATTGTGTAGCAGTTTTGCTTGAATGTTTTCATGGAATTCCATGACAGACTAGTGCAGTCCAGACTCCACTATGTCTGAAACATATTCAGTCTTATTTACTTTTTTTTTTCCACACTTGTTTCTAAGCTTAAATGACAGGACACTAAAAGGGTTGACCCTGTAGTCTGTCACATTATAAATTGATACCAACTGATCAGACAGAGGATTATGTGGTGGTTCATGTGGGGGAAATGACATCCTAGCCAACACCGGCCTGGGCCAACCTGAAGAGTGAGCTGGTGGCTGAGGGCCGGGATGCAGTGCTCGTGTCCTGTCTCTACGACAACCCGCCACAAACAAAAACTCTTCAGAGGACACTGGGCCGCAGTGCGAGGAGCACATGGAATAATTATCCACTCAGGTAGGACATGCTTTATTTAAAGTGGACTGGTTATTAATAATATGTCAGAAAAGCTTTTATCCTCCCTGTGTCTTCAGGAGAGAGTGTTTTTGTCCTCTATATGGAATGTGTGTGACATGGGAAATAGAAAAATTGGCTCACATGATTGACAGCATTTTCCCATCTGCAGATCTCAAGTCCTGCATAAAAAGTGGATATTTAACAATGGTAAGTACAGAGCAATATGAAAACAATATTTAATTAAGGTTTTATAGTCCTGAGAATGAGCTTTAATGTCACTTTGGGCTTTTATGTCACTTTTAATCAATTAAACTCAATAACTAAAAACAAAGAAACTTTGAAGAAGCAAAATGTACCTTCATGTCTTGGTGCAGTCTTATTGTTAGGAATAGTTAAATAGACACACCCATTTATTTGCTTTGCAAGGGATTTGCATATATTTAAAAGGCTAATCTTGAACTGGTTTAATCCAATTTTAATGTTGGATGGACTATGTTACTGGACTATGAAAATAATTGATAAAGTAATAGATTAATCAGTAAAGCTAATAATAATAAAACTAATAAGAAATAGTGACAATAGGCCTTGTACTACTTTTTTCCAAATGTCATGAGATCACTCATCATATGTTATCATGTTTTCACATTAGGAATTTCAACAAGATTTGAAGAGCTTTTGCACCAAAAAACCATTTCAAAACATTTAAGTAGTTTGGATGGCTGACTGACTCACTTAGGTTCACTGACTCAAGGGTGAATGAGGCAAATGATCAATAGCAAAGGCTCCATTATGAGGGTCACGCATGAGGAGTCAAAGGAAAAGTTAATCCTTCTAGTAGAAACAGCATACAGTCTCTTGTGTAATATAGGTGTGACACACCTCTTTATGGTGAGATGAAGTTGGCGAGAGCATGTGAAAAGACTATTGAAACAGAGGCCTGTTTTATTTACTGTGCCTTTCACTCTGCATGTGTAAACCACACCCACAGTTCATGTTCGAGCAGAGATTGTATGACTGTGGGAGAGAAGAGATTCTAAAGCTAGTGCATTTCGGCTTGACACTACAAAGCCAGACCAACCTTAGGAATAGATGCAAAGTTCAGACAGACAGGCAGAAGATGCAAAAGTGGAAGCGTCCTAAACCTTCATCACAGGAAACGGTTGAAAGAAAAAAATGATGCTGGCCAGGAATGCAGAGTTTCAGACATGGTGTTTTCTCCAAAACCTTCATTCTTTTTCACTCTCCATTTCTACTGTTATAGCCTACAAGAACCAAAAAGTCCAAGTCCCGCACCGACAGACCTAAGAAGAAAAGTGAGAGGAGGCGGTCATCTAAGAAAAAGTCAGCAGGTGCCAAGCCCACACAGCCAAAGGTGGACATTCTCAGTCCAGCTGCCATGGAGAACGCCTACTACATCTCCCACAATGCTGTGGACTGCCTGGAGTTCAGAGGCTTTGGGTGGCCTGAGGCCACTAAGAAAAAAGGGAAAGGAAAGAAGGCGAAAAAAAAGAAAGAAAGAAAATGACCAACAACCAGTTGCACCAAGCCTGATCTTACTGTAAAATCTGGAAATGAAAACTGTCTTACAGTTTCAGGGACAGTTACTAGACAATATTACGTCTATTTTTGTCATGGAGGTTTTATACATGCATGTGAAATTTAATTAATTCAAATACATATGAGACTCGTTTTGATTTATGCCGATGCATCGTGCCATTATTGGATGGATGTACTACTACCTCTACAATAACAGAATGGCCGAACAAGACCTATTGAAATCTATTAAACCTGCATTTAAAACCTAAGATTACACATTAGTTCTGGGTAGCATCAAGCATTATTTTCATGTATTTTTGGGCATTGTCTTGCAGCAGAAGTCATTTAACTACAGAATGTTAGGAAGCGAGGCCTTTAAAGTCAAGATTGTCATATAAAACAAGGTTGATCAATAATAGCTCAGTAATTCTGCACCTACACTAGGAATACCTCCCACAGTTTAGGACTTGCATTGATTTTATGCCGCTACTCGAAATATGAAATGCATTAATAGGGAATGTAGTTGCCTTTGCTGCAGTAACAGCCCCTGTTCATTTCTGCTGTTCATTTACCATTTCAGGCTTGTGCTATAATAGCTGCCTAATTTGACTAAAAAGGGCAAATTGTTGATCAGAAATAAATGTATAGTTACAGCCTTTCACAGACACTTTTATCCAGAGTTACTTTGTGGTCCTAAAAACGGCCCTTACACAAGATGTGGTGTGTATCTTCGACTTTTGAGAAGTGGTGACTCAAGTCATGATGTGCTTGGTTCTCCAAGAGGGCGACATGTGGTCTGATAAGTAAAACAGAGCTGGACTATTTTCAGCTCTGTGGGTGTGTATCAGCAGTTTTTAATCTAATACAAGTAAAACAGGAAGCCAGGTAAGGGTCTGCAGTAGCGCAGTGTTGTATGAGACATCTGGCATGTTAAAGACCATTTAAATGTAAATTTATGGCATTTAGCAGACGCTTTTATCCAAAGCGACATCCATTTCCTAACTACAGGGGACAGTTTCCCTGGAGAAACTTGGGGTTAAAGGTCTTGCTCAGGAACCCAGTGGTGGTGTGCTGAAGGTAGGATTCAAACCCATGACCTCTTGGTCGAGAGGCAAGTATCCTACCCAGTACATCTGGGATGGTCACCACCATCCCAGATACACTGCTGCATTCTGAATCAACTGTAGAGGCCTGGTGGCCTTCATAGGGATCTAAAGCCCAGTCCCAAATGATGCATTTTTATTTTTGGTGTTCAAAAGCATGATCACAAGTGCTCTTCAATGGGCCCTTACTGAGGCAGGGAGATACCAGTGAGGACCATTCAGAGTAGATGGTTCTGTCATCTTGCATGCACAGCTCTTTTAAGATCTACCCACAAATTTTCAATGTTTAAATCAGGGGACTGTGATGGCCATTCCAAAACCTTCAGCTTGCTTCTCGAGGTAGTCCATGGTGGATTTCGAGGTATGTTTAGGATCACTGTCCTGGTATTTAGTGGAGTCCATAAACTAAAGAGTCTACTAAAGGTTCCTGCAGGTTTTTTTGCAGTCAAATGGGGGTTTTGATTCATCTTTCTGACCAGCAACTTGAGCAGTTCTCTACGAGTTTTCTTGGTCTCCTAGATCTCATCTTGATCCACAGTTCCCATGAACTGCCAACCTCTTAATTGCATTTCTCACTGTGGAAACTGCAAGCTGACAACACTTTGCTATCTTCTTGTAGCCCTCTCCTGCGTTGTGGGGATCAATAACTTTTTTCAGTCTTTCACAGCTGCTTAGAGGAATGGTTGTTGCGTGTGAAAGTTTGAGCCGACATTTACTAAAGACTGCTGTTGCCATACATCAAACAAACTAACAAACTGCTTAAATCTTGTGAAAAGAATGAGACTTTGCAAAAGTTTGGGCACCCTAAGAGTTCCACAGTGCCATAATGGTTTTTTTTTTTTGTTCAACTTGTGGCATAAAAAGTAACTATGCATCATAGTTTGCTGAAAATAGTGTATTACCCTCCCCCCCCCCCCTTTCCTAGAGAGACTAACATTTTCAATTACAAAATCACAAATAAAGAACTTTGTTTATAAATTTCTCCTCCCACCCCCCTTGCAGACACCTGTAACAGATGAGAAATGAGTAATGTCATGCATTGCAAATTTGATAGTTAAACAGTGTAGTATTAGACTTTTATTCAGTAATTCAGTGTAAATGCCCATCAAATGGCTAGTACTGGTATATTGGGGAAATATTTAAATCACACCTTTTAAAATTAGTTATAAAAAAATGAATAAAATCAACTTTTACAAGAACTTATTTATAAATACAAAGTCAAAGGAAAAAGAAAAAAGCCCAAAACATTTGGGTGTTCAAAAAGAACAAACAAACAAAAAAACAGCCTTTCTATGGTAGAACTAGAAAAATGGTATGATTGGCAAAAAGCATTGACAGAAGTTCAGGATGCCAGTTTATGTATGGCTTACAATGACATTTTCAGCTTTGGATGCCATTTCTGGCCAGCATCAGAGTTAAAGACTTCAGGGGGTGCTGAAGCAGTGGTCCTTGGAAACGGACATGGGACCCTTACTTAAAGCTAACATGAGGCAGGCGGGTATGACGATGAAGGGGTCTGAGAACTCTTTACACGATATCTCGAGTTCGTTTGATGGCACAGCACAGCAGCATGCTGAAGATCATCCCAAAGATCTGCCAAACAGAAAGCCATCAGTTAATGACTAAGCCTGCATTTACTAAAAGGTCTCAAGTGAGTCCAATCGATCTATTCAAGCTCTGGCCACAAATGCATTCGTTCATAGAAAACGTTATGTTAGACTTGCTTTACAGACGAGATTTGACAAGCTTTACCAAGGTCAGGGGAAATCCCATTAAAGCTGTTGCAAATATAAGACTGTTTGGGCTCTTAAATATCAGAACCAAATGTTTCAAATCAGCCCGTTTTGCCCCAAATACAAATGAAATATGAATGCATTATTTTGCATTGAAATATGCATGTCTGTGCTATATTGTGATTCATTCTAGGTTTACTGAAGACCTGCATATGTGTTGTTTTCTACAACGGCTCACATACACAGAGTTAAAAAGGTAACAAACTGGGTATGAAAAAACATCCTGTGCAGAGTTAATTGCTAAGCCAAGCAGGATTTCATTTTAAAAACTACACAAAAACCCTAAAATTCTAAGACTCGGTGCACTACAAGCTTTTCTAGATGTAGAAGCTATGAAAAACACGGACAGGCTGTATGTCACCAATATACTCACCATGATCAAACCAATGCCAATTCCAATACCGCCAATAATGTGTAGCTTGGAGTTGAACAGGTCATCTATGGCAGCTGGACAGCTCTAAAAAAGGGAGAGGGGGCGTCATTAAACCTACAAGGAATACGTTTTTGCAATCAATTTGAGGGAAATCCTTATATGGGTTATTAGCTTGCCTATGAAAAAAAAAAATCATGTTTCCTGAGCAGACTGGTAGCAAAAGGCAACTGATGAACTGAGGAAAGTAGTTCAGATAGTTACCGTCGTGATGAGAATCTGCAGACCCTCCTTTTGCGGACACGTATCTTGTGCACCGTCGAAGACAGTTCCCGTTTTACCACAGCATTGGAGCTAATCAGAGTGAGGAAAGAAAATAAGTTGATCAGGGTGAACTAAATGCCTAGAACTTAAACTTAACCATTGTGAAAACACCTACACTGTACTGGATCGCTTTTAAAGTCTCCTTCAGTGGTCCGCTAGTTGATTGTAGGTAGTTATCAAATGTCTGCGAGTAGAACGTTTTCACCTCGTCCACAATCTGGAAAGAAAAGTGAAAAAGAGAAAAGAAAAAACATTACTACAGTCCCTGCATTTTATTTCTTTAAACCAAGTTAACTTTGCACATCACTAACCTTATCTTTATTGGACAGTCCCCAGATTCCAGCTGCCACTTCAGCTGCAAAGATGACAAGCAGGAAAATAAAGAACTGAAAGAAAAACAGAAGAAGAAAGCTATTAAAACTTTACAGAGATTAAAAATATTGACTCGACAAGTGATATCAATAACAGTATGAACAGTCTGAAAAGTATTTGAAAATTCCAGGTGCCCTTTATATTGTCAAAAATGATGACAGACCAGTAAAGTGGTCTAATTGCAAGAATATGGTTTGGCTTTTCCAACCTAAAAAGAGTGTCAGTCCTATACTGCTGTCTTAACTGCTATACTTCTCATCAACTCTGACACTGCAAATGACTAGTTAATATGTTATACAAAACAGAAACAATTACAGCTAAACCCTTTCCCATCACAGAACCCAAGATGAATGGTTTACACTTGTTACAGGATTGTAGGCGTTTGTGCACTCACCAGTCCCAGCATGCATGGTGACTCTCGGACAGCCCCACAGCAGCCAAGGAATCCGACAACCATCATGAGAGCCCCAGCCACGATTAGGATGTAAACACCTAAACGGCACAAATATTAGCCAACTCTGTTACACATCAGAGCCACAGCATTTTAGTGCAACATAGATCTAAATGTACCACGGTTTCACGAGTGTACTTAGCACACTTCTAACTGGGTCCATTGTTGGGGATCAGCTAATAAGCCTTACCATGTCTCAGCAGATGTACGTTTTAAGGAAAGGCTGCTTAAAATTAAAGATTTAATGAGGTCTTCTTTGCAAATCACTTCAAAACGTCACTTCATACAGTACAATGTTGAGGCACTGTGTGCTGTTCATCACTGAGTAAGGCTGTGACAGTGTAAAGGATGGCAGCTCAGAAGATTCAAAATATGTGGTCTGTTGTGGAAACTATGTCTCATGCTAAAGCCATCCTATCAGCGCAGCTTGGGAGTATGCAGTATGCCGAAAGTGCAGAAAACAATAGATCCGAAGCGGAACACTGCAGTGGTGTGTCTACATAACACCACCCACTAGCCATTGTTGCCGACAGCCTATCATTAAGATGCTTTGCATTGCCGGTCAGCCCTCTCTCACAGCAGAGTGAGGCTGCTGGTAGGCCTCGCAAACTAATAATTCTTGACAGGGAAACAAACAGGATGGAACAATGCGGGTTCTGTTGAGGGGGGAGACTGGGTGTGCAGAGAAAGGCGCCTCTGTGAAGGTTTGGGCAAAGAGCGAGTGGGAGGAGGACAAATATGGTCTCATTCACCCCACCCTACTAAAGAGTGCCACTGTTAAGACCCTGACAGACCAGTCCCTAAACAAACTCTGTACAGTCCAACTCAGACAACCTTCTACCCACGAGACTCGGCAAAACCATCCACAGTTGATCAGGGGCCCAGCTCATAGGTTTGACTTATTTTAACTTTTACCCTAAAATTCACTAAAGACATTCCTGTTGTAATACTCCATTATGTACTAGACACAGTCATAATTCATTTTTACCCATAAAATTTAAAAGGCTACTGAAATATATGAAATTGATCTCTGTTCTGATTGAGTTCCCTATATTTTGCCTCATTAAAAAACAATTTCAGCATGAACGACCAGGGCTAAACTTCATTAGGTTAAACAGGCAGACATGTTTGTAGCTAATATTCATGCGTACGCGTGTACACACATTCAGGATGTGGCCCCTTTCAATTCAACAGGATTCCCCTGAATCCCCTGAAGGTGCCACAGTTTTACTGGTGCTATCAATATTAATCAGTCAATCAATAAGTAAGGAATTGGTGTTCAAGAAGCTTGATATAATGATGGATTAGGGGTAGGGATGAAGCTCTGGAAACCATTTGTGCTCGTTTTTTCCCCCAGGTATGCATTAACCATGGATGGTTTACAGATACAGCACATGAGAATGTCAGTATTCTGGAGCGGATATACAAAGGCTGGAATTGTGTCCATTTCATAAGGCTGGGGAAAATTCCAGTGAATAAAATAATTAAGCTGCATGTAGCTCAAGATATTACATTCCAGCAACACCAAGTCAAGGGTTTCTTCAGCAAAACTACAATTCCGGCGAGTTAATGCACTATTCCTAGCATTCCAGACAGCAGATCAAGATTATCCGTGAAAGCATTTTACGCTCATTGTTACTGGTCTGCGCAAAAGGAAAAAATAATTCTGTTAGTAGATAAACACACACGCCCTTTACAGACACACCTGGAACTGAAGGATGCAGATAACAAAAGCCTGCAGTAACTGCCTGCTCCAACCTGAGCAACAAAGACAGGCTTTCATTTCGTTTCAGTAAAAAAATTCAGGATGCAATGCATTAAGATTTCCACTGGCACCTGATCAAGTGACACGCTTAGTTGATTTGTGAAACGTTAAAGGAAAGAAGCAACGCAATGATAAAACGGATTTATCATTATTCAATTTACCTAATATACTTTCTGGATTTAACACTTGCCATATTTTGTTTGATTATTTTTCCACCAATTTCAATATAATGTTCAGCCAATAAACAGCAAGCACCTTTAAAATGAGCAGGATTGTGTAACCTGTAGAGCAGGAGTAGGCAACTCTGCCATGGTATGGTACGGTTGTAACTTCCCTGCTCAGAAACACCTGATTCACCTCGCCAGTTAATTGTCAGGTTTAGTGAATGTGTTTGAGGAGAACTACTGTCAAACTGTGCCGGCCCTCCAGGACTGGAGTTGCCTACCCCTGCTGTAGAGGTCCTGTCCTTATTTTCACTGTGACAGGAGAAGGAAGTGTTGGGGCAAGAAAAATCAGCAAAACAGACAAAGTCTTTCGCTCAAAACAAAGATTTATTTGGTCTGCAGAAGGAGAGTGGGTTTCCCCAGCGAGTCAGGGCAGTCCTAACTCTGGTAGCTCTCTCTGAAGAATACATCTCTGAACATAATTTATACACTGGAAGCCTCTTAGGCTGTCATCAGTTCAAGGTTGGGCTAGGAGGCTTTGTTCTCAGATACCCACACTAAACTCCCCATATCACCCAGTGATGTGCTCAAGAAGCATCACGTTGTTAGTTAGCAAAGACTAAGAGACACAGAGACCCTTCATAGTAGACCTTGCTCTAGTGCCATGAAGATATGTTTCTAAGAGCCCCCTCAACCCATACAGGCAGAAACCTTAGAAACCCAAAAGGCCATATTTTCACAAAATAACAAGTCTTAAGAAATCATGTTCTTCGCCCTATTGGCCTGTGGAGCAGTTCCAAAACCCCTCTTAATGACAATATATGTGATTACAAAGGAATATACACGATTGCCAAGAATATATGCAAATTTCCTCGACAGAAGGAAAAAAACATGGACAAAACATGCAAATGTTATCAGGCGTGTCTGAACTTTTACATACGACGCTGTCCCTTCCCCATTTCGACAGGCTTGACTTTTTTTTTTTAACGAAAAAAGGACTCATTAACTATTCCCTTTCAGGACATTTTATCTCATCGTTGATAAAGGAAAAAAAACAAAACAAACTTCCTTATTTACACGGCCCTTATTTTAGCAGCCTCTGATAATTCTGTTGACTGGCCTTGCCGGTTTTTGGGTGTGACTTGTTCCCATGACTACCACCACACCCAAACAAAACCTGATGGGCTTAACGCAGCCTTGAATGCAGGTTGTGTGACGTGTGGATAATCCAGGATTTTGGGTCAGTGGAGTGGCCTCTTATTTTGGAAGTGGGGAAATGGCATTTGACCTTAATTTTTGTTTCTTTCTGTTCTTACCTGTGAGGAAGGTACTCGGGGAGCCCTCCACTTGAAAAAGGCCTTCAGTCTTTTTGTCGAAACGCAGCCAGAGTGAAATGGCCAGGACTGCTGTACCTGCAAGCTGATTAGAGAACAGAACAAACATGAAAATCAAATATATGTATCCTGCCACAAGATATCAGATAACCAGGTGCTGGTGCATGGTACAACAGGGCACAAGTCACACAAGCACAAGTTAGCATAGATTTTGTTCCAGTGGAGAACAGGGCTAGGGATTAAGATTAGATTTGATCTGAGAACTGGTTCCACATTGTCCGATTCATTGGAATCATGTGCTTCTGAGGTTATCAATTCCTTTAAACAATGCCAGTATGGTCTTTCTTCAGTTGTTTATGCGTCATGCGGTCACCATCTAGGTCTATGCTGCTGGAAGCAACAAGGATTCTTGGGGGAGAAACATGGTTCAAAGCATGCCCTTCTTTCGCACACACACAAAAAAAAAAATCTACTTTTACTGTCTGTAAAAATCAGGTGTAAAAACCAGCAACACAGACAATAATGTGTGTATTTCACATTTAACATACAAGGCTACAGCAGATCTTAAACTCACCCAGCAGCTCAGAAATGTTTATTCATCAGTTTTATCTTTGAAGGAGTTCATTTGCAAAAAACACTAAACCCAAACTGGGTGTTGTGAGCTATTAAAATACTAACCCTAAATACACAAGACCTGTTCTTGTTCAATGTCAAGGTTTTGCAAGTTCACATTTTACACCTGAAAACTATAGACACCACTGCCGCTATAAAACATCAAATAAACCGAATAAGCAGCGAATAAGTATGCAGATTAGATTTTTTTTAATTAATTATTAAAATGGATGTAAAATGGAAGAGGATGAAAAATGAAATATTTTTGCTTAATCAAAACTGGAAATTACCAGGAATCCACAATTAAAAAAAAAAATTATATATATATATATATTTTGTAATGAATTTTGTAAACACTTTCCAATTTAAATATTTTAATAAAAGGAGCACTGTAATATATCGTGTGCAGATATTCTACGCTGCACCTCAATTACTAAAACCTTTGAAATGAACACCTGTCTAGGCCGCCCAACAAAAACGATCAGGAATTGAGAAAGAAGGGGGTGGACTGAAAAGCTGAATGCCTTGGTAATGACAGTTGTCAAAGCCTCAACAATACATCCCCCCCCCCCCATGTTGGTGGAAAACAAGTAGAGCAGGTTAGACAGTGGGTGAAGTACTTTCAATGGAATTAAGTCCAACCAGTCTTTTACATCTTTGCGCAAAAATAAAAAGCCTACACACAAAGCTACCTTGCTAAAGTCGTAAAAAGTCATATGGAGTTCACACTCCAAAGAAGTGCATGCAATTTTTATGATGTCATATTCTCCATAAAACTGGCAGGCTGAAACAGGAAAGATCAAAATGACACCATCTGCACTGATTCACCACCCATTCATTTCCTGAGAACTATTTTTTTTAGGAATCTGTGTTACACAAATACATATCCATGAACAAACTTGTGCAACGCTTGACTCAGGATGTGGGAAATCTCTTCAGTTCTGTCCACATTCAATGCACGTGACAAACACTAGGGTGTAGTGATGACAGGAACATTCTTTTTTTTTTTTGCCTTCTGAGATTCATCAGACAGATTCCATTATGCTACAGTGAAACTACCTTGCGTTAAGTGGAACGGGGGCGGTTTCACTCAATTTTAAATCTTTTGAAAACAAACCTGCCAGTCTTTCAGTGTGGATTCATGGTAATGTGTACTGCAGTTCTGATGGGAGAAGAATAACCTGTTTGCCTTATTTGTTTTGCCTTGTTATTAAGCAGCAGACCACTTGGAGCGGTCATGAACCCACTCATTCACACCTTTAAAGTCAAAGAAGCCTAGAAGCACAGGTGCCCAATCTTGCAGGTCAGGTATATCATTAACAGAATGATAGATTATACAGGGAAATAAAAGCAGTACTATGAGTGATACAGCCACGGTTTACGCTTCCAGGAAGTTCCCCGTTAGTCGCACCAGTGTTGTAAGCTAATTATCTTTTAAAACAGGGTCGATTAAAATCAGGACTACTAAGATTTAGATTCATTAGAAGCTACAGTTGGAGCTCAGACACAGTCTATAGCAATGAGAGATTATCTCTAAGGACCTAAGCCTGTAAAAGCTGGGGGGAGTGAGACCTGCCCTGACTTGAGACTCTTAATGTCTGTACCACTAACAGGGTGAGGGATGGGTGCTGTCTTACTCTAAATACACATACACGCACAAACGTACATATACACACACACACACAGACAAATGTTCACATGTACACGTCTTCCAATCTGAGGTCATGTCCATTAGCAACTGTAAAAAGCTTCGTTCTAAGCCAATGAGTTGCAAAGTATAGTTGAACTGTTTCCAGTCTGCTGTTTAGACTGAAGCCCGGTCCCGCCACTGCACTGAAGGACACACCTCTCAGCAAGCAGGGGCAGAAACTAAGAACAATTATCATGAAAAAGCTATGTAGTGTCAAAACCGCAGTCCCATCTCTCATATTTAAAAGCCAAGTCAGAGTGGTTTAAAGCGACAGCGCGAAGAGACTGAACAATAACGAACCAGGAAGCGGGGGCTGCAATGACTACAAGACACAGCATGTTTTGAACACCAGACCGGCTTTTCAATGAACTGATAACGGTGAAATACTGGCGGTTTCCAGAAGAAAAAAACACCATACAACTTGGTATGAATGTTAACAACACGAACATTACATACTGGATCACTCCCGGAGTCTTATAAAGCCACGAAAGTGATATTTAGAAGCAATGTAAGCGTCTGATGCTTGTTCCACTCCCAGTGTGAACAATTTCACTTTCACATTTGTGGTCCGTTTACGGCCACACAGCAGCCCATTCATAAACAGTGTTTGAACACTTTAGAGCAAAAGTGACAAAAAATACATACCCAAAAGAGGAAATTGAAGGCAAACATCAGGTACTTGATCAGACTCACACCTCCTCCTACCACTCCCATGGTGAAGTCGAAGAGTTTTTGGCGAGAACGAGAGAAAGAAAGGACGAAGCACTACACTCGACCGACGCACAAGCAGCGACTCCAGCGGGCCAGAGCCTTTCCTTCCTTAACTTTAAAAGAAGGAGTGTGGAGGAGAACACCTAACATGCCCTGGGCCCTTTTCAATTACCTAACTCTCCTGTGAGTGGCTGATGGCGAAAGAGTGGGCGGGACCGTGAGAGGGATAGGAATATTTACAGGAAGTGCAAAATATATGTATTTATGTATGCATGGAATGCCTGACCAATCCACCACAAAGGACCTTATGACATACAGTCAAATACTTTAATATCGCGTTGGTCACCCCTTTACAGAACACTTTGCACTCCTCTTTTGAAGTATTTCTGTGGGTAACTTGTAGCTCCTTCATTCTGTAGAGCATTTTGAGGACAGGCGCTGATGTTGGACGAGAAGGCCTTGCTCTCAATCTCCGTTCCAGTTTATCCCAAAGATACTGGATGGGATCGAGGTCAGGGCTCTGTGCGGGCCAGTCAAGTTCTTCCACACTCATCCAGCTATGTCTTTATAGTCCACAAAGTTGGAAGCATAGCGTTCAAAATGTCTTGGTATACTGAAGCATTACGATTATTGCCCTTCACTGGAAGTAAGGTGCCTACAGTCCAAACCCTGAAAAACAGGTGTCCCAATACTTTCATCTATATGTAGGCTATATATAAATGGACGTATGTATTCATTCATCAATTATTGTTTATTAATCAATCAAGCAACCATCAATGTTTTGCCAGACACAAACAACTTGGCTTTGCATTTTTTCATAAATAACAACAGAATCAGATGCACATAAAAAATAACCAGAGACAAAACAAACAACCCAAACAGTTGCTATTAATATAACAGGGCTTAATGAAACCCTTTTCTTCAATATTTTCATGATTCTAAGGGCTTCTGCGTGAAAAAGAAAATCATCAAGACACCCATCACTTCAGCCACCTGGCCTACACGCCCCTCCTCTGTGCACTTCCTTGTACTGGGCAAGGGACCGACTGGAAAAGATTGCATATACATTTTAATGCGACTCATATATGATGCTTCAACAAGTCTGGTCTGGATACAAGAGCAACTCAAAGTCTTATTCCAGTCATTTTCTGCAGAGGACTGACACAGATCAGGTTTTCTTGACTGTGAGAAAAGGTAACTCAAGACCGGACCTCTCTGTGGACTCCAAACAACAACACTGCCATTGTGCCCTGGGGGTGATGGCTTGTTCTCGCCTTTTTCTGCCCCCAACCAGCCACACACACTCTCACACACACATACAAAGGGTAGGATTTTGAAGACAGAAACTCACAGTTTCTGCTTCTGAAAGCTCTAATGGCTCCTGAAGTAAAACCGTTGAAGTAGAACTGTTGAGGCTTTAGGCTGCTGGTTCTGAAGTGCAAGTATTTGTATAGTTCTAATTCCACCCCAGAATTTCCCACATCAGATACAGTGTTAACAACAACAATTTGAGATTCAGGCTTTTTTAGATCACAGGGAGGAAGATGAGATTTTGGTTTGGCAAGATTGATATCTTTTTAATCTAGTCATTTTAATCTTTCTACTGAAGTGCAGTGATTACTTTTAGAGGCTCTGACCCCACACAATAACAAACATAAAACAGAAGGACTTCTTAGTCGTTATTACAATTAATGAGCATGGCAAAAAACAAAAACACAGCTTGAAAGACTTCTTGCACAGCCGTTGCTAAAAAGACCAACTAACAATGTTAAAGTGCTAAGTATAGGATGCTCTACTACAAGTTCATGTTATTTTTTTTTTGGCACTGAAGAAAGGACTAGAGGGGCTGTTTCTCATTTAAAATTCATAGAATTCACTCAGACACTGACTCAAAGATGCCTTTTAAATGCTTGAAATGTATTCATTTCACTTCTTGGAGCAGTTACAAAGAACGTGTTGACTGCAGTGCTCTGGTTCAGCACCTTAAACCAATATTTGGCAGATGACAGACCTAATTGGGCCAAAGCTCCAAGAATTACAGTCCGTTATGAACGTAGGACCTCTACTTTTTCACGATACACTTCATTTTGGTTTCTTTTTGGGAGAGATGGCTTTATTTGTAATACAAGATACAGTACCGGTATGGCCCCAAATGAAATACATGTGTGAAGAACCTGTAAAAGTTAAAAAGGCTCTTCACATAATGTAAAGGTATTGGCCAAATTAAGGGTTTTCCCCAAAAATCTTTAAATTAAGTGGGGGTTCTTTCAATGTGAATAAGGTTCTTCATACTCCACACACCTTATTCGTACCCCATCTGGTTCTATGTATTGAAAGGTTAGAGAACCAAAAATGGCTCTTATCATTTTAAAGAACGTTCTTGCACATTAGTGTTGTGGCCAAAACCCATCCTGTAGTAAAAGTATTGCTGTTTAGTGAAATAATGATGACTACATTCATCATCATTCAAAAAAACTTCAGGAAGTACTTAAGTACTCAGTAACTAGAACAGTGGTATGTGTTAATCTGTTAGGAGCTGTTCTCTCCAAAGTCAGAGATGTGATCAATCACAAACCAGTACAGAACTTTAAAACCACCTGTTGAGGCCTATAATGCAAAAGACCTCTGTGGTAGAAGATGTGCTGTGGTATCTAGCACCATTATGTTAGAAGCAGATCTAGTATGTCCTGTGAGCTGTGAGGTGGGTCCTCCATGGAATGGACAAGTTTATTCAGCACATCTTACAGGTGCTCAGTCAGGCTGAGAACAGAATTTAAAGGCCAAGTCAACACCTTTGTTTGTCACGTAGCCGAGTGCATTATCCTGCCGAAAGAGGCCACTGCCATTCGGAAATGGAGTGAACTTCCCATGAAGGAGTGAACTTGGTATGCAACAGTGTTTAGGTGGTACACGTTGCATAACATTCAATTCAATTCAATTCAATTCAATTTTATTTAGATAGCGCTATTAACAATGGTCATTGTCACAAAGCAGCTTCACAAAATGAAATAAATGTGTGTGTATGAATGTGTGTGAATGAAGTGCCTCTGATGAGCGAGCCAAGGGTGATGGCGACAGTGGCAAGGAAAAACTCCCTAAGATGGCAATAGGAAGAAACCTTGAGAGGAACCAGACTCAATCA